>JAVIXY010000030.1:0-28799 GCA_033030565.1 Fusarium nematophilum | reverse complement strand
AAAAAAAAAAAAAAAAAAAAAAAAAAAAAAAACCGGTAAACGCATGAAGAATGCAGTAGATAGACAGCAGGGCCAGGGGCGGGGGAGGCAAAAAGAGATTGGATGGCGTCAGGAGATGATGCTCCCGCCAGGGCTTGAACCTGAGACCTTCGCATTACCGAACACTTGCGGTTGAAGTATTAGTACGACGCTCTAACCAACTGAGCTACGGAAGCCTTCCAATCGTTAAAGGTATGGCAACTATAATCATATATAAGCCTACAAAGGAAATTATCGTATATTTCGAGCTCATACGCTTCGTTCTCCTAACTCCTCATGGATACAGGACATGCCACTTGCCGCGTTTCTTAATTTGATATACGGTTGAATCACCGGTACGTTGACGGTCTTCTCTCTTCAAATACCCTGCTGTTTCCCGTCAAAGGCGAACCTGAATTATTCCAGGTTGCCAATGCAAAAAGGGATCCTTTCAACAGGCTCCCTTAGCTGGATCGGGCATGACCTCCAGGCAAAAATAGCGACAACCCATGTTATATCCTTGAGGTAACTTGCATTGGTGCATTCGATAAAGCACGCAAGAAGCGAGAACGCAAAAGAGCCGTATGAAAGAGGTACACAGAGAGCCCAAACTTGATGAGGTTGGTATATTCCTGCACGACAAATAACCCAAGACTAAATGCCACTTTCGCCTAGATCCTTATTTATATCGCTAATCATCATCATCATCACCGGACTCCCTCATTCGTACATAAACCCTCGAATCCCTCTCAGAGCTGAAGTCTTCTTGTCTTTTTTTGAACCCCCTTCCTCCCGCCCCTTGTCCTTTGAGTCCTTGCGAATTCGGTTGTGAGACGCGCTTGCAAAGAGATCTGAGTGGCTTCTAGCCATCAGTCGCCCGGAGTCGCTACGCCCAAACCGATGGTCGGGACTCATGGATAGGGACCCTGAAGCAGACCCGTCTGTACCCAGAGGCGATCCGGGCGGATGCGCCCAACCTCCCGACTTGGGAGACATGGGCGCTCCGGGTTTCTGGTCCAGAGGTGGTGTTACGTTGAACGCTGTGCCCTCTGCTACTTCGGGGCTTGATAGAACTCGGTGCGGCCGTGTCTTCATCATGACGGGGCTTGAAGACATTGACAAGCATTCGGGATCTCCTTCTGATGCATTAGATGTCTCGATCTTGAGTTGACCTGGTGTCGCCCCTGACTTCATGTCCAACAGTGACGACTGTAAAGCCGTATATTTGCGCATGAGGAGATTGCATTGCTTCTGCAACTCAGCTTGCTTCTCCCGACTTGCTGCGAGCAGCGCCTCGATCGCTTCCTTCCCGACAGGAGGGGACCGGCTCCGTCCCTCCTGCAATTCAGACAACCGGGCTTGGAGCGTTGCAATCTGAGACTGGAATAGATTCTTGCTACGCTCCACCTCGCTCTCGCGGCTGGAAAGCTGGAGGGTCAACGCCTCGACCTTTCCCTCGGCTTCCGCGGCTGCGTCAATGGCTCTTTGGCGCTCGATTTCCCTGGCCTGGTGATCTCGTTCCTCAACTGTTAGCCTCTCCACCTCGCTCTTGAGATGGTCAATCTCGGCGCTGTGGATTTCGATCGACTGCATGTTCTGCTTCCAGTTGAGCTCCTTGACCTCAGCCTCGCACAGGAGAACGCGCAATTTGTCACGTTCCGCTTTGGAGCTGTCCAGTTCCTTCTCGAGGGCTTCAAAGTCTGCTTTAAGTCGCTTCGATTCGTCACGCAGCTTCTTGAGCTTGGTGGCGAGATCGGCTTCCCACTTCTTTGCCAGGGCTCGACTTTTCTCCGAGTCTCTCCGGACCTGCATCTCGGCTTTCTTTGCCTCCTCGAATCGATTCTTCAAGTTGCGGTTTGTGATGAGGAGGTTCTGTGTCTCTGCTTCTGTGGCTGCCTCTTCCATGTGCCGCCTTCGCAAGTCGCCAATGTGAGCCATGTGCTGTTGCTTCAAGTACCGTTCAAAGTTGAGATCGTTCTGCAATAGCAGTATCTGGCGTTGTAGGTGGGTTACTTGTGTATTTGTTTCTGTCAATAAAAGAGGCGAGTTGATCGTAGGCTGTGTTGTCAAAGATAGGGCGGCAGGCCGCTCTGCCACAGATTCTTGGTGGCTGAGTGAGAGGGAGGGAACGCTATCGTTGGTCAAGGACTGGTGTAGGCCTGACTTGATGGCCTTGTTGGACTGCAGCATGTCTTGAAGCTGAGTATGCGACGAGGACTGGGTGAGATGAGGCGGTAGAGTCGGGCTATCGACACTTGGCTCTCTCATCTTGGCATCTATAGACTCACGAGTTGAAGGATGGCTCGACTGGGACCCTCGACGGATCAAAGCTGATGGTCGACGACTGCTCGCTATGGACTCCATACTTGCCGACTGGGGAAGGCAGTAGCCATCATGGGCGTCAACCATGGTGAGGCTGTTGAGCAGTGCTGGGTCCTGGCCATCTTTAGCTGAACCTTCGCTGATCACGGGAACTCCTGGGGCTGGGATTGAAGGCAGGGTCTGTCCTAGCACTTGGTTGGATTCGGTGATGAGGCAGAGTCCCATGCACTCTGCGACGACCTCGGACGCCTCGCTCTTAATCCATCGCCCAAAGTCCGTCTTCTCCGAATCGATGGTGAGTGTATAGAAGTTGGGATGAAGCAGATGGCACCTCCGAAACCTCTCGGACTGGTCTCTTATCTCGGTCGGTTGCACCTCGATATCATTGGCGTTGGCGACGTTTGCATGCCGCAAGTATCTCTGGGGCTTTCGGATGTAGTCCATGAAGTTAATGGGGTACAATCCGTAGAGTATGGTGTAGTAGTTGAGGAGGTGATACACAGGGTGGTCGTCGATCTCAGCCTGGTAGTTGCACTCCTCCCATGTGGAATGATCCGCTTCCTCGGGCTGAGGTTCTACAATCCCAGCGCGCTCTCGTGACCAGAACAGCAGCCTGGCGTAAATATTGAACAAGGTCGGAAGGTGAGGGACCACCGAACTCGGCATGTGAGGCAACAGCATAATAAGCACCGTCAGAGCAGCGGACACGATCGTGGTAGAAGTGTCTTGCTGTAGGCATTTGAGAATATCGCCGAAGAGGGGGGTTTGAAGGATCTGGTGGAGATGGGGAGGCTGACTCTGGAGATAGTCCCCCAAGAACCTTAGGACAGCTTTACGATACTGCTTCTTGACAAAGTATCGATCCAGCGCTGTGAATAGGTCCTTTGTTCAGGTTAGACATGCCGACTGTGCGACAGGACACGACATACCTTGGGATGCCTCTTCCCAAAATGAACCAGAGCTTCTCGGGTGATTTTCTCATGGTATTCGAGGTTCGCGACCCCTTCAGTAGCAGCGGGATAGAGCTTCTCCATCCATCCCGTGAATAGGCGATCGATTAACGGGTTGGACGCAAGGTCAGCATCCGAGGCCTCGTGGCTTCCCTCGGCTATCGAGATGATTTCCATGATGTTGGCGAGAGACTCTTCCACGACGCCCTTCTCTGGAGATGCCTGGGCCAAAAGGGAGGCGCATGAATCCCACCATGCGAAGATGCGCTCGGGAGTTCGCAGCGCATGCAGTAGCGGACGGAGAATGGCTAGCCAGGGAGCGAAGGCACCGGTTGTGTCCTTGACGTGCTTGTCGAAGATGGAGAAGAGCTCCTCATCGAGACGATCGGCCGCAGCGTCATCGTGCTTCTGGTGTCGTCGGAGGTAGGCGTCGATGGTTTGCGTCAGGTCATCGGGGAGTGAGGCGGTTGGCTCAGCGAGGAAGGCTACGATCGCCTTGGACAGATCCTTCAGCGACCTACAGGAGTGGAGATGAAGGTCAGCAGGGTGGCGAAGAGACGGTTGGCAATGGAGAGAGAGATGTCAGAGGAGTCAGAGGAAGGGATGGATATGACGATCATGAGAGCAGAGCCGCAGGGCAAGGGACCTCTCGTGGAACAATTGTTTGCGATAGAAGATTTTCAGGGGACGGATGACGTACGCCGATGAAGCCATGGCTGGCGTGACGGCCTCATCCGGGCTTGCAAGGCTTAAGGTGAGCAGACCGAGGTGATGAGGCCCGTATAATAAGTGTGGATCTTTATTTAAGATATGGACGATTCCGGGGGTTATTTTGGTGAAGTTGATGAAGCTATTCGGTCGCTCTCGGTGTCTGGCGTGGCACCTGATCGGGATCGGATGTTAAGGCGGCGGTGGCGGCATGTTTCCAGTTGCAGCTGAGTGGTTCGGTGAGTGGGGGACAGGCTTCGGAGGGCGGCGACGCCTGAGGTTTAGTGGGCGTTGCAGCGTTGTCTGCACCAGCCCAACCTCACTGAAAGCGAAGCTTGAGGGGCTTACTCAGGGCAGCCACAGGGGCAGCCACAAGGGATTTCTGAGCCCACGTGCCTCTTGTTGAATAATTTACCCATCCACAGATACTTCATTCAGACTAGGCAGATATTGAGTTCCCAAATTTAAAGAGTAACGAAGCACAAGACCGTGATACCAAGAACTCATAGAAGCCAGAAGTTCTCTTGTCTGATACTCCTCTAGTATTGGGTTGGAGAGTTACCTACCACCTGGACGCCTCAAACACCCGGTGAGAGGGTGGGTTGGATGGTTGCGGCAGGTGAGGAGTGGGGCGGCGTCCCGTCGGCAGAAAGAGGCACAGAGGGTTGGGTCCAAGGGCCGCTCAGACTGGGACCACTGATGAGGTGAGTTGATCGGCCAGGGTACGTGTAGACATGCAGCTTGCTGGACTGCTGGAGCTGCCCGGATGGAACTAACCCCGCATACTAGCACGGGAACGTACCTGCGATGGATTCCACAGTAGAGTGGGTCATGAGCCCTTCTGACCCGTGAATCGAGCCACCTGGGAAGGACGGTATTGACTGGTTGCAGTTCTTGAGTCGCGGCAGGTCAATCAATGAGGGGAAAGAGGCACCAGGGCAAGCAAGGTTGGCAAGCACTGGGCATCCCTTGCCTTACTTAACTCGTTCTCCTCCTCGTTCTTTCTTTCCTCTCCTTCTCTTCTCCCCCATCATCATCAGATCCAGATCATACAAGCCAATTCACTACCACAGTAACCTACTCAGCAGTCAGCATCTCTTTTTGTGCTAGCCTGCCCATATCCATCCAACTCATACGCATACACGCGACATCATTCACCATCGACTTCCCCCCTAATCAACCACCAATACCGTCAAGATGAGTGCAAACAAGACCTCGGCCGTCGCTGATCAGGAGCCCATCGACGTGCTTTTCGCGGTTCACGAGAAGTTCGATCTCTTGGACTTCGCCGGCGCGCTCGAGGTCTTCAACACTGCATGCCACGACTTTAAAGACCCCGAGAGTAAGTGAATTCTGACGTACCTCTTTTGGCGTTTACCCCTCCCGCTGATCACATCGCCCCTTCGTGCCACAGACTCCAAGGCTTTTGAGATCACCATCGTTGGCCCCGAGCCCAAGGTCATCTCGAGCCAGGGTGTCATCATTGGCTCCCAGATCTCCTACAAGGAGGCCCACGACCGCCTCGAGGACTTTGACCTCCTCGTCGTCGTTGGCGGCAACTCCAAGGAGATTGTCGACAAGGAGCTCGAGCCCCTCAGCCTCATCACCGACTTCTCCGAGCTCCAGAAGCGGGACCCTGCCCGCGAGCGTACCATTCTCTCCGTCTGCACTGGTGCCCTCTTCCTCGGAAAACAAGGCATTCTCTCTGGCCTGTCTGCCACTACCCACCCCGACTACTTCACCACATTCGAGAATATCTGCAGCGATGCTGCCACTCAGAACCTCCAGGAGCGTACCGATGTGATCGAGGACGCTCGCTATGTCGTCAACAACCTCCGATTCGACCTTGGCGACGAGGACGAAAACCCCTACATCCGCCGCAAGTCCGATTCCGGACGCCGCCCTTCCACTGCCCGGTACGTAACACGTTCATGGATTTCTTGCCCACCCTCCTGGTCCCCGTTTTACCCCGCTTTGCCATGCATTGAGTTTGAGACAGTCAACTGACTTACATTGGTACATCAGAAAGGGAAGTATGTCCTGGAAGGGCTCCAACACTCGCCGCGAGTCAATTACTCGTCGCGCCGCGATGCGGCTTGGTGGCCTCCGTGTGGTCACCTCCGGAGGCGTCAGCTCGGGCATTGATGCGGCTCTGTACCTCGTCAGCGCTCTGGTAGATGATGCATGCGCGTTGGAGGTGGCCAGGTACCTTCAGTGGACCTGGAACAAGGGCGTTGTCGTCGATGGCCTCGACGTCTAAGACCCTGGCACAAGGTGCCATATTGTATGAGTTAAGAGTTTACGACGGGCGCAGGATTAGCCCTCAGCAGGACCAATGTTTTGTAATGTATTTCATGGAGAAGAGCGGGAGAAACCTAAGAAAATGCCAAAAAAGACTAGGAGCTCTCTATTCAATTCAATTGATTTTGGTCACCTCTAATAAGAAGGAAAGGAGCCGTCTGAGTGAAGCCCTGACGACGATCTGCGCATCTAAGCGGGGTTTATGGAATCACAATTGTCTGAGAGAAAATGTGGAGGTGGAGGCTAGCAAACACGCCAAAGTGCCGCAAAAAGCGGGCACCAAGGATAATAGGGCAATGACGTGGTGTAGCTTGACCCACACAAGCTCGGAGAGCTCCAGGCCGCGCCAGGTGAGGTCGTGTGATGTGTGATGCCGATGAACATGGGCCAGGGGCATCCAGGGGCCAAGGGCAAGGGGCCATTGGAGGCATCATGCTATCGGCAGACATCTACATCCAAAGTCAGTCCACCTGAGGCTCTTGCTTGGATGAGTCAACGACAGGTGTAAGGGTTAAAGGCGTGACAATTTCCAAGATTGGACGTAGGTCACCGTTGAGCAAGATTCGGTGAGGGTAATAGAGATTGAGGCTCAGGCAGACTATGGGAGGCTGGCAAAGCTTGCTGCGACCTCATATTGCAGAGGACTCTTGGTCTGAGAATGACTTGATCACAGAGAGTGCAGTCCAGGCGTTGCAAGGCGTTATCAGGGCTACATTGTTACCGCTGTTCATGATGGCCCTTCTTTCTACGGAGCATTACCCCGGTGGATGTTGTTTAGGTCGATGTTTGAGCAGGTTGTTCCGCGTCCCACCATCAGCTGCATATCATGAACGAGATGTCCCGATATTGACTGGGCCAGGGTAGCTCCCGACCCGCCCCCAATTCTCTGGTAGTTTCATCAACCCCCTAGGAAAACAGCCTGCATATACGGATAGTCTTGGCTAAAATACCAGAAGAAGCGACACATGCTTCTGTCATTATTTTTGCTGGCATCAAAAGCCAAAAGACGTTCGTTATCCGATGCAGCGGTTGGCTGAGGCTCGGTGGGGTCCGAGCACCAATGCTGGATCTCCTTGCTGACATAATGCATCAATGCCGCAGCTCATGATTGGGCAGGGCAACTTATGTGGGCTTGAATGTTTGCGACGAGGCTGAAGGTGCTTCAAAGACATTTGAAGCCTTTCAACTCCAATCGACCAAGTTCTTTATCTCCCCCCTCGGTCGCAGCTTTCAGACGATAAAATCTCGTCTAGATGTTGCAGGAAATATTTTCAACCTAAAAACACGAAGCCTAAGCTGCTAGGCCTAGCCAATTCCTCCCACCATGACCGACTGGGCCAAGCTAAAGGTCGTTGACCTCAAAGCCGAGCTCAAGCGCCGGGGCCTGTCACAGCATGGCCTTAAGAACGACCTGGTCGCGCGACTCGTCGAAGCTGATGACGAACCTGGGCCAGACGAAGCCGAAGACGACCCGGAACGAGAGCTCGAAGATGCACCGGCCCTTGATGAGCCCGCTGGGGACGAACCGACGACCGATGACCAGGCCTCCGCGGGCCCCCAACCTATCGAAACTGCCGAGGAGGCCGGGCCACCATTGGAGAAGCCGGAGAAAGAGACATTGGAGAAGGAGAAGGCCGAGGGCAACCAACCTGATACATCTAACGCCGATGCTCATGCGAGCGAAAACGGTAGCGAGCCTCGAGAGTCGGAACCAACAAAGAACAATGCCTCCAGTGAAGCTCCTGCGATAGCGAGCCTGACAGCTGATGTGCCAATACCCGGCAAGGAGGCCGATACACATTCAAGCGAGCCGACGGTGGCCGTGGAGGAGAAATCAGGACCGGAAACCAGAAACGCGACCGTTGAACCAACCCCATCCCATTCTCTCGAAGCCACACCCGCTGCGGAGCGACAGAAGCGCAAACGCCGATCTCTCACACCACCGCCGACCGAGGAAGTAGTGACGCGAAAACGAGCGCGCGCTGGCGACGGCACGGCAAACGGTGGCACTTCTCGCTCGCTCGACGAGGAGCCGCAGCAAGAGGCCGAAGAGCAGCCTGCGCCTATGAATATCGACAGTGCACCTCAACAGGAGCAACTTCGAGAAACTTCTGAACATTCCGCACCCGAGCCCAGCGCTCCTCGACAAGAATCTCCACCTGGGGCGCGGGACAACCAACAAGAAGAAATGGACTACGAGAGAGACGTCGCACCCTCGATGCATCCCGCTACGTCGGCTTTATACATCAAGAACTTCATGCGCCCTCTCCGCCCGCAGGATGTGAAGGCGCACCTCGTCGACCTTGCCACTCCCCCGAGAGACCCTCTCAACGACGACATCGTCGTGGAATTCTACCTCGACCAGATCCGCACCCACGCCTTCGTCATCTTCAGGACTGCCGCTGCTGCCGCTCGAGTCCGCGCCGCGCTTCACGACAGCGTCTGGCCGAATGAGAGCAACCGCAAGCCCCTATGGGTTGATTTTGTCCCGCCCGAGAAGGTCCGCGACTGGATCGACACGGAGCAGGCCAGCGGTGGACCTCGCGGGCGCTCCGGAGCTCGTTATGAGGTCGTTTATGAATTCGGCCTGGACGGCGCCGCCGAGGCCCATCTCGAAACTACCACCGCATCCACGTCCCGCGCAGGTCCCCCGCCAGGCGCAAGGCCTTCCTTCAGCACCTCCACGGCGGGCAGCAACTCCGTCCCTCTCGGACCCAGGGGCTACCGCGACCCTGCCATTCCCACCGGGCCCCGTCCAGTCCGCCCCGGCACCGGCCCCGGTCCTCGCCCACCTCCCATCAACCCCGGCGGCGCGTCCAAGCGCACCGACGCTCGCCCCGTGGTCCACTACCAACCCGTGCCCGAGGACCTCGCCCGCCGCCGCATCGACAACATGCGGTCCTTCTACACCTCCGACCGCGACCGCGACCTCGGCCGCGAGATCAACCGCTACTCCTTCGAGGACGGCGCATCCTTCGTCGACCGCGGCAAGGAGGTTTTTGAGGGCATCCGCCCGCCGCACCGCGAGCGAGCCATGGAGCGCGATCGTCGCGGCGGCCGTCGCCGTGGAAGAGGCGGCGGTCGGCCTAGAAGCGATCGCTACCTGCCTCCCGGTCGGGAAGACCGGCGACCCCGTTACGAGTCTGGGTCTGACGACGCGCCGCGACCTGATGATGACCGCGAGCCTGTCCGGATGAGGGACCGATATCAAGGGCACCCTTGATCCCCTTGATCTGCCCGGGGAGAGAAGGGCAGCGCTACGGCACCCTTGGACATGTGAAACCCGAGGACTCGTGGCGTGTATATAAAAACGAGATATGAACAGTGCTGATTACTTTGGGAGGCGTCGTTAGGGGGGAACAGAAAAGACAAAGGCAAAGACCAAAAGAATGGGATGCAATGGGCATATAATCAATCGAATTCAAGCTCTTTGATGATCTAATGACTTCTTTTCATTTGGTCTCGTATTGTGATAAATTTCCCATGATGGCCTAGGTGCTTCTCGTCTAAGATCAAGTTTGATAGCCCCTTCTAAGCTACAGATTATGAGGTTCGGATCAGTTGTGTGGCGCAAGGCCAGATTTCAAGGCAGAATTATCACGTCTGTGGACCGAGTTTAACAAGTTCAGAGTATCTCAGTTTTGTTCAATTCACGATTTGCTCTACAAGCCACAAAAGGTGTCAATCTTGATCCCCTTGATGAAAAAAACTAATGATAAAACATCCCATAGCCGACTACCCAACCCTTGACGCCCAACAAATTAGAAATCCCACATTCACACCCTTTAGGCCGAGGCAGCCAGAGGAATAGGCTCAACGCCGACACGCTCCCGGCTGAGGATGTCGAGCATGAGGGGGCTGGGGCGGTTGTCCTTGTAGATAGTCTGGTTGCTCTTGGCGAGCTGGACGTTCTGGAGGTACTTGTCAAAGAGATAAGAGCTATCCATGGGGCCACCCTTGGCCTCGGGGTGGAACTGGGTGGAGAAGATGGGCCGGGTCTTGTGCAACATGCCCTCGTTGCTACCATCGTTGAGGTTGACAAAGTACTCCTTGAACTCGCTGGGAAGAGTGCTGGCATCAATGGCATAACCGTGGTTCTGGCTGGTGATGTGGCACTGGCCGGTGGTCAAGTCAAGAGCGGGAATGTTGTGCGCACGGTTGCCGTACTTGAGTTTGATGGTGCGGGCGCCGACAGCAAGAGCCAGAAGCTGGTGACCCAGGCAGATACCCATGATGGGAATAGACGAAGTCTCCATGAGCCGGGAAAGGTTGTAGACAGTCTCGTAGCAGTGGGTAGGGTCACCGGGGCCGTTGGAGATGAAGACCCCATCGAAGTGCTGGGCGACCTTATGGATGGGGTAGTTGTAGGGGAAAACGGTGACGGAGGCGCCTCGGCTAACCAGGCTACGCAGAATGTTCTCCTTGACACCGCAATCGATGAGAGCGATGTGCAGAGAAGCACCAGGGGACTCGACAACAAAAGGAGCCTTGGTGCTCACGCGCTTTACCAGGTTGATCTGGCCCGGGTCGATGAAGCCCTCGTCCTGGTCGGCGTCGTATTCCTCACCGATCGAGATCCTGGCGAGGGAGGATCCCTGCTCTCGGAGGTGGGTGACAATGGCACGGGTATCGACGCCGGAGATGGCGGGAACGCCCTCCCGGGCACACCACTCGCCCAGGCTCTCGACGGCGGTCCAGTGGCTGTAGTTGACAGCGACGTCGGAGACGACAACACCGGCGCACTGGACATGGGGAGACTCAAAGTACTTGAGGAGGTTGTACCCGTCTCGGTCGCTGGAAGGGACGCCGTAGTTGCCAATCAGAGGCTGGGTGAAGACGAGGATCTGGCCTCGGTAGGAGGGGTCGGTCATGGACTCAGGGTAGCCGACAAGTGAGGTGGTGAAGACGGCCTCGCCAGAAATGTTGGCGTTGGCGCCGAAAGCTTTGCCCTGGAAGACGGGACCATCCTATTGGAGCTCAGTCAGCCTCATGCTCTCGGAGCCATGCAAGAAGGCTTCAGCACATACCCGGATGGTAAAGGTCGCGGGGAGATCGGCAGCAGCATCAGTAGCTCGAGCAGCGCTGAAGGGCATCTTCCTGCCCTTGCTGCCGCCAGCAAGGGCCTGCTCGGACAGGTATCGGACCTGAAGGATGTTTCGGCCAGGAGCCGACGCGGACTTGGCCGCGGGTTTGGCAAAGGTCGTTGCCAGTCGGGAGAACATGGTAGTATCGTGTGAGGGTTGGTTGAGGTTTAGCTGAAGTTTAGTTTAAAAAAGGTAGTCGCTGATTGATCAGAGGAGTCCTTTAGCAAGATTGGGACTTCCAGAGATGGTCTATCAAGTGTCGATTGGTTAGTCTCAGCAGCCCAACGGAATTCGGGGGGACGCTTGGGAGCGGTGAGTAGGGGCCAAGCAAGGGACCACACGAACCAGAGAGATAATCCTATAGAAGCGAGACGAGTCAGCAATTGAGTCAATTGGAATGACAAGAGCATCATGCCGATGATTGGGAGGGAATTGAGCGTCCAATGCCCCTTGTTCGCAGCTTATTCTAGGTGCGAAGGGGGCGGGAGGGTGAAGGCTTTGGCGATAGTGGGGTCGCGATAGGACGCTCACCGACGAGATCGGAGCACCAACGCGCAACACAATGACTCGACAGAAAAAAAAAAATCCAGCACGTACCTGCGAGGTGAAGACTGACGGGCGCCCGTTCATAAGGGCGGATTGAGAGACAAGCTCAGCTCAGGAGATGAGGGAAGAGATGCAATCGTAGTTGCAGCGGGTAATTTAAGTATGTTGGAGGAGACGGCTTTTTGAATTTCTTATCGCGAGGATTTCTGTCTGTTGAAGAAGAAGAGAAAGGGAAAAAGATTCGAGATGGGAGGCGGGGAGAAGGGAAGAAAAAGAAGCAGTCCGCCCGCCCACCTGTGACTCTGACAACAGCGTGTCGGTCATTGGTGGTCCCCGCCAAGTTTTTTTCTACCATGTGGGTTTCCTCTGTGCCTGTCTCAATTTTTCCCTCCAGGCGGCCCGCCAGCCCGCCTCATTCCGCCAAACCCGCCGCTATCTGCAGCCGCTACAGCAACTTGGCGCAGTTTGACACCGCTACTGCGGAGGGGGAGCCCCACTAAGACCCTTGCGAACGATTGTCATTGCGGGTCGCCCCCGGAGCTCCGATATCGTTTTTCAGCTTCGCGTCATCTTTTTTTTTTCCGTCCTCGCTTGACCAACATCAATTACACGTCAAAAGCTCGCTATCTTGATCTTTATATATTGGTGTTCTCAGTTGTGAGGCGACAAAGGGCAACACTCTAGACGTCGCACAAGACCAGAGCCGTCTTTGGTTTGCTAACTCCCCCTCCCCAATCCAACAGCATCTGCCGGCCCTTCAGCTTGATGGAGTCTTTTTGGTGATGCAAAGGGAAGAAGCCATCCGTGTCCCTGGTGGAGCACGGAGACGCGGCGCCCCAGACATCTCCGGTCTTTGTTGAGGCGACCTGAAAGGGCGTGTCCAATGATTCGCTCTCTTGGGCGTCAGCGGTGAGCTAGCTGGGTTTGAACAAACTTGTAGATACCATTGATAAGACTCCTCCAGGAACACGGGCTCCGGGATTCGGGATGACGGGTGGTCGGTGCCCGAATGCTGGTGACTCCAAGATGCAGAACAAAGGCGTAGAGGACGGCCACCCCGCAGCATTGCCGATGTATCATGTCTACAGTAGGCCATTTGATGAATGCCGGCGTTACATGGATGTGCTTTATTCCTAGGAGATAAGGCGTTCTCTCTCACGAGATCAATTGCCCTCTGCCATGGTCTCTGATGTTTGCATCCACTTCTCGATACCCACAACAAAACCACACGGTCTGCCCAGCCCTAATAAGTGCAATCCACCACCCATTTCTTCTATCGCACCCCGGCTGCACCAAGTAGATTGACTTGGAGCAGTGGGAATTCCAGGCCATTCAACCTGAGTATGTCAAGATCGAAACCTGCTTCTCACAAGGGCAGGCCTAGATTTTTGCCTTTTTTTTTCTTTCTTTCTTTTTGTTTCTCAATGTTGCTACGTACGATGACCAAGACGCATGGAAGATTGCTGCAGGCTCCACCAGCACTCAGGACGTTGTAAGAAGAGACTCGTAGAGTTACGTCTTCTGCAAGCTTGCATGCAGATGCCGAGGCCAGGAGCCGAGTTCTCAGCTCAACGGGCAACTTTAGGTAGCAATTCTATTTCCCTCATTGAAGCAGAGGACCCCAAGCGATTCATAGAACAATTAGGGCATATCATCCAAAGCACGAGATTCCCGAGATCGATAATCATCTGTCGTGACATCAGGTTTCATTGATTCTATTTCAGACACTAAACCGAAGCTTCCTGAGTTACAATGAAAGCTCATCGGGTTTCTGTAAAATTCATCATGCTCTCTACCTCTTTACAACGCACCAAGCTCCTTGAGCTTGCTAACCAGGCCACCAACATCCTCGACCTTACCACCGCCCTGTCGGGTCGGAGGTTCTGTTTCCAGTGTCAGAAATTGAATAATCATCACAGATGACATGGTTGCTTTCATCTACCAGCTCAATTCCAAGCGGAACGAGGGGGCAAGAACCAGGCAGGGGATACGCAGAACTCACCAGCAACCTTGAGCACCTTTAGGCGCTTGGAATTGTCCAGACCAAAGTCTGACAGCTTCACCTTCTCCAGCTTCTTCTTCTTGGCCTTCATGATGTTGGGCAGGCTCGCGTACCGGGGCTCGTTGAGTCGCAGATCCGTCGTGATCACTAGGGGCAGCTTGGCCTTGACCGTCTCCACGCCGCCGTCCACCTCCTTGGTCACCAGCACCTCGTCGTTGGCGCCGAACTCGACCTTGCTCGCTTGCGTCGCCTGCGGCCAGCCGAGAAGGCCCGCCAGCATCTGGCCCGTCTGGTTGGCGTCATCGTCGATGCTCTGCTTGCCCAGCACCACCAGGTTGCTCTTCTGCTGCTCCGCTGCCTGCTTCAGAAGCTTGGCCACCGTCAGCGGCTCCAGGTCCTCGCCGTCCTTTAGCTCCACGTGGATGCCCCGGTCCGCGCCCATCGCCATCGCCGTGCGCAATACGTCCTGCGCCTTAGGGGGGCCTGCCGAGATGACGCAGATGTCTTCGACGCCGCCGGGGGCGCGCTTCTTCTCGCGGATCCGCACCGACTCCTCGACCGAGAGCTCGTCAAAGGGGTTCATCGAATGCTTGACGCCGGCCGTCTCGACGCCCGTCTGGGCCTTGTTGACTCGGGGCTTGACCTGCGACCATGTCAGTATTCCTCAATTCATTGTCTTTTCCCCTCCTGCTGCCAATTCGAGGAGAAAAAAAAATTGCTTACCGCATAGTCGATAACCCGCTTCACGGGGACGAGGATCCGTAGCGCTGACATTGTGGTTGTTGCTGCCCAATGCGTGCGAGTTCAAGGCGAGGGTTGTCGTGGCGGCGAGAAGTATAAGAGGGCCGAGCAAGTCGTCATGGCAAAGCTCGGGCGGGAGCGGTACCGGCTAGGGCCGGCTCCAACCTCGGCCGACGACCCACGTGACAGACCCCCGTCCAGAGGCCGAAGCCAGCGATGTCGCTTCGGAATTGTGCGGCCGACCGCAGGGCCACCGAGACTCGACATTTTCCTCGGAATTCGCTGGGTATAGGCGTTTCTCATATTATTAAATGTATTTAAGAGACCGATCCGGTGCCGACTGAAGATAGAAGCAAAAAAGCATTTGACCAGAATGTGTGGCCTAGTCTTCCCGCCTGCTTGACCAGAAAACAAGTGCCATGGCGAAGACGGTTTATAGCCGACTTCGACCGCCGGCGACTTGACCAAAATGCCGAGTCCAACCACCAATAGCCCTCCCATAGTGCCTCTTGGAACCCTTTCACCCCGACGTCCCTTGTTGCGTCTGACTGGACAGCCCCGGAGAAGACCAATGTTTCTTGAATCGAGACTTGCTCCATATAACAAGCACGCCCATACTCCAATGCTCCAACTCCCAACTATCAACGACACATCTGATCTTGTCTACCATCTTACAAAACTCCAACCGTCTTGCTCACCAATCATCCCACTCATCTGTCTGCTTCTTGGGCGCCGGGGCTGTGTTCTTCTTGCCCATGCCCATAGCGCTGGTGCCAATCGCACTGTTGGCTGGCTGCCGCTGGTCGGCGAGGTTGGAGAACTCGTCCCAGAAGCTCTTCTTGCTCTCGTCCAACGGCGCATCCCTCCTCTGGCTGTCCGAGCCCTCCACGAACCTGTTGAATCCGTCCTGTGCGTTCTTGCCCGCTAATTGAGCTTGCTTGGCGAGCGAAGCAGCTGTTAATTGGGCTTGCTTGGCAAAGTCTCCCTCAGCGAACTTGCCGGGGATATGTTAGCTCGAGACTCTGTTGAGAGTAGGGAAATGGTAGATTAAAGGGAATGTTATGAGTGCCTTACCTGCTTTGCTGTGGGCTGAATGTAGCCATCGTTGACGGTCTTGGCAGTCTTGGAGACTGTCGATGTAAACCAGCCGAACCCCTTGGTCAGAGCCGCCACGGTATCCTTCTGCATATCCCCAAAGTTGGGCAAGTCGCTGTCCGACTGGCTGGGCGCAGGCGTGCTCCCAAATCCGGCGTACTTGCCTCCCTGGCTGGGCGGCAGATGGTCCGGCCGTGAAGCATTGTCGGCGCCCAGCCTAGCAAAGTAGTGATCGTCCACCTTGACCTTGCCCGACCCCGGGGCAGGGCTCTGGTTGCGGGCAGCAGCGCCGCTCATGGGAGTCGACGTCCGCGATGCCGGTTTCGCAGGTGCAGGCACAGGCGCAGGCTTCTTCGCGCCGGGCACATACTCGCGCCCCTCGACCTTGCAGCTGAGCCTCTCCTTCCACTCCTCGCCGACCTCGCCGCTATATCGCTCCGCAATAGTCGAGTCCTCCCAGGTGATGCCCATCATCTTGGTCTGCTCGTGTTCCTCAAAGAAAGTCCTCCACCCCTCGTTCCCGCCGAGTCGCATTCGTTCGATCTCGCTCGACTTGAAAGCGTCCATCGAGATGCTCCTGACGAAGGAGATGTGGACGCCGAGGCCGCGGTGTACACCCGCGCAGGTCAGGCAGATGAAGATGCCGAACTTTGGAGATGCCCATTGCGGCGATGGCGCATTGCAGTCGCAGCAGACGTTGTTCTTGGATTCCTTCTGGAGCGCGGCAAGCTGTCATGAAATGTCAGCACGAGTGGGCGCACCGCGACCAGGGGCATGAGCGAAAGGGAGAGAGGACAGTAGACGGAAGACAGAAAAAAAGAGACAAAGGAGAAAGGGGGGACTTGACTGACTTTGGACCGCGTCTCGGGATCAACCTCCCACATTCCCTTGGACGCCATCGCGACAAAGCAACAGGCGTATCAGATCGAATGCTCTGGAGTGGGAAGTTGTTTAGGTGACGAATGCTCCTTATGATTGATGCCCAGTTGGCGGTTCGAAACAAATGCAAAGGGAGACGCTGGGTGGCTGTCTCAGTGCACTAAAGCCAAGCATGGGCCGCCTGCCACGTCCGGGGGGGGGGGGGGGAAGCATCAAGTGGAATGGCCCTTTTAAGGGGTACCTGTCTATGTCGGCGGGGCAATCCACAGCAGCGCCAATATCACCTAAACAGCACAGTTCAAGGTTCTAGAGCGATGGAATGCTCTCAGTGCGCACGTGAGCCTTCATAGATAGTACACCCGTTCTTATACTTCCCATCGAACGCGACCGTAGCACGATGCCAAGCAATATTTACATTCAAAGCTTCTAAGAACCAAAATATGGAGGCTTGTGTTTCCTAGGAACAGAATACGCGATCCTCACAATCTTTCAGTGTCCATCTGCTACATGGAGATATCCATCAACACTCAATCGTCGTCGGTAGATGTCAAGAAGACACTGACATTCACGCCAATTTACTGCAGGGCAAACACAATTATTGCAACCACGCGAACAATCAAGTTGGTTCATCAAAACGACCTGTTTAATTATAGCGCCGAGCTTTTCTCTCCCTCCAGTCGCCTTCGGCGTAAACTAGTGTACAACCCAGCAGGGGGATGGAGAAAAGGGTGATACAAATACAAGAGATGAAGAGGGCCTGCGAGCTTTTTTGGGTTCCGATTATGGAGATATTAAGAGGTTTGAGAAGGAGAACACACAAGGCTGACAAGAAAACACCATCCCGAGATTTCATAGAGTTGATCCGCCCCTGCTTACGTCTCGTAGAACCCCAGGTAAGGTGTAAACGCCTTTGTTTCTTTTCTTCATCGCTGTAGCGAAAATCTACCGTAAGAGAAATCGTTGAAATCGCATGCCAAATCGTAAGAGTGATCAGTGTGACATGAATGACTGTTCATGCCGCTGAGACTCACGCCAGGCCAGGACTTAGGCGGTAGTGGCGGGAGTGGTGGTGGCGGCGGCCGGAGCAGCCGCGGGGGCAGCAGCCTCGGTCTTCTTCTCAGCAGCGGGAGCGGGAGCAGCAGCGCCAGTAGCAGGGGCAGGCTGAGCAGCCTCAGCAGCAGGGGCAGCCTCCTTCTGACCGTTGATAGTACCAGCCTCGTGGGGCTCCTCGTCGGTCTTGTCAGGGCTGTCAATGGCAACCTTGACGGCGATCTCGCGACCCTCAATCTCCTTTCCGTTCATCTCAGTAACAGCCTTCTGCTGAAGCTCCTCAGAAGCCAGGGTGACGAAGCCAAAGCCACGGCCCTTGCGTGCCTCGCCGCGGGCCTGAAGCTTCTTAATCATGAATCGGGGGATCGGACGGAGAGCGATCTTGGCGGAAGAGGGCTCATAAGCCTTAAAGAGCTCAATGAGCTGTCGAACAAGTTAGTATCCCAAGCAAACAGTGAGGATGAGCGCAGGAGCTGCTTACCTTGTCCTCGGTCAGGTCGTAGGGCAGGTTGGCGACCATGACCTTGGTCTTGGAAGGAATTCCATCGGCGGGAGGGCCGCGCTCACGGCGCTCACGCTGGGGTCGAGCTTGAGTCTTGGGGGTCTTGGTGTTCTCGTCAGTGGTGATCTTGTTTGTGATGTCGGTCAAAGGTTGAACCTCAGTGGTGGCAGGTGCAGCAGGAGCGGCGGCAGCATCCTCGGTAGCAGCAACAGCCTCAGTTTCACCCTCCTTCTTCTCACCAGTGCCCTCCTGTCAGTTGGTCAGCAAAAGTCGGGAACCAGCCCACTGTCTAATGATGACTCACACGGCCAGCGCGGGCACCGCGGCCACCACGACCGCGGCCACGGCCACGGCCACGTCCCGAAGCTCGGCGGCGAGAGCCCTCGGTACCAGAACCGTCGCCGTTAGCACCCTCAGTCTTCTCGCCAGCAGGCTCGGGCTTGCGAGCGAGCTGGACAGAGACCTTGCGCTCAAGGATCTCCTTGCCGGAGAGCTCCTCGATGGCGCGCTCAGCCTCTGTAGGGGTAGACAGGTCGACAAAGGCGTACCCAACAGGGCGGTCGGTGCGAGGGTTCTTTGGGATCGAGACAGACTCACTGCATCACAGGAGATGTCAGTACATGCAGGGTTTTAGACATGGGGTGATGTTGCGGTGGCAGTTAGGAAGCTCGGGTCACAGGTGGTCAATAGAAGCAGGCCAAGCATGTGCAGCGCAAGCAAGCATGAATCACCAAAGATCAACGCGACAGTTGGGCTTGATGATGTGGCAGGTGTTTGAAGCGTGCTTGCCAACTTTTGTCGTCACCTGTTTTCCGGGGGTAGGAGCGCATCATCGTGATGGCAGGGAGACACGTGTCTCCCAGCGGGGCTCTCGTGATGGGAGTCGAAAAGACGATTTGAAGAGGGTAGAGGCTCGAGAGGAGATAGGAGACGATGAAGAGAAGATGGAACTTACACAAGATAGCTCTTGAAGAAGTCCTTCAACTCCCCCTCAGTTGTCGCATAGGCCAGGTTGCCGATGTAGAGGCGGCGGCCCTCAGCAGCGCTGGCAGAGGCGGCCTCGTTGGCGGCCGTCTTGTCATCGGCAGGCTTGCTGATGGAGGTATTGCTCAGAGTGTTTGCGACGTCATTAACGGCAGCATCCAGGTTGGTGTTGGTGTTGGCGGCGGACATGATGGCGGCTTGTGGATGAAGGTGGTGGTTAGGTTGAGTATGACGTTCGAACTTGGACCTGTGGTGGGAGGAGCGTTCGAAAACGGAGGGATGCAAGTTGGACAGGTTGAACTCTGGTGCAATAGGGAGGAGTTTGATCAGGGTAGCTTCGTGCCCTAGAAACGGGGGGTTGAGATTAGACAGACGACGGTGCGTTGCGCGGAGACACAAGTGAACTGGATGTTGTGATGGAGAAGAAGAGAAAGGGAGAAGAGGAGCGATAGGAGCCGCGCGAATCTGAAATATTTTTTTCGCCTTTGGGTTTGGGGGGGGGAGGAAGGGGCGTGTTTGGCATGGGGTGGTTCAGGGGGTGTGGGAAGGAGAGGACGTGGAAAAGAGGAAATCGGCCAGGGTTAGGGGGCCGGCAGGTGCGACGAGTGGAGGAGAGAGCCTGGTATAAGACACGGGGAAGGTACCAGAAGGAGGACACCATTGGCAGCAGAAACAACCACGTTGCCGTGAAGAACACAATGTATCAGCTCTAGCAAATCAGGTACTGGGTACCTGAGAGCTTCCCACAAGAGCTGTCCGTTTTCTGGTGGATTTCCTCCCGCCCTGGTGGTCCTGGCACACCTGAGGTTGCTTCTGGCTGGGGGGGTTCTCTTTCCAGAAGCGTATCAAAAAAGTGAGGTGACGGGACGAGCAAGACGCAGCACATACTTACTTACCTAGACGAGGACTCGGGAATGGGGTCGTTTCGATCCGGTCAGGCTTGGACTGAATGCGCTGGCAAGCTCCGCAGGGGGGCAGAGAGGAGAACACTTGCTCCTTATGTATGTTTTCGATATCTAGATTTTCGTCTCCGAACACTGAGATTTGTGCCAGTTCATGTACGCATTAGGGCCTGACGTGTGGGTTGTGCGGGCCATGCATGTGCGTCACCAGTATCGGTGAGTTTAAAGGTACACACACACACACACCTGGGGAAGGCTCGAGAGTGGAGGAGGTCGAGGTTGATTGAGGTTTGTTATCCTTAGTTGCTGGCAGCCAAGGGTCGAGGGGCTGCATGTTTGTACTGATTCAATAGGAGATATACGTTGAATCCTCTCGGTCAAGGCAACCTTGTTTTCAACCGACCTATTTACTTTTGTTCGCCAGACCGCTCAACGGATATCTTTTTGCACAAGGTGACATGGAACAGTGGGGGTGTTGTTTACTCTCCCAAAAGCAAGCTTGGCTGTGCTCTCTTCGGCGTGTGTCATCGACTACCAGCAATCACGACATCCAACTGCCAAACATCTGATTGAGGCGTCTTTGTTGACTTACACGGGGGCCTAAACCTACTTGCCTAAATGGAATTTGTCTAGGTGCCTACACCTATTCCTGGCGTTTGCTCACACGTATCGGCCGAGAGCCAGGCTTCAATCTGGCAAGGCCGAATTGCCCGTTTGGGAACAAAGAAGGCAACTTTAATGCAAACACTTGCATCGATTTCGCCAAGTCTCGTTGAGCCGAGCGCATCAAAAAAAAAAAAGATGTCTGATAATATTCACAATCTCCTAGGCTGGTCTGCCTGGAAATGGCCGAAATTGCTTCCTGTCCTGGATAATTTCACTGCTTATTATTGGAATCTCCGTATCTCTCAGAGCTGGCCCCCCCTGACAAGGCCGGTTTACCCCTTTGAACGGGGGATCCAATATTTGACCAGCTGCCATCACGCACTTCCCCGGCCCCCCGACCCCGATAAAAAGGGGCTTGCCATTGAAAGGACCAGGGGCATAATCAACGAGAGCTCACTCTCCCACCAATAACTAGACGAGATGAAGAGTCTATTCTTACACGCCCATGCCCGGCAGCTCGGATGCTGCAGGCTAGGATGGCCAGGTCCCGGAAAAGCCAAGTCGTTGACTCCACTGCCACTCCTTCTAGAACTCGCCCGTTGTCAATGCATTTGGGGCCTTTTAGCCCCCCCTGTGGCTTGTACTGAGCCCTGGTCGTCCGTCTGGTGGCGTTGAGCGGTTCGGGAAATTCTGGCAAATGTGTCAGTCTGTCCGATGCGCTTGCATCCAATGTGGCTCCTGGGACGCAAACGCCAAATGAAGAATGGGGATTTAGAAATTGTTTGAATGCGACAGTTAGCTTAATCCTCGTCTATACCGTGCGTGTCTAACTACCGGGTAGAATCCAACAATCCAGTGACCTTGTCACAGATGCTCAACATTATCCTATTCTAAATTTGCATAACAAGCAGGAATAAAAGACATGAGATGGTTCCAACTACCCAAGGTACCCGTTGCTCGTTCATGAAGATTGATAAGATCCCCAGCGGCGCAGATTCTTCCACCGCCCCGCCATCGGACATCCACTAATCGGCGCTAACCTTGCCAACCAACAACCTCATCTTCAACTGCGAAAGCGGACCCCTGCTTAACTTCCACATATGACTGTGTCTCTGTCGGCACCCCGTAAGCGGTCGAGTCTCAGTCAGTCGTTCTTTGTCTGTACCATCGTCGGCTGCCCAATAACCACTCGTCATGGCCGTCCAGGACAGAACGGTCCTCATCCTCTACGGATCCGAGACCGGCAATGCCCAAGACATGGCCGAAGAACTGGGGCGAGTCTGTCAACGGCTCCACTTCAAGAGCCGCGTCGAAGAGCTGGATGCAATAGATCTCGTAGGTCACTTGTTTGCGCCCATGGCTAGCTTCTACGTGATCCTTGTTCGCTGACGGCTCCCGGCCCAGAATGCCCTGCTGCAGACCAGATTTGTGATATTCGTCATATCGACGACCGGCCAGGGGGACATGCCTCACAACTCCCTCCTCTTCTGGAAAAGACTCCTCCGCAAGAGACTCCCCCCCGGTTGTCTGGCGTCCGTAAAGTACACGACATTTGGCCTTGGCGATAGCACCTATCTCAAGTTTGTTTCCCAGTGACATGCGCACTGCTTCGGTTGGCTTACAGGTCGCAGGTTCAACTGGGCAGCCCGCAAACTCAACAGACGCCTGGAGCAACTCGGTGCCACCACCTTTATCGAGGGCTTCGAGGCTGATGAGCAGTTCCCCGATGGGTGAGTATTCTGAACAAGGGGACTCTAATAAATCGCGCGAGTTCTAACGCCACTCCCCAGCATTGACGGCAGCTTTGTGCGTTGGGCTGAAGGCCTCTACAAGCACATTCTTGAGCACCATCCACCGCCCTTCGGCCTCAAGCCTATTCCCGACGACGTCATTCTGCCTCCAAACTGGTCTCTTGAGAATGCTCTGAAGGATAGTCCAGCTATCAATGGCCATGCCGCCCCCGCGCTCTCAGGTCCACCTCCCGCCTCTCTACTTCCCATCCCCGGGGGCTGGACCGCTACCCTGGCTGGCAACGTCAGACTCACACCTCAGTCTCACTGGCAAGACGTCCGCCTTGTCTCGTTTGATATCCCCAGCCGAGATGGGCACAGGCTCCGATGCAATCCGGGCGACTGCCTCACCCTATACCCCAAGAACTTCCCTGAGGACGCCCAGAAGCTCATCACGCTGATGTCCTGGGATGACATTGCCGACAAACCCCTCGACCTATCCCACTGCGACTCCCTCCCGCAGAACCTCTACATAGAGCCAAAGTGCACCCTCCGGGATATCATCCTGAACAACATCGACTTCACGGCCATCCCTCGGAGATCGTTCCTTAAGAGCATGTCCTACTTCTCCACCAACCCCGACCACAAGGAGCGTCTGCTCGAGTTCACCCAGGCCGAGTACCTCGACGAGTACTTTGACTACGCCACGCGCTCCAGGCGGTCAATCCTCGAAGTCCTCGAAGAGTTCACCTCGGTCCAGCTCCCGGCGGAACGGATCCTGGACATCTTCCCCCTGATACGAGGCCGAGACTTCAGCATCGGGAATGGCGGCGTGAAACTGAACCACCCCACAGATGAGAACGTCACCCGCGTCGAGCTTCTCGTTGCCCTCGTCAAGTACCGCACCATCCTTCGCAAGCCCCGTCAAGGCCTCTGCTCTCGCTACCTCGACAACCTCCCCCCGGCCTCCTGCCTGACCGTCACCCACAAGCCCGTCCTCACCCCCATCCATGGCCCGCAAAACGCCCAACGCCCTCTCGTCGCCATTGCCACCGGCACCGGCCTCGCGCCCATCCGCGCCCTCATCCAGGAGCGTCTCACCCACCCTTCCCCTGCTCCCATGCATCTCTTCTTCGGCAACCGGAACCGCGAAGCCGACTACTTCTTCCACGACGAGTGGGATGCCGCCGTGCGCGATGGGAACCTCGACGTCTTCCTGGCCTTTTCACGAGACCAGCGCACCAAGATCTACGTGCAGGACCGGCTCCGGGAGGAAGCGAAGTGTCTGGAGCGGCCAATTCTTGAGAACGGGATATTCTGTGTGTGTGGCGGCTCGACCAAGATGGCAGACGCGGCCAAGAGAGCGGTGTTTGAACCCTTCTCGGAGGGCGTGGAGGACGCTGACGCTGAAGAGCGTAAAAAGATTCTGAGTTCGTTGACGTGGTGGCAAGAGATTTGGTAGATGTTGGCCAAGGGCAACGAGATAGACCATTTAGACGCCTGCATGTAGATATGACCAGCTTGAATAGAGAACGTCCAGGTGACGACCGACTATATTAAAACACCTTTACGTGCCTGGGGTATTAATGGTAGTATTTCATTGCCCAAAGAGTGGTTCACGCTATATGAACAAATGCAAATAGATCAACACGCGCTCGCTTTATACATGACCAAGATAGGGAATGACACTGAGCTCGCACAGCTCCCTCGCCAAAGAGACTCTTGGTCCCAATGTCCACAATTTTAACGCGTCCGAAACACCATTGTCCCTCCCGCCCAAGTCAACCAAGTCTATGCTATACCCGGGAATGCATGCCAAAATTTCCACGCTGTTAAATCAAGTCCATGCATATCAACCCAACTCCAAACAATCTCTTGAGAGGCCTGCCCTCATAAAATAGGACCAACAGGACTCGAGGAGCGTGGCCACACTAGCGTCGAGGCTCATTCATGCTTCTTGAGCATGTGCGTTGGCGTTATCGTTCCTCCTCCCAGCTGTATCGTCTCTCGGCCAGTTGTGGCACGTGAACCAGCTCCGTACCCGGGTTGATGCGCTCTTGGCTGCGTGGAGTGTCCGGCTCGACTGATTGGGATGTCGATTGCCCAGCACTTGGCTGTCCCTCAGCAGATGACCCCGACATGCTTAGGTTCATCTGTCTGACCATTTCTTCAGCCCTCAGCTCTTCCTCTTCCACCGTGAAGTTGCTCCCCAGACTGTCAAAAGTACCCTGACCACGGGGAATGTCCTCGGCCGCACCGTGCTCGCGGCCCTGGTTTAATGCAATCCGAGGAGGGTCGTGGCGAGAAAATCGAGCGTTTCCGGGCAGTGGACCCAGGAACAAGACCTTGGACGGATCGATGGGCGTCCTCTGCACTACTCGCGGCTGTGGCACATTTAGCGAGGTATTTGACGTAGAAGAAGAATCCTGAGACTGGCCCGTCTCAGTCGAACCATACGTCTGGCTCTCAGAAGACGGCGGTAGAGGAGAATTCGGGCCAGAGGCGCTTCCATCATTCGTCGGTGACACGGGAATCGTGGCTGTCATCGGAGACGGCACTTCGACAGGACGGCCGCTTGCATCGAACCGGGGAGTCATCGGAGACGGCAGGGGCATCGAGTTTGAGTTCGAACTGACGTCTTGAGGCGATCTTAAGGATGGAGTTGGCGAGGCTTGCAAAGCGCGCTGTTGGCCATTTGTCTGGGTCGGTTCGTACGCAGCCTTCTCCGGAGGCGGTGACGCTCCGTCAGCGGGAGGAGCATATGCTGGGACCGGTCCTTGCAGCTGCCGTTCCATCTTCCGTCTCGCTACCTCGTAAGCGCTTATGTTCTGGGAGTTGTCGGTCCCCAGCTCTGTATCTCCATTCAATGATGAGCCATCATCTCCATCAAGCTCCGCAGGCGGTATCGGAGCCGGCATTTCGTAAATCTGGGTGTTGGGCGCCTCGGATACCTTCTCGCTCTCTTTGCCGTCTTTCGCACCCGGTTGCACCGAGTTCCCACGCCGCGTGATTCTTGACAATAACTGCTGCAGTGGAGATCTTTGGGATCGAGGTGCAGTGGCAGAGGTAGAATCCTTTTCGTCCTCGACCGATGAGCTGGCGCTTCCAGCAGAGTTCTGTCGCTTCCGCCGAAAGCATAGCCATCCGACCAAGGCTATCGCACAAGCCACAAACACTCCCGCGCCAACACCGATCCCCACCACCTGGGACTTGGAGAGGCCGTTTTGTGAACTAGGAGTAGTGAGCGGTGGCGGATAGGGACTGTTGTCAGGCTGCTCGATGGGTGTCAAATCGGCGTCGGCGGGTTGGATGTCTGGGAAAAGAGCCTGGTGTATCGAGAAGATGCCTTCATCGTATTTGGTGATGAGGTATGACTCTTGAAGAAACGATCTGCCCAGAATGAATGTTGTATTGTCACGGCTCTTCCGGAGCGTGAAGTACGGAACTGCAGGTTCACCGTAGCTGATGGTCTCGCGCATGAAGGGATATTGTAGCAGGCTAACAAAGGCCCTCAAAGGGACTGTGATGTTGACAACACCAGAGACGTCGTAAGGGTCGCCGAAGTTGTCATTGTTGTCGAAGCTCGAAAGCACAAAGGTGAATGAAAATGTATCCTCCTTCATGTAGTCGCGATATTGGCTGTTCGAGATAGTGTATAGATCAAAGGTGCTGTTGTACGTCAAGTTGAGTGCTTCGGCAAACTGGTCGCAAACCTCATCTGGCAACCACAAATAAGGAGTCGTGCTGTCAATAATGGCGTCAAATGCCGTATCCCAACTTGAAAGCAGGAGAGATGACGATTCCCAGCTACTTGGCGGGTCTTGTCCCTCAACAGCCGCCACCTCGATGCCCCGGACCAGAGGACGCTCCATATTGTCGTACTGTCCCAGGGTGAAATCATTGTTGTGATCTCGGAATCTCGCTTTTTCAACGCCGCCAAGGGTCAGCGACACTGGGGAGTTCCCTGCTCTCATTAGTCTCAGAGGCCACACTTCAGCAGAGGTGTGAAACATACTATAATGTGCGCCAGCGGTGAATCCGAAGCTGTAGCTTGGAATCCATCCGAAATCCTTAACCGCCTGGGTCAGTGGGGATTGCGCGACTCTATTGCTGAAGTTTCCCTGCGTGATACCCAAGCCTAAAAGTCCATTCAAGTAATCCGTCGTGTTGATGGCGGCCATGAGCACCCCAGTCATGACGCTGGGCTGTTCGCTGGTAGGACTCTGCGTGCTGATCCGGTCAAGGCCATACTCGCCGTTGCCTCCATAGCCCAGGTAGTCAAGTCCCAACTGCCAGGTTCCTAACGGATCCCAGTCCGCGGACTCTTCGGGCTCGTAGATGCCGCCTCGAGCGGCACTACAGTGAGGCTCGCCTGTTGATGATTGTTAGTACGTAGCGCCCGACTGGATGGAAGATTATGTCTTGGTTTCCACAGGGGGTCAGAGACGACATACGAGGGAGACATCCTCCTGATCCGACAGCCCAGAACTCGGAAAGAGCTGTGCTAACGAGGACATCGGCGTCTTGCGAGTTTGAGCCAAGTGAAAATGAAATTGTAGACCAATTGCCATCGATTCCTTTCCTGCTCAATCATTAGATCTCAACGTAGTAAAAAAAGAAAAAAAAAAGGTAGAGAACTTGCCATCTACTTGGAGGTAGTAAGAGGGGCGCCGGACCGCGGGCTTGTGCAACGCCCGCGAGGACAAAGCAGGATCCGACAAGAGTTGACCACATCTCGACACCGACCGGCGGGACGCCGAAGAGCCGGCGTTTTTTTACCTCAGCGATAGGGCGTTCCGTTCAATTCAGGCAAACATCCAAGCAGGAGCCTCTGCGCGGGCGATGTCGACGAGACGGCCGCGACCACAGTGCAGTCAGGGAGCCAGTTCCAGGTTGAGGTCTGTCTGCACACAGGGGGCCCAGGGCGTGGCCCATGAGGCTGTCAAAGGCGTCTAGCAGGGAGAGGAGAGAGGCTGTTGTTGTCTGAGAGGTTCAGTTGACCCGTTTGATGAGTGAGTGGCTGGCTGCCAACGCTGCGTTGGCCACGAAAGGAGGCGATTCAGAGTGTGATCTGGTGACGCGGGACTGTGAGTTTTCTTCGAGGATTCCCAGGTGAGCCGACGAATACTCGACACAGGACTGTGCCACTGGCCTCCCCTGCTCGGCACCGAAGCCCACAGGGACCAAAGTTCAGCTTGGCCTATCTCGGCTTGGCTTGGGCTTTGGCTTACGGGCCTCATGTCTTGGGCGGGGTCTGGTCGTGACGCTGACTCGCTGACGCCGAGATGGGTCAGTCCCAAAATCGCAAGTCGCAAGGATGTCGGCCAGCCACCCACCACCAACACATGGCCGCCCACTCAAAACGAACTCTAGAGCCGTTGAGAGGGGCGAATGGCCTTAATGGCATCCTCCAATCCACTTCCTTCGATACATATAGTACCCTGGGAACCATGCGAAGAAGAGCTGGAATCAATTTCGAGCCTGGAGTTTGCAGGAACTCTCCAGTGTTTGGTCTATATTCCCTTGTCTCTTCAGTCTCCAGTCTTCGGCACATCAGCACTTAAGACCGAGTGAACCGCGGTATCGCCAAGCCCTGGCAAAAAAAAACGAGAAGGGGATGTATTTCAGCCAACCTCCAGAGAAGAGCATCACAAGGGTCTCAAACCCAACACTCGCCTTCGATGTTGCCAAGTTACAACGACGACAACAGCAGGAGGCATGATTTCACCTCTAGATGGCATGAGACGTTGCTCTCACCGTGTCCTGGCATCATCATTAGCAGATAGTCTTGAACGGGACAGGGGTCGCGTGGTCCATTCTCCCATGGTTCCAGAAAAAATTAGTCCTACCAAAAGTTTTGGGATCCAGGCTGTCGATAATCCGATGCCATCCAATTTTGAAGTCTAAGCCGCGTCTAACTTGGGTGCTATCATGGAACACTCCACTGAACCACATAAACCCTCTTGTGCTCAGATTCTTCTCGCCCAGAGCCTTCTTCCGCGCAAACATGCTCTTCAAAGATTCAAGTCAAGATTTGTCAGAAGCGCGCTCAACAGTTAAGCTTTAAGACCCAGAATGAGATTATGCGTTACGGTTGGTAGGCGCGAGATGAGGAGGGTCCGCAATCTTCAATCTTAACCTCAAACTTTCAGGTATCCGCCTCGATGCCAAGGCTGGCATGCCATCTGTCAGCCCGGCAGATGTTGATTCGTATCGCGGAGGGTGTCCCCCTCGGGGACATAAAACACGAGACTCAGAGAGGTGAGGGCACAGCCAATTCAGTCTCGTGTTTTTTGTCCCCCACTAGGGTGTGTGAGAGTCCACAGAGCGAATCTTTCGTTAACGTCGGCCACCCACTTGTTGGCACCCCCCACTTGTT
>JAVIXY010000029.1:263569-317577 GCA_033030565.1 Fusarium nematophilum | reverse complement strand
AGGCCACTAAGGTTCTTAGGCGGATAGTATAGTATTTAAGGAGACTATAGGTAGCCCTATTACCCTCTTCTTACTTAACTAAGTAATAGCGAGATATTACTCCGGCTAATAAATTATATCCAAGGCGGTCCCTACATCCGGCCCTGGGATAATCATGAGGATCTCTCCAGTATCATCAAGCTAGTAGAAATGCCCGATTTGAGGTATACACTCTAGTGTCACCTTCCGCGGAGCAGGCCAAGGCAGAGATCACGGGGTCCGCTCNTCTCTCCAGTATCATCAAGCTAGTAGAAATGCCCGATTTGAGGTATACACTCTAGTGTCACCTTCCGCGGAGCAGGCCAAGGCAGAGATCACGGGGTCCGCTCTACCCGTGGCGCGACTTCCCAGGAAGTCGCTCCGGGCTGTATGTGGCAGGATGGGGCTGTGGGCTGGCGTACTGTGACTCGGAGATCCCACGGTCACGACCAGGCCAAGGAGAAACCACCGTTCTCTGCCTGCAGGGCGACTTCCATTGTTCTCGTGGCATCGAACAAGGAACCGTTACCACGATACGCACAGAGGTTCGGGGCGACTTTAGTAGGTCCCTCCGCATATCGACCAAATTAGGAAATGTTGGTCGAGAGGATGGCCTCGGCGGCTGCGGATTGCACGTGAAAACATACGAGAGATTCGAGCATGAAGACCACCATCTTCCATGAGCTGAAGTGTTCTCTCAAGAGTCTACCTCAGGCGAGAGGGGATGGCCATCACTCGGCTGTGATGACGACCTACAGTTCCTTAATCCAGGGCCACATGAAGGGGATGACCCTTGAGACGCTTTCGGCCAGTTCCTGGGCCAATCAACGTGGGGGCATCGTAGGACAGAACGTGCTGAGGAGAAATCACAGGTGAACCAGCAAGAGCGAGGGGTGGCACGGGCATCGCGGGGTCCATTTCAGGCACAGCGAAGTGCATCTCACGATGGCAGCAAGAGAACAGAACGCATTCAAGAATCGTCCGTCGCCATGCAGTTGTTGTACGGATCAAGTCCGACGCTCACATTGAACCCCTGGTCTACTAGCTAGCGATAACAGTGTATATAAACGAGGCTCAGAAGCAGGTGGTGGGGTGGGGTGGAGGTTAAGGCAACGTAGTGGACGAAGGTTGAGCAATATGGACTTGCAGCAGCCGCACGACGGCCTCGTGCCCGTTCACGGTGGCATACAACAGCGGCGTCCGGCCCCACCACTCGTCCGCCGGCTCGGTGTGGGCCCCCGTCGAGGAGCATCCGCACGACGGCCTCGTGCCCCCTCTCGGCGGCCATCCATAGCGGCGTCTGGCCATGCGAATCTTTTGCGTCGATATTAATGCCAATTTGGTCTGCCCTTTCCAAAATAGCCCATAAATACAGCGACGCGGTTACGGGTTTTGTCACCCCCTCTCCTCATCGAAGAGGGGGCAGCGTAAGTGGGTCCGACCAACCGGGCGGCTTACACGTGCAACTCAAGCCGGCGGGTACCTTAGAACTCTGAGTATGTGAGGTTCAGCGAGCATAAACCGGGGAAAGGTGAAATCCCGATGGATACAATGATGGTAGAAAAATGATACGAAGAAATATAAAACTACGAACTACCCACCAAATTTTCTCTCCCTTTTCTGACCGTTGTGTGCTTCTCTTTTGTGACGGGTTATGTAATCCTGCCTGATGAATCTCTTGCCACAGATATCACACGTCCCGTCTATTGGAGGATAATCAGTTTCCTCTGCCCATGTCCTATGATGTTTCCAAACGTGGCGCCTTTTTTCCTTTTCCTCTCTTGCTTTGTCCCACGGACAATCTTCTTTGGGACACATCCTGTGTTCTCGCATGTGTTGGCTACGAAGAACAAGTGGAAGACTAGTTAGCAATGCCCGATGATATAAAGGACATGAGGACGCAGCTGTGAACACATACTCATGGTCATCCTTGTCGGATGCCTTGTATTTGCAATCTTTCCAGTTGCAAGCAAGCCTCAGCTTTCTTTCAACCATTTCCTGGGGGGGAGGAGTAACTCCCAGAGAATTTCGTGTGTTGGAAGATAAACCTGCCGGTTGAAACTGATATGGAGAGATGTCGGAGTACATGGACATGTTCACAGAAGCCTCGAACACCGTTTGCATCGCAATTCTATCAGATACCATAGGCTGCTGATGAATCGATTGCAAGTCACCATTTGCTCATGCATCATGGGATGGTGTAAACGGCTCTGATGGCAGTGGAGGTAGCGTAGTCGATGTTAACAGACTTGGATCAATCGCAACGTTGTCTTCACCACGAAAGGCGAGGTTGGGGTCTGCGTTTATGCGAGCTGCCGGTCTGGGCCTCGAAGAGCTCGGGTGTTGTGGCTCGTACCACTGCGCCTGTTCCTGTTCCGCAACCTCGTCCTCCCAAAGGAGCGGGTCCTGAGCACCGTGTCGGAACGCCGAATTTAATGGGTATGACATGTTGTGACCATATGACTGCGTCGATGAGAAGAGGATCAGTATTGTGCGGGTTTGCTGGTTCGCCGGGGACCTTACAGTGTGCACTCAATGCATCTCCATTCAATACAATCCTCTGCACGGCTTCAAGTCCCATAAGAGATTGAAGACCAAGTTGAATAAGATGGTTCCTTAAAAGCTTGAACCGAGCGAGGAAGGAGAGCGAGCTGGCTGGATCGACTTAGAGCCACGCTTGTCGTTCTGTCGGGCTGGGAGGCTTTTAATGATGGCATTGGCGGATACCACCGCCCAATGGCTATTGGCCAGTGTGTCTCATTTGGGCGCTAATCTAACGCTATTGGGCACAGTTTTGGAGATCCCCGGCCTCCCGCATGAAAACACACAAGTCGATCGGCTGAACGAGTCCGGGGCACATTGCCAGTGTTCGCTGGCGACCCGAGTTGTCAGGTCGAGTTACATGTTGCCTTCGCACAGGCGCTTTGTTCTTGTCGTGACTCTGTTGCATCTGATAGATCCTGTCCGAGCTGAGCCGACAGTGCACAGTCTCGATATACACCCTCACGACAATGCGCAAAAGCAAGAGCACCTCCCAAAGAAGTTTCTAGATTCCTTTGCTTTGATTTGCTCAACATCGAGTAAAGGCGCTGAGACTGCGTCCGCTGTGTGTTTGGAACAGGGGCATCCATCAGGAACTGTTCTGCGTCTAGCTGCAACCTAGGCGTGCCCCAAGAACTGGCCGATCGTCTACGAATTTAATTCAGTCCGAAGGACTTCTATTACGACGATAATTCGAAGTAAAAGCTCTTCTCTCATTGGTCACCTGTGTCTTCTGTCCCCACTCAACGGGAACTGGTCAGTTGTGTCAGTTGTCTCCACTCAACATGGACGGTCTGCATTGTCGGCTGCCCCATTACTGCAGCTGCCTGGCAGGCAGCTGCATGTGCATCAACAGGCAATACTTTCATTGTGTACAAAGAGCTGAACAGTCTCGGTGCATCCTCTCGAGACAGAGCGGCGGGCAGTCTGGGACAGCTGGTCCTGGTCCAACAGGGCGTCGCGGATCATCGTCGGCGCTTCGGCTGTCCGCAGACCCCGCTAACCGGGCACATGTCTCAAGGCTGTGGCGTCCCGACGCGATACGGAATCAAGAGCTCATCGTCTTCCCCCTCGGCACTAATCTTTCCTGTGACAGGAATCCTCCCATTCACACTGGGCCGGACATCTCGACAAAAACTACACTCTCCATCATCTCAGGATGACCAAGAAGGCAGCACTGACTCAAATTGGCGGAGCGGACCTCAAACGCTTCGTGGTGCACTCAGCATTGCTAAGCCTGATCGACCCTGTCCGAGGGGAACCGACGAGAAGCTCACTCGACGAGAACCCCGATGGCAACATTTCGGGCGGGCAGCAGCTCAAACAAAAATTCCTCGACTCATTTGCTCTCATCTGTTCAACGACGAGCTCGGGTGCGGAAACAGCCTCGGCTGTCTGTCTGGAACAGCATGCTCCAGCTCGAGCTATCCTGCGCGTGGCCCGCAACCATGGCTTGACGCCGAAGGACCTGGCTGGCCTTGAAGGGGTGTTGCAAATACTTCAAGTAGTTGCCAGAAAGGGTACTTGCATTATTTGAAATCCTATGAAGGCTGCTGACGCGGCGAGCGATGCAGAAAAGTCGTCGACGCAAGCCGAGCCCGAGATTCTCCACCTGGTTGTCGAACTAGACAGAGGTCGGATTTTGTCGATTGCCGAGAGGGTTGAGAAGCGCGGGATTGGAAATTTTCTACGACAGGCGCACTCTAAGCTTCTTGCCGGTCAGGCGAAGCCAGAGACATGGGCTGAACCCGGATTCAGACTTTGGCTCGAGAGTTGCCCTTTCACGGCCGCACCTCTTCAGACCTGGAGTCCCGCGACTATGGCCATGCTCATCGACTGGGCGTCGCAAGCCAGATGGCTTTATTTTGAGCAGTTGCAAATCTTGCTCGGATCTGATCAATCGCCAAAGCCGCCCTGGCTGGACAGTCTGCACAAGATCGCTCGCTATCGATCTGCGATCAAGTCCATGGTAAAGTTTGCTGCAAAGGAGCCCGAGGTATTCGTGGGCATTCACATCCGAGACGTCAAGGCTCCCAATTCGCGTCCATTCTCTCTCTCCAACGAGAAAGCTCCACTTCTTGCAGCTATCAAGAACCTTATCAAGGAAGATCCAGCGACGACAATGGAGCAGTTGGAAAAGCACTTGGGCACGCAGGACGTCGAAGCGCGGCTGCCTAGGGCGTGTCGCTTGAACCTGACGCTCCACGCCGAAATGCAAATCGTCGTGTTTTACGAAGGTAACCCTAACTGTGCTCCCCGAATGCCGTTCATTGGGACGAGCAAGAAGGCTTGCTTTCTCTGTCACGGGTATCTGCTCCAGCATCCACTCAGACTCCAGGTTTCGGCTTGCCACCAGAAAATTTACCCGTCATGGATGCCACCACCGTACTATCCAATCCCTGGACGATTCAAAAGCACACCATATGTGAAACTCTGCAAAGAGATTGAGCAATTGACGAAGCGGGAGCTCAAGACCGCGCTGAATGCTCCCCGGCGGCCGAGGAATTATGATTCGACTGCCGGCCCTTCCCTGACCCTTACGGCAACCGTGCCGACGGAACTGGGATCACGACAGGCGACTAAAGAATAGTTCATCCTCGAAGATAATAGCCTCCCAGAGGATTTTGAGTGAAACGCCAGCGCAGAGATTTGACGCGCAAGTTTGCAGTACGCAGAAAGTCGTTTTGGATTATGATCATCGAATCGGAGTACCCGCCATGATGGTAGAATATAAGACAATGTCACGAGTACACCAAACACTCAATATAGACCTGGCCAAGTGCATGTTGCAGCTCACCCCACCACACACACACAAACCATGGCACCACTGCGAGCGGTTTCCGCGAATGGGCTGGCAAGAACCCGAGTCCACGCACTAACAGCCAGCTGATGGCCAGCAGTATTACCCAATGTCTTCACCGAGGCTGCCAACTGGCGGGTCTAGAACTCATTCATGCAACTGGCGCACCTTGGGACCAACAGCTGCAGAGACGCTGCAATGCTTTGATGCCCAATTCTGCGGGAGGCCTTCCACATCGTCATGGCGATGCCTCCCAGGCGATATTGGAATTTGAGGCTCGACGTCTTCCTCCCTGACATCATTAAAGACGCGTTAGTGTTAGTTGCCCTTGTCATCCACAGTAGCAATGGAGACAGCTAGGACCAACACAAATATCGCCGTGGGAGACCACCGGGACCTCCTCGACATCATCGACAGCCTCCGTTCGCAAGGAGTCAGTCACTATGTTGACCTACCTGAAATCATCGTCTGTGGAGATCAGTCTGCGGGGAAGAGCTCCGTCCTCGAGGCCATCTCCGGCATGCCGTTTCCTATCAAGGACGGTCTCTGCACCCGTTTCGCCACCGAGCTGGTCCTTCGCCGGGGTCGCGAGGTGAACATCAAGGTCTCCATCACTCCAGGCGAGAGCCGGTTTGGAGAGGATAAAGAACGTCTCGAAAGCTGGCAGCCAAAAGCGAGCATCGACAAGGAGGGCCTGGGCACTGTGACGGACGAGGCGAAGGTCGCTATGGCTGACCCGACCGGCACAGGGGAATTCTACGAAGACATCCTCCGCATTGAGCTCACCGGACCGGGACAGCCACACCTCACCATGGTGGACCTCCCAGGTCTCTTCAGGAGGGGGAACAAGAAGCAGTCTGACGCCGACGTCGGCATCGTCCGCGGTATGGTGGAGAGGTATATGGCGCGACCACGGAGCATTATCCTCACTGTAGTGTCGGCCAAATACGAGTATGTCCTGCAGGAAGTCACTTTGATGGCCAAGCGTGCCGATCCAGAAGGCATACGCACCATGGGTCTCATCACAAAGCCCGACACCTTGGATATCGGCTCCGACTCCGAAAGTTACTTCGTTCGTCTGACTCAAAACCTCGAAGCCGAGCTTCGTCTTGGCTGGCACGTCCTGAAAAACCGAAAGTTCGAGGAACGCGACGTTACCTCAGCCCGACGCGATGAAATCGAGAGCGAGTTCTTTTCCCAGGGGTTGTGGGGTTCCATCGACTCCTCGCACTGCGGAGTGGCAGCCTTGAGGGTCAGGCTCAGCACGGTTCTAAAGGACCAGATCCTTGCCCAGCTTCCAAGTCTTGTACAGGACGTGGAAGACGGTATTCGCGACTGCGCTGACAGGCTGGATCGACTCGGCCCGGTACGATGTACTTCGCAGCAGCAGTTGAGCTACCTGCTGCGGGTGAGTGAGGAGTACACGTCCCTAGTGACGCAGGCAGTAGAGGGCACATACACCGCCCGTTTCTTCGGCAACCGGAAGAAGATTGACAAGTTTCATACAAGGTTGAGAGCTGTGGTGCAGAACCGACTTCGTGAATTTGCGGAAGAGATGCGGTTGAACGGCCAGAGTCAGCACATTATTGATTCACAGAGTGAGGATGAGGGCGGCCACGAGGTCCGCGACTTGCCTCGCACCTCCCGGTCTGAATATGTCGAAGATGTTACGAATCGTCTCAAGTTCAGCAAGGGTCGCGAGCTCCCGGGCCTCTTCAATCCGCTCATCGTTAGCGACCTCTTCGTCGAGCAATGCGCGCCTTGGAGGAAGATCGCGAGGCTCCTTGCCGAGGATATCCTCGAAGCAGCGCACTTAACGACTCAATTAATAGTCGAGCAGATCACCGCCAGCGACGTTTCTGAAGGGGTTCTCAAACTCGTTCGCCAGGAAATCGAGAGGCTAAAAGTCGAAATGGACGCTCAAGTCGACGCGCTGCTTGCATCAGCCGCGCGGCATCCCATCACGTACAACCCCCAGCTCACTGAGAACGTCCAGCGGATCCAGCAGGCTCGGCATAAACGTGCTATCAAGACGCTGGTCCGCAAGACGTTCGGATCGCATCGTTTCGACAACCCAGACAGCAAGATTAGCCTGAATCCGATTGAGCTCGTGGACCTAGTGGGAGAGGGATTCGAGCCAGACATGGAGCGGTTCGGAAGCGCGTTGGCGGTGGACTACATGGAGGCATACTACAAGGCAAGATATATCTTTCAGCCGAAAACCATCGGCGGCACTGACATGCTTACTCCGCTTCCAGGTTGCGGTGAGCAGGTTCATCGATGACGTAAGCAACCTGGCGATTGAAGACTGTCTCATCAGCAAGCTCCCGACGCTTTTCAGATCAAGCAATGTTCTGAAGATGAGTAGTGAAGACATATCCCGCCTCGTAGGGGAGACCCGAGAATCTTCACTCGAAAGAAAACGCCTCGAAGCGAAACGCGGGATCCTTGAGACAGGACTCCAGGGCCTGAAGAGCCTGCACAAGCGCAGAAACGTCGTCAACTCCCCCAAACAGGATGAGGTGGCATCAGAAGATTCTGAGCAAATGTCAGCCATGACACGAAGCAGGTCTGAAAAAGCATCAACCGCCACTAACAGTGCGGAGGAAGCTCCTCGGACAATCAGTCCTGACGAACCCTCTGAGTTTCAGGACAGGGTTGCCATGCCGCCATCAGTTGATGAATGGCCACCTCAAGCCGAAACTCACGGCGTTATGGAAGACGGCTGGGCTCCTCGTTTATCCAAGAAAGGCAAGAAGAAGACCTCGAAGTACGGCATAGTTGAAGAGCCTCCTACTGATGGGGGATGGGGTTATTGAGCGTCAATGCGCCACCACCCTTTCGACAACCCCACTCTTTCGTCAGGCAAAAAAAAATTCCACCACCAAAACTCAACACTTTCAATTAAATACAGCTTGACTAGATGAGTATGCCGAGGATATCTCCTTAGCTGGGAAACCATTCCTGGAGATAATGGAAGGATCAGGTAGAGTTTTTTGCTGGGAAGGAAAAGAACTAGACTTCAGTGCCATGGATCTTACTTCATCTCTCTGACAGACGCGATGCCCTGCTGACTAACAATCCAGCCCCGGAGGTTGTTAGTCAGCGTCCATCGCTAGGGGCCGAACCTACCCTGGAGCATCTATCAGATCACTAGGGTGGGAAGGACGAGTTGGGTGGCTCCTCGATCTGTGCTTCTTCTATCGGTCGTCTTGATTGCCTGGCAGCTGAGTTCCTGGTTTGTGATTTCCATCTAATCAGCTCGCCAAGTAGCCTTTTTGAATCTATTATCGTCTATGGAGCTAAACTTGACCATGTTGCTATGGTTACTGTGGATGCTGATCGCGTTGTAACTCTCAAGGGTAGCCGACTTCTTGGACACGACCTTTCCGACCCCAGGCAAGAGCAGTTCTTCAAAGAAGCACGTAACCTCGAGGCCTCAGCCGGCCTTCTGCTGTTCCCATACCATAGACCAGAAGCGATCTTGAACGGACTGGAGGTACTTATCGTCTGTCTCCAAGATCTTCAACAACGACTTGTTGGTGGGATTGACGATCCCAAGGGCCGAGGCCGGTATCCTGGCCCAGTCGGCCACCCAGGATCCCCTCTCTTCGATATGAAGAGATATCCATCGACAGTCAAATGTAACGCAGAGGCCCAACGCACAGAGGCCGGTCTCCCCGCGAGAAAGCGCCAGCTGTTCGGGATAACGCTTTAGGGCAAGTCCAAGATATTGGACGTTGAGCTCGTGGGCGCGAGCCTCGATGACAGTCTTGCCGCCAAGCATCCTCAAGTCTGCCGAATCATGAAACTTGCCACGGGTGGCAGCGGCGCCTAATTTGCCCTTGAAGAGATGGAAGATAGCTTTGCGGTCAACGTTGGCAAGACTTGCGTTGATAAAAACTTGGCATCGTGTAAATAACACTAAGAAGAACCGCTAAATAATCAAGACAGTCTGCTCCAGATACTCGGCTGCCAGGCCATCCACTCCAGCCACGTTGGGAAGCGTCACCGACTCGAAGCAGCCGATGCGATGGAAGACACCAGGTTGATGAGCAAGGTGATACAATACCAAGCCGGAAAATTCTTCGTAGTAGGTGTTGTAAATGATCGGCAAAACGAAGACTGAGCCTTGGATATCGCTCAGTCGCTTCGTGCGCCTAGACGCCCCGTCCACGATACCCTGGCTGCAGAGGTCGGGGTCAAGATTGTCGAGGTAGGAGGCCATAGGCCCCCCTTCGGCGTTCGTTTCGTCAAAATGCAACCTACTGAACAGATTCAGACCAGGTGATGAGGCGTTGTGATAACTCAGCTCTCCGTCTGAGTTTATCACTCTAGGCCCAATGAGATGGCCGCGTAGCTTGATTGCGCCGCCTTTCATAGGGCCGGTGATCTGCTTCTCGTCGACGTGGTGCAGCAATACTCGTTGGATACAGGCGCATGTCGGCAGGTTAACATAGCTCAGCCTAGTGTAGAACGGGCCGTCAATTGAAGCCCAGGTCCACGACGGGGCCTTGTATTTGAGTGATCGTGATCTGGAGGTTGGCGAGCCTTTTGCGTACCAGCAGAGCGTGGTTGGTAGCTGACAGCGCTATAGCCCAGCGAGGTAGTCATCGGTGATGCCGTGCGACTCGCTAAAGGCTTGTGCGATGCCGGAGAAGGCCATGAGCCGGTCTGACTCTTTAGTGAGCCGAGTGCTAGAGTACGACTCGACGCGGTCGAACCAGGAACGGAGACTGGCCTTGGACCGCGGGTCTTCAGCGTCCATCTGGCAGAGCTGAATGGATAGCAGCCATCTCGCTGGTGGAACGGCAGTGCCTCCTCTTCTACCCTTTCAGATGGGTTAATCACCTCGAAGCGGCTCGAGGGAAACCGGCACGATTGTAGTAATTTTGACGGGCTGAAGAATGTTCGTGAGGAGACCATGGCGAGTCGGATCATGGGAGGACGCCATCCGAGGGACAGCTGTGACGAGCTAAGAGCTGGATGCGAACATGAGGAGCGATTGTACCAACCTGTCTTGTAAAATTCCATGGCGGCTGTCCCTGTGGCTGGCATTGAGCCGACGTGCCCTAGAACGGGCATGGTGTATAGGTCGGGGGAAGAAGGGAGCCCGGATAAGCCAGGGTCGGTTCGGTGTGTCTGTCTTCGGACCCCCAGAACGATGCAATGCAGACATTGCCCATGATGGTGTGTGCTGATGACCACATCTTTCAATGGGAGGTGTCTCTGAATACTACATTTCAAGGCTATTCATTGGTTCCAATGATGGCAGAGCGAAGTATGGTATCGTATCGGCGACGCATGCTAGGAATGGCCAGCAAATATTATAGTATTCTCTATCTCCTATGGAAATCAATACCATTAAATATACTAAAAAACAGATTGAAAATATTATAAGATAGAATAAATAGAATAAATTTAATTTAGATATTATTATTTATATCTCATCTATTAACTGCCTATAGCTACCCAGGTATTTTACGGGGTGCGGGTAGTAACGACCGGGGTGGGGACGCATCACTTGGCGCGACTACTCCTCGGACAAACCATTTCTCCTCCCCAAGCTTCGCGTCGGCAGAACATCTCGAAATTTCCTGGATCGTTTCGCAATAAAGAGCTTCACCAACCTCACACCAGCGCGTCCTCGCAATAATGGCAGCCGTCACGACCAACGGCGATGCCGCCGGCGCAGCCCTCGACGAAGTCAAGCCCCCCGCGGGCATAGTCCTCCCTCCTCGCGAAATCCGAAATGTCCTCGAAAAGACTGCCGGCTACGTCGCGCGCAACGGTGCCGTTTTCGAAGATCGCATTCGCGACAAGGAGAGCTCAAACAACAAGTTCAGCTTCCTCAATCCTTCCGATGCATACCACCCTTTCTACCAGTGGCGGCTGGACGAGGTCAAGGCCGGACGCGGCACTGCGATTGCCGCCGGTCGCGTCGGCGAGGCAGCGCCCGAGGCTCCCAAGCCTCAGGGGCCCCCAAAGCCCGCCGACTTTCAGTTCTCGGCGCGAATGCCCCGTATCAACCAGAAGGACCTGGATGTAATACGGCTGACGGCTCTGTTTGCCGCCAAGAATGGACGCCAGTTTATGACACAGCTGGCCCAGCGCGAAGCCGGAAACCCTCAGTTCCAGTTCCTGATCCCTAACCACACCTTCCACAACTTCTTCCAGCACATCGTCGATCAATACACCACACTGCTACGTGCGAGTGGCCTCGGTGGCGAAGGGGGTAAGCTCCAAGAAGAGCGGACGAGGGAGCTCGAGGCCAACATGAAAGACAAGTTCCTCGTGCTGAACCGCGCCAAGCAGCGAGCCGAGTACTCCAAATACCAGGAGGCCGAGCGCCAGAAGAGGGAGGAAGAGGAGGAGAAGGAAAAAGCAGAGTTTGCGCAGATCGACTGGGGTGACTTTGTCGTCGTCGAGACCATCACCTTCAACGAGTCGGACGACCAGGCCAACCTCCCACCGCCGACCAACCTCGGCGAACTCCAGTACGCCTCTCTTGAAGACCGCAACAAGGCGTCCATCAGCTCCAACCTCCGAATCGAAGAAGCCATGCCAGATGAAGAGACGAGCTACAACGCCCACCCTGTTCAACCCTCGCCCTCGTATCCTCTGCCCACCCACCCTGCGGTCGCTCCCCAGCAGCCGGCTTTCCAACCCGTCCAGATGCCTCCCCCCTCTGAGCCGTACTCTCCTGGACCGCAGCAGCCACAGCGGTCTGCCGAGGAGGAGGAAGAAGAGCGCCGCATCCAGGAGCGCGCTGAGCAGCAGGCCCGCAAGCAGCAGGCCCACGCCGAAGCTCGTGGCGGTGCTCCCATGAAGATCAAGGAGAACTATGTGCCGCGCGCTGCCCAGAAGGCCGCCAACAAACAGGGAGCTCAGATGGCTCTGTGCCCCAACTGCAAACAGCAGATTCCCATGAATGAGCTGGATGCGCACATGCGAAGTACGTGTCCCCCCTTGATCACCCGTGGTCGTATAAGATGCTAACCATGACTGTAGTCGAACTCCTTGACCCCAGCTGGAAAGAGCAGAAGGCAAAGGCCGACTCTCGCTACGCCACATCCAACATCTCGCACGTTGATGTGGCTAATAACCTCAAGCGTCTCGCCAGCCAGCGCAGCGACGTCTTCGACCCTGTTACGGGCCAGGCGATCTCGGAGGATGAGCTCGCTCGAAGGAAGAAGGCCGCCATCCACAGCTACGATGGCGCCATAGATGCCAAGAGCCAGGCCCAGATCGGCCACATGCAGAACGTCAACGTCGAGGACCAGATCCGCGCCATTCACCAGAAGTTTGCCGACAAAAAGTGAGGCAGCTCTGATGACTGGGGGGGGATCCGCCCCAGCGACGTGGATAATCATGACGAGGAAAGGTTACGCCGCTGCTCAAGCGTATCGTGCGGCTCATGGCTTGGCCTCGATGGGACATGCGGAAACACCATTCGCTCAGGGAGATCGGGAGGTGTTTTCATGTCCCTTGTATACTGACCTCGTACGCATGTACGGATCATGACTTTGGCGTTGTAGGCTTTAGGCCCAAGGTGAGGCATTTCTGGCGTCTGGTGTTCAAAGTGATTTCAGGGGCTCATGCGTCTTTGTTCCAGCTCAGTTCCTCCACGCGTGTTCTGTCCACCAGCAGCGAGGTGGATGGAGCGAGGAGGTGTCATTTTGGCCGCGGCGAGGCAGCCCGGAAGAGTTGCTTAACAAAGGTTTCATGGCAGTGTCTACTGTCATATCAATGACTGCGAGCTTTGGCATTGGCCATTTCAAATCCCTCTGAATAATGGCTTCTGGTTGGACCATAGTGTCCGAAACCATTATATGTGTACCAAAATAGGCTGCCGGCTTGGATCTGCGACTCGTGAACTGGGGAGATTAGCTGTATAAGCAGCCGCTAGTATCAGTTGGGTCTTGTCGGCAGCGCCCGACCCAGATAGCAGGTCAGGCAGGCTCAATACAAGACAATATCAGGCCAATGAGATGTTTGCACTGATGATATGTGACGTGACGGGATAGATTTGATGAGGGCATCCACCATGTCAGCTATTAGAGGCTCAACTGGCCAATTTCACGGGCCCATAACTGGAGCGAGTCTACATACGTACTCCTATGAGCCCCATAGACTGGACTGTGTTGGGACAGGTGAACATAAACTGGCAGATAGAACTGCTTGACCTAGGCAGTATCTGCTTCTGTTGGGCTAGGAAATGCGATGCCGGAGATTCCCAGGCCGATGGTACAGCCACCGATTCTAAACACCCCACATAGTAATACAACATTACTCCCAGGCATGTTGGCTGGTGCGGGTGTAGGAAGACAGTAGTTGAAACTACGCCTTTCCTTTCTGCCCATCCTCTTCCTTGCCTCTCCATCCCTGCTTGACTGGTCAAGGGGGGAAGCGCCCAATTACCCCAGCGCCTTGGCAAGCTGCCGATCCTGATCGGCCGTGAGAATCTCGTTCGTCTCCCAAGCCTCGGGCATCTCAGTCACCGACATGTCGACACCATGCCAAGGCAGCACCCAGTTGTACGACGAGCAGAACAGCCAGCAGAGGCCCCAGCTCTCGCTAAAGTCACACGTGATGATCCTCGAGTCGTTGTCCTCAGCCGGCCGGCCGACCGTGATGTTGGCGATGCGGGAGCGGTGCCCGTCGCTCGGGTTCGCCTCGTAGTGGAAGGACAGAGCGTCGAGGGGCCCGCTGGCCGAGCTGTATAGCTCGTGGATGTCTCTGTTGGCCGTCTCCCACTGACCCAGCGCCTGGACGCGGCCGTCGATGTCGTGGACGAGCATCCCGGTGTAGTAGCCGAGCGTCTTCTGGACCTGCAACCTCCGGACCTCCCTGTGAAAATAGGCAACCGTGTGGCCTCCTGTCTCGTATTCATCGATCAAGAGAGTCATGGCACGGCGATCAGGTACGGTCCAGGAAGGCGTTGGGCTTGGGCTGCCGTCAGGTCGGATCAGCTCTTTGGCTGGCCGAATCGACGCTCCGATGTTGCGCAGGTGAAGAGAGCGCCTGCTCAAGGCATCAACGACCAGGCCAGTAACGTAGCCGCGCTTATCCGGAGTAATGAAAGAGAAGGCCGCCGAGGGCATCAGCCGTCGTCTCGCCATGAGAGTGGCGCCGAAGAAGACAGAGCGGTCGTAGTTGGTCTGGATCTGTTTTGCGCCGTCAGTTGCTACATCAAATCTTGTCATGGGCGTTACTTACCAACAGGCCCGGGCCGGTCTGCATGTTCTCGTTGGGATCTGATGTCAGAATAGCCATGAATGCGATGCGTTCGTCCCGTTGGAACTGCAGGTAGTAGGTGTCGCCGGTCCGCCAACCGACTGAATATTCCTGGCCAGATTTGCCATGCAGGACCGTCAGTCCGCTGATGCCACCGTATTGAACGTAGACCTGCAGCCCTGTGGCATAAGTGCCGTCTATCTCCAGAGGAAGGTAGTGGCATAGGCGGTATCCAGGATATCGCGAGAGGATCCTGGGCCTCCGGATGGTGTCTACAATCCGTATCCCGTCACGAGGGCGGAAATCGGGCTCTACATCCCAGATAGCTCGGCACCACCAGCTCGGAGGAACGTCACCATCTGGGCCGGCAAAGCTGACTTTGGTCAACTTCAGGTCCTGCTCAAAGTCAGCAGGATGACTCTAATGCCTAGGGGAACAGTGACTTGCATCGCGAGTGATCCAGAGGCTGTCCAGGCCAGGGCCGTACTCGGTCGCATGCCAGCCATCCTCGCAATCTCCCAGCCAGGGTGATAGAGAACCATCTTGGTAGATCAGGCGGATGGCTGAAAGGCCATGGAGCTTGAGAACAAACTTGATGCCGATGACATGGCTATCCTCGATCGGAATGGTGGCCTCATCCTGCTCGCCTTGATCTTCTTGGTCGACAACTTCTAGGCTGTGGAGGTATGTGTGCCCAAACAGTGATACCAGAGATGCCTGAAGCAAGCCTCTGCGCCCTTGCTGATCCTCGCTGCTCATGCGCAACGGCTCCATCCACATGCCAATGCTGCCGCGTCGAGGCTCCGTGAGCGATGCTAGAGATGCCGCGGTGTGAGAAGCATTGATGAGCGCCTGTTCCATGCAGTAGGGAAGATACTGCAGTATGTTCTCGTGGAGTTCGACCGGAAGCCGGGAACATTGCGAGAGAAGCTGTGTGGAATCGAACCCGCCCGAGGTCCGGTAGCCCTCGGGGATCCGGAAGAGCGACTCAAAGGTCTCCTTGGTCTTCCAGCATTCGACCGGCAGGATTCGCTCGGTCTGCTGGCCCAGCCTGAAGACCTGGGTGTGAGACAGATGCGGCACCTGCTGACGGGCTACCTGCCAGCAGGAGACGTGGGAGAAGTAGACGGGCTTTCTTGCAAAATGGCGTACGTTTCTCACAGGGTCCACCGACAAGACGGTGATGGTGTTTCCGCTCTGGGAGATGCTCATAGACTTGAGGTTGGCTCTGAGGGCGGATATCCCGAGTCCACGAGCGGCATCGGCGGCCCTGTTGTGGACTAGAAGGAGTTATTAGTCAGGTGGTCCTAACCAGCAACACCATGGCATTGAACGTACAGAGAAGCACGTCAGCTTCCCAGTCGTCGAATGGATAGCTTTTGGAGGTGCATTGTGGCAGATGAAGCAGGCCTCGGCAGAGGAGGCAGAAGGAATCCAGAGGGAACCGAGAGCTGGATGCCATGGCGTCTAATACAGATCTGGAGATGGTTAGTGGCTGCAGACCTGTAGACCCTGTAGCAGCTAGTTTTCCACACCCTGTGGCTCTGCTCCGTGATCTAGATGCGAAGTCGACGACTTGGACCCTGCAAAGGCCGTTGCCGTCGATGACCAAAGGAACGTGCTTGGATGAATGGAGATTGGAGGCGAGCTGATCGAGTCCATTGAGAGGTTGAAAGGTGCAAGTTGGCGGTGATGAGACCAGGCGCGGCCTGCCCAGGTATGCTACTAAGTCTTACTATGGGGGAAAGGATCCCTGCCAACCAATTGTGAGACCTTGACGCACCCAATCCCCCTCCCGAAAGCCCGGCCATCTGGTGCTTGGCCATAAATCAGGCTGAGAGGGTTCTACTGACATTGCACAGAATGAGGTATTAAGGTTGGCTAGGGTAGAAGGAATAAGGTTGTGTTCTTTGACTTGCATGTGAAATTGCTGCTCTTTTTTGACTGACCAACTACTACTGCCTTGGTCGTTGAGCCTATAAATCATGGCTGAACGTCACTTTACAACGGCCGTCTCACAACCACACACTGCCCGGGACATCAGCTGGGTCGAGTCCTAGGTGCTATAGCAGAAGAATCAGCCACATAAAATAGCAGTAGTGCCCAGATGCTCTCGTGAGGTCTCCGAATCTACTCCGACCCTCCGTTAAATATTACGGAATCCCGAGACAGGGTACGAATCGGGAAGCAAGTCCGTTTCGTCGCAACGTCGCGAAAACGGCAACGGAAACGGGGCCATACCCCGCCTTCAGGTTGTCGTGCTTTCTTGTCACCCCCACCTGCGCCTCCCGTCGACGGGGAGCCATGCGACAACCACCATCATAAACCTGAGCCTCAAACCTCCGCCTCCACCCTCCACCTCCACCTCCACCCTCCACCTCCACCTTGAGAGACATCACCAACTTTTTTTGCGCCTCACCTGCCATTCTTGCTTCCGGCCATCGGCGCGCAAATCGCGCTCTCGACTTCCAACCGTCCCCGCCCCCTACTCTAGCTCTACAATCGTCGGCACACTCCGTGCCGTCCAACAACCGTCAAGCTGGCGTCCGATCAGGACACCGCCGGTCGCGAGCCCGTCTCGCCCGGCTCGCAGTTCCACCGTCCCATCCTGCAGTCCATGCCCGACACGCGCCAGCAGAGCTTTGACGAGATCTACGGGCCGCCCGAGAACTTTCTCGAGATCGAGGTAAACCCCAAGATGCCATATATATCTCAAGATACATACATGGCTGACTGAATCCTAGGTCCGCAACCCCCGAACCCACGGCATGGGCCGCCACATGTACACAGACTACGAGATCCTCTGCCGCACAAACATCCCCGCCTTCAAGCTGCGCCAGAGCAGCGTCCGCCGCCGCTACTCCGACTTTGAGTACTTCCGCGACATCCTCGAGCGCGAGAGCGCCCGCGTCACCATCCCTCCCCTGCCCGGCAAGGTCTTCACCAACCGCTTCAGCGACGACGTCATCGAGGGCCGCCGCGCCGGCCTCGAAAAGTTCCTCAAGATCGTCGTCGGCCATCCGCTGCTCCAGACCGGGAGCAAGGTCCTCGCCGCCTTTGTCCAGGACCCCAACTGGGACCGCAACGCTTGGTGACGGCTCCGTCTGATCTGGCCCTTTTCTTCCTCCTCGCATTCCCCTTCTTCCCATCCATCTCCTCGACAACCTCGAAAGCTCCGTAAGCGAAATCCGCTCATCAGCCAACGAGACGCCCCCTTCGAGCATATCTACTCCCTGACGCTTGACCCCCTCAAGAAAGGGACACCGGATCTACACGGGTAGCGAAACCTGGCGCAAGGGACAAATGAGGGGGAGGGAGACGACACTCTCCCCGTCCCCTTCTCGCACATAGCTATACGCTCGCCCCCCCTTTCTTCGCCTCTGGGCGTGGCAAAAACAACCCTGCCTGGCTCGGTCATTTGCTTTTCTACTCTTCAAAATCGACATTTTTCTACCTGTCCGTCTTGACTTGTAACACGAATTTCCAGAAACTTTGGGAGCTGCACGGCAGCTGCTCATTGTTCGTCTTGTTTCTCTTGGGAAGAAGGGGGGCGTTGATGGGCTTGTCTTGTATCGTTGTCTTCACTTATCAAAAATAACAGCACCTTGCCTTGTACTTGGAGCGATTTCAAGCGAGAGTCGTGGGACAATTGAACAGACATTGAGTATGCTTCGTTTATTTTACATTTTGCGGATTGCCCAAGTCACCCAGCGGCAGCTTGAACCTTCTATATCCTCTATATGCGCAAGTTGGGTGGTGGTACAGCTAAGATGTGTGTGATATCCTAGTGAGAAGTGTCGTGCGCCCCCTATTATACATTGAATCCAATCGTACAAGCGTTGTATGTTGTGAGTGTGGGTGTGAGGTTTCCGCCTCCGCCTCTCCCATTCCGCCCCAAACTCCTAAAAAAAATGCGTTTACTCCCTCTCTCCGTTTTAGTAGTTCATTTCATCAGGTCTCCCGCTGCCTGCCATTCGCTGCGGGTTTTATTATACATTGTTGGTAAGTTCGGCTTGCCCATCTGAAGCAGTCCCGGATGAGAAGTTGTTGGCCTCCGGATCAACTCGCATCTTGTAGTGGCCGTCGGTGTTGTTACAAGCGCCAAGAGACGCGAGGTAGATCGGGGTCTATCTCGAAGTTCTTGTTCGCTTCACCCTTGTTGTATTGTGCTGCTTTTCGTCTTGGACCCTCTACGCAGGGGTGTGGAACAGTCGGAGAATGCCCTCGTACATGGCAAACATGATGGCGGCGCTGGGCACGGTGCGCATGAGATGCGGTGTCAGGCCGCCGTACAGGCCCATCAGTCCCTCCTCAACCCAGACGAGCTTGAAGCACTGGACGAGACCCGTGTACTTGGGCAGACCGTTGTCCATGGGGGCCTGTCGTAGTCGCGTTCGAGCAACCTGTTTCGGGATAATGAGCACAGGTTTAAGGATTCAAGTAAGAATCAGTGACGTACCTCATGAGGATAAGCGATGACGGCGGCCACAAGCTTGGCACTTCCAGCCGCGAATCCGTTGCCGGTCCAGTCAATTGTCGTGTCCCACCAAGTCTTCTCGCGACCGCTGCGAACGATCCGGGCATCTCTCCGGGCCAGCGAAGCCTTCATCTGCTCGTACAGCATCCACTGCATTGTCGACTCAACGACACCGAGATAGCTGGCGCTCATTCCGCGGTAGAGACTCCGAATACCCTCGTCGCGCATGATCTGGCGCACGCAGTCGTAGCTGTTGCGGTACTGGCGCAGCTGGGCGCCGCCGCTCTTTTCCGCAACATTCTTGTCGAGCTGCAATCGAGTCTTGACCATCCAGATGGGATTTGTCACTGTTGACGTCACAACACCGGCCGCAACACCAGCCGAAAGGTGTACCCAGGGAGCCTCTTCGCCATGGTTGAGATATTGCGAGATGATGCGCTTGCCGTTGCCGTAGACGTAAAAGTTGATGCTGCGGGCGGGCACCACACCAACCAGGTTGGGGCCCAGACCCTTGAATAGAGCACGCCAGCCTTCTGTCCGGTAGACCGAGCCAAGGATCTGGAGGGTATCGTTGAGGTGATAAAGGGCTGCTCGTGCAGGGTTTAGTCGGCCGATGACTTGGGCCTGAGCCTCGCGCGTTGCTCGGATCTGAGCCTGGTAAAAGTCGGATTGAAGTCGGGTCTTGAGCACATCGAGGGGAGCCGTCATTGCTGCGGCTGTCATGCCACCAACACTGCCAACAAGTCAGCTCTACTGTTGCTCACTCCCTCTCTCGAGCGCCGTTGAAGGAGAAATGTTCACGCACCCGCCAGCAAGCATGTGCACCCAGGACTTTGCAAATGGCAACGCCTTAACATTGCCTTGAATAGGGGTATCGTCAGGGAGGACATCGCCCGTCTCTCGCGATTGGATCAGGGCCGAATGGTCGATAGGAGTTTGGGTATGGTGGAACGCCCTTTCGTCGCGGCTGGTCATGACGGGCGAGACAGATTGGTGGTGCGACATATTGAAGAGCGCTGATCTGGCTTGACTATGGCGGAGGTCCTTGGGTTTCCCCTGATATAAATCGGTTCCCTAGCCAGGCCTCCGTTCTCGTGTCTCGTGTCGGTCGGTTCGTCGTGAGGATGAGGAGTTTGCGCGGGATCGCCGGGAGGGAGAACCAGGATCCAATGCCGCTTCTCTATGATACACTATTAAAGAGGCATAAGCTAAGAAGGGATTGAGAATGTAACTCGGCTCGTCGACCAACGGGTTGGTGGTAGGATGGAAAAGAATGGATGATGTTGAAGAAAAACGATGGAGAATCTTTTTCATGAATCAGCAACGCCAGTACTACTAGGTAGGACCAGTGACTGCGAATTTGTCTCCTGCCTTGCCCAAAGGGAAAAAAAAAAGGACCCAGGAACTTCAATTTTTTTTCCGCGCCTGTCACTGGACGCGCCTCGACCCGGCGAGAGCCCGCCGTGGCGCCGCACCGCCCGCAGTGGAGCTGACGGACCCGGTCACGGCCCACGGTGGGAAAAATATATGACGAGGCGGCATAATTAATACCATCCTAAGACCTTCTAATCCTAATAAATATTATCTAAAAAACAAGAAGATTATAGGATAAGAAATTATAAGTATTAAACTATTTTATTTATATAAATTTAGGCTATCTTTTAGATATATTATATAGAAAGCTCTTATTTATAATTCCGGCATTTTCTTTCTACAACGAGCACGGGTACCTACCGAGGGTGGGTAGGTACGTACCTCCTGACTGATGGCTGCCGTCGATCAATTCATAAGAGGCATCACGGAAACTCGGGCAGAGCAACTATATCGTCTCAAGATAGAACAGGTAAGGAGGATCGCGCATGATGGTTACAGTTTTATTGATTCGTTACATTCGTCATACGTCAACCAAGTGGGCTTTCTTGGTCGGTATCGTAATATCTGTATCTAGGTCTTTTCTCAATCCTGTTGCATGGACACGGACCTGATAGCCGTGATGCTTCCACTTGGACTTGGGATGTGAAAGCCTTGTCTCCATTCCTCGGGGCGGAAACTGGGATTGACCGGTTTGTGTATGACCAATCCACAGATTCGATGACCCCCCCCAGACATATACTGTTAGCTGGGTGACACATTCAATGACCCTTCGCCGCTGCGATGCGCGCTACTCGGGATTGACGCCATTGTTGTCGTCAGAAGAGACGCACTCTGGCCAGGATGAGAGACATCGGCTGTCCGATGGCCGTGGTCCGACCCGGCAGGTTGTCCGATCGTGAGGTTTAGCCGATGCCTCTCGGCGCTCAGGTCGAAGCGGTTCATCGATGCTGCCGAAGGTTCCATGGTGGTAGGGGGATGATGCCCATCACCTCGACTGGGAGGTCTCGAGCCATCATCCGTGCCCAGGGTTCCCGGCGTCCTGTCTCCTGACGTTCGGCCCACTTCGTGTCGATCGCCGAGCCGGTTGGCTCGTGGATCCCGTGCGTCTGACGGATCCTGCCCGGCCCCCGTTTCTGACTGCCCGTCTACATCCATTTCATCTCTGACGCCCATCTCACGCTTGAGCCGTCTCACTTCCTCGTCCGTCACTGTCTTCCAGCTGCATTTGGCGTGCTTCTTAGTGCACCCCGAGCACGCAGTGAGGTGCTTGACACATTCGACTCGTAACCGTCGGCATCGATCGCAAGGTGGGTTGATGACATCGCCCTTGCCTAGTTGATCCGTCCTCTGCGTGATTAGGGAGCGGAATGCGGCTTCTCGGCTATCCACTGCAGGCTGAATCACGGTCTCGGCCGTGTGTCCTGATGAGTAGCGGCTTGCTGTGCCAGACGGAGCATGGGATTGAGTGTGGGACGTGCTGTGGGAAGGTGATGGCTGGCTGAGGCTGGTTATGGGTACTCCCGTCACTGATGTCGACCGCGATGGTGGCGGCGAGGCTGAAGCAGTAAGAAATTGCTGCAAAAGATCCGCATGGAGGTCGTACCCAGGACCGAGGTTGGAGCTTCGCTGGTTGGCGTTTGCGGGCTGGAATCTGGATGCGGGCGCGTCCTGCGCATTCCGACGACGGCGAATGTCCTGCTTCCGCTGCCCCAGGCGATGATTAAGGATGCGAGCTCTGGCCGCCACCTCGTCCGCCTTTTTGTACAGAATAGATGTCCTCTGCTCGAGAATGTCCAGCGTTGCCAGCTCGGCAGTTTCATCTTCCTCAAGGGGGTGATCCAAGGGGAACCGATCGAGGGCGCCGGACCACACCAGGCGCCAGTCATCCTCAGTGATTTCGACCTGAGAGCCCTTGAGGACAAATTGGCAACACCGAGAGCCATCCGGCTTGTGAACGAGCGTAAAGTCCTTGGGATTTGACCTGGCGTAGCTGACAACATCAAGCCAGCTGATGGGGTTGGAAAAAGGCTGAAGGGGGGTCGTTTTGATTGGCCCGTCAAAAAACTTCTCTATACCCCTGAGCAGGCGCGGTCCCGTCAGTTTGGCACCGAGACTCGATGCAAGGCTCTCATGTCTATCCAGGACACCTGGAATGAGGTTGTTAGCAGTCTGGCACCAAAAAGGTTGACCCCAGGAAATTGTGATCATCTTACTCTCGTACTCGCCGATGAGGCCAATGATGTCGGCAAAGGTATCGCCATCGCCCTGGATGAGACTCAGATGAGAGGTATTCGACCTTGGGAGATAATGGATGTACCCGGGGATGCCTTTTGATGTTCGGGTTAGCATATCCTCCAAGTCGACAAGCTTGGCCAGCGCACCAAGACAAGAGTCAGATACAAAAGCAACAAGCATGTGCGTCCCTGGAGGAATCGAGCTAGACGCTGCGTCCGGCGAGGGGGCCAAGAAAATGATGGCCGATACAAAGTGCTCCTTGCACACGCCACAAGACGACGTGCATGAGAGACACAGGGGGGCACGTGGAGAGAGAGGCACACGCAATGGTGAAGCAAGCCAGGCCAAGACAAATCTCCTGCCTCATGCTACGGATGGGACGTCTCATGACCAAAGGCGACATATCATGGCATGGCGTTGGATAGCTATTCTCGCACTGGACATACCTTGCTGGAGGGATGCGGGCGCATGCTGGGCACGTCCTGGTTGGCCACCGGAATCATCGACGTCACGCTTTCGTTTGGCGGGTTCCGAATCCGAAGTATGCCCCATCTTGGCTGCGTCGACGTGTGTGAAGATGCGGCGCGTTTGGTCAGAACCAGCGGATATATAGTAGTAAACACAATGTCGGTCACGGAGCGTCCAGGTCGAGGCCGCTTGCGCTCGCTCTGCAGATGCGCCAGGGGAAAACGCCGAAGTTGAACCCTCGAGAGAAGTTGCGGGTGCGAGAAACTCGTCGAGGGGGGTGCGGGAGCCGGAAGCGAGGAGTCGCTGGGGGGGGGGGTTGAGCGCAGAGCTTGGAGGTCCAATATCAAGGTTGTGGGTAAGAGATTTGACGGCGGGAATGAGGATAGTAATGAGAGTCAGGTGAGTGGCGACGATCCGGGGACTTGGCCGCCCAGGATGGGAGCGGTGATGGTGAGAAGGGGGAAGGGGAGGGGAGGAAAAGGGTAACAGCAGCGGTTATTGGAGATTCATGGCGAAAAAAACGGTTCTGCGCGAGTGAAGATGGGCTGAGCTGGACGTTGGAGATTGGGAGAAGGATGCCGTCGATTTGTAGTATAGAGATGGCGCGAGCAGAAGATGCACGCGGAAAGCCGCCAAGAGGACGACAGAAGGGTCAACAGCACGTCGCAACCGGTCCAAATCTGTCTCGGGAATGCAATTGTCTCTGTGCAAGCGTTGGCGCGGAGGCTACAGACGGAAAAACAGGTGTAAACTGTGCGCGACAGAGCGTTGAAAAAGAGAGGAGAGGGTAGAAAGGGTCGAATGTTGCTTGGCTGGGGAGACGGGGGAAGATGAGGAAAAAGAGTCCCCAGCATGAAAGAAAGTGCCGGGGCGATGTGGGGGCAGGAGCAGACGAGGAGAGAAGAGGAGAAGGAAAACGGAGCTTGTGAGAGAGCTCTTTGCCGCCTTGAAAATGGACACCTCAAGCACAGAGTGTGCAGCAGGTGTGGTTCCAGCTTACCAGGATAAAAAAAGGAAACCCAGGAAGAGAAGGAATGGAATGGCAGGTGCGCCAAAAACTCCAAGAGAGATGCCCTGATGACGGCAGAGGTACCTCGACTTTACGGACCCTGTTCCCCGGAACTGGGTAGGAGGCAGGTACCTAGTAATTAGAGCTCGCCCAAAAGAGCTCAAGCCTTTTGCCTCCTGCAATGGCGAATGGCTGGTGGCTAACGCGGGCCAAGGAAACATGGAAGAACCCCCAAGACTCTGTCAGCTACAATGAAAAACGTCACCGCAGAAGAACGATGAGATGACAAGGGCCAGCACCACCGTCCATCCCCCAAATTCAAAGTGGGAGAACCCGAGCCATTTGATTTGGCGGATGCACGCAAAAGCGGATAGCGGGTTCTAAGGTGCTAGTTAATTTCCTCTTTCGGACGCTCCAGTCATGAATTCAAGAGGCCTCCATCGAGTCCATCGTCCACGTCCGCTGTCTAATATGTAAGTAATAAGGTACAGATAGATACTGGGGAACCAAAAAAAAAAAAAAAATAACTCATCAAAACACTCACTTTGTAGATCGCTATATGCGCGAAATTTCCCCCGATGTGTTTCCAATACGTCCTGCCAAATAGAAATGGGAGCCTGAACGCATGTAGTCGAGACCCTGCGCGGTCCTTGTGTCACACGAGACGAGGCTGTGCTGCATCTCCCCTTGGCTTGCCGGATGGATGGATGGCGGCGGAACGATGCAAGTTGCATGGATCCGACGCCAAATTTCATGTTGGATGAGGCAATATCGTTTGCTGTCAGAGCTACGTGCTTCCATCTAATGCAAGCTCGATAATTTGGTCCGGGACCGGTTTCCCTAGTACCGAGGCACGCGAGCGAAATATGGGTAGAAGCGGTGATGCTCTCTGTGGCCCAGGCCAGCATGACGTTGCGGTCTGGCGGCAGTGTTCCACCGGCAGCTTGAATGATCGACCGACAAGCCATTTGCTCGGTAGGGTTACACTGGCATGAGTGCTTTGCATGTCTAGCACTTGTTATTCTACTCCGTATACGGACAGTTTACTGAAGCTGGGGTTTGGCTGCGGAGTACGGAGTCTGCCATCTTGGCTCACAAGCTAAACACGGACCCCAGAGTACCTAAAGCAGAGTAAATTAAGGGAGCTTTCACATGAAGAGGCTGTCGATTGCCAGAACGACAACTCGCACCAACTCTACTCACTCATGCAGGCAAAGTCAAATTTCGCCCTACCTCTTCACCTCGACTCCCTTATTTCCGGGCTGCAGATGTTTACAACTACTCGAATCCACACCAATATTCACACCTGCCATCCCACGAATCTTCAATCTGACACCATAATCTAGCCATAAACACACTAGCCCCTCCACCCCACCAAAGCCTCACAAGTTCCAACCTTGCCTTGCCCACCTCCAAACGCCCAAAGCTCATCAACTTCCCCTCAAAAGACAGATACCCCCGACAACACATGCGCCATGTCCGATAGACCCTCACACCGAGGTGGCCGCGGCGGCCAAGGATCCCACTCCCGAGGTGGACGCGGCGGCGGTCGCGGAGGAGGCGGTGCGGGTGGGCAGCACGAGCGCGAGAAGCCCAAGAAGGAGAATATTCTCGATCTGGCCAAGTACATGGACAAGCAGATCACCGTCAAGTTCAACGGAGGGCGAGAAGGTATGTTTAGGCGCTATGGTTGTGTGCGCTGGAATCGCCTCGTCCGGAGCGGGAGATGCTGACTTGGCCCTTTCTAGTCAAGGGCACGTTAAAGGGCTATGATGCTCTCATGAACCTCGTCCTCGACGACGTGCACGAGGTTGTTCGAGGTACGCCGCGCGATGCCCCCCTAGATACCCAGCCTGTCTGCCTACGCGCGCTGCATGCGCCCTCATAAATGGCGAAGCTAACAAGAGCCTCCACAGATGATGAAGGCAACGAGTCGACCCGCTCCCTCGGTCTCGTCGTCGTCAGAGGCACCCTTCTCGTACTCATCAGCCCCGTGGACGGTAGCGAAGAGATTGCGAATCCCTTTGTGCAAGCCGAGGATGATTGAAGCAATAATTCATGAACGGCAATTATTTGGACAAGAAATAAAAAGATGGGAGAGGCGATAAAGACATATACCAAAGCGGCCAGCTACTGCGTGACATCTACGGCCGCATTCGCTGGCTAACGGACTGGATGAAGGCCCAAAAACTCTTAGACTGTCACCTCCTATCACACGACATGTTGGATTAACAAACGTATGAGCTGCACAGGGGTAGCTGTACTTATCCAACTCATCTGAATCCACTTCAGGCTTCATCGGAATCGTGGCCCCTTTTCTGGGCAACCCCGTTTCCTCACCGGCCACGCAAATCACAACCACAGACTTGTCTGTTGAATCAAGGCAATATAATGTTCATAAAAGCAAATACTTGCGTCTCGCTATGTCTCATCTCGCTCTGCACTCGTCCTGAACATGAATCTCGGACACAAACGAATTCCCACGGGTCCAACCATCATCACACGCTGGCCCAACTCCTGATCCTGTATGTACCATTCCCCCATTGTGCCAGCAAACCGCATGTTGCCTGTCCCGAGGCCCCATCGCGCCGTCATCAGCCATATAATAAGACCACCAAGATCTTGTTGATCCAAGCCCCTGCCCTTCTAGCCAAATTGTCGACCATGTTGTCTTGAAGGAAAATATACATCGTCTTTGACCGGTCCCAGTTCGGGCCGATCGAGGACTTGGGGGCGATTTTGTTTGTTCTTCTTTGTCTTTGTCTTCGTGTTCTTCGTCTTCTTCTCCCGATTTCCGTCTCCCTGCGGGCACTCGTCTGCCTAGAAACCTCGGACCGTCTTACTGGCCTTGACAAGCTCACCGAAAGAATTCGCCAGCATCTTTTTCAGCTCCTTGAAGCTGACAAGGAAGCTGGTCTGCTCGTCCCGGCTTGTCAAGCAAATCCTCTCTTCCGATCCTATCTCGAGCTTGCTCATGCATCGCAGCATGTGTCCAAAGTCCAGGACTGGATTGCCGTTGCTATCCACTTGGTGGAAAGCATAGTCCCGGAAGAGCTTGAGCATGTATCGCTCGCCGTTCTCGGACCAAGCCCGGTCGCCGTCGAATTCATACCGTTCGTTGATGGTGGCAAGCTTGATCATCAATCTTGCGGCCTTGCCATTCTCTATCTCCCGCATCACATCCTGCCTGGTCTTGTCCAATGCCAGCAGATTCTCATCGAACGTAGCTGTGATGCGGCCGGCAATCCCGCGTATGAATTCATCGATTCCTTTCTGGGCCGGGGGTTGCTGGGGGGTGAGCAGCCATAGAATGGTGTCTCTCAGTTCAACAGAGTACATCCGACTCATCTGCTCCAGAGACATCTTCATGTTGGTAAGATGGATCGGTAATGTGTTGGTTGTGAGACACAGCAGCAGTCGGCCGAACTGTATAAAGTCTTCCTGCTGCAGGTCTTGCATGGAGCGGCGAGCGTCGAACTGCACGACGTCGAGGATCGAGCATGCGCTCAGCCTGATGTGGTTCTTATCGGTCAGGATGATCTTGCTAGGATCGATACACCGAGCCGCCAAGTTGATAGAGTGGATGGCCTGGAGAGCATTGGCGATCTGCGAGATGTAGCTCCACAAGACATTCTCGGCGATCGGAGTCTTTGTCGGAAAGCGGTTGCTCGGGCCAGAGTTCGGAGTGAGGTGGAGCTCTACCAGTGTCTTTGAGAGAGGAAAGTAATTTTGGACGAAGATGAGAGAGCTGTCTCCAAAGGCACGGGTAGTGAACGCATCCAAGACCGACACCACGTTTCCGTTGAGGATTCGTCGCCATTCTTTGACAAGCCTGATGGCGTGCTCGTTAGTCAGCCTATAACCCTCGAGACGCCGCAGGCAGTAGAGGGCTCCTGTTTTGGTCGCCGTCGCTTTATAGACCCAGCTGGGGTACCCAAAGATGTTGGCATTCTTGCGATGCGTTGTGTCCAGTGGAACTAGGGAGTGGTAGTTGTCCAGCTGGGGCAGCTGGGAGTTGGGCAAGACCTGGCCCGCTGCCTCCATCTTTTTCGCAATCTCCTGGCGTTCCTTTTCGGGAAGAAAGAAGTCGTGAGGCACGCGATGATAGGGCATCAGGTCATCTCGCTGGGGTCCGACTGGAAAGTAGAGATGGTGCTGGAGGGGTTGAAGAGGGGTGGCAAAGGCGCTCTGCGGTGGGAAGTAGCCTGCTCCATGGCCACCCATGGCGGCGTGGTCTTCAGCATAAGGGTTGAATTGGGGAGTAGAGATGCCCTGGTTTACAGAGGGGATGGTAAAGGGGTCGTATGATAACCCGCTATCTTGAGCAGAGCCATTTGTGGTAGTCTATTCCGTCAGCGACAGGGCCAATCAACGAGGCAGCTTGCCTTACCGCTGTGTTCATATCGAAGGTCGGGGTAAACTCGCGGATAGCTGCAGGATTGAAGACGCTGCCATCGTTGTCCTGGGCGCCGACAGGGGTAGTCGCTTCACAACGATGTCGTTAGTCGGGTTCACAAGGGCCACTACAGCCATGAGGGCGGAGGGTCTCGTACCGCCTAAACCACGTGGGGTGAATGCTGGAGCACTGGCGGCTTGTGAAGAGAATGTTGGTTTCTTGCCTCCCGTAAGGCCTGCGGGAGTGAATGATGGGGAATCGACATTTAATGTCTTTTTGGATCTGACGGGAAAAGTGTTAGCCATGATGCAAGGTTATTATACTGTGCGTATAACAAATTCCATTGCTTCGAGAGAGTAGTGAGCCAGATAGATTTGCGAAACTTGAAACGGCAGAGGTGTCGCGTAGGACACGGCAGGGGGGCATTGCGGTAGGTAAAAAGAAGCTGTATCGTATCTCATGAAGCCAGCGAGAAGTAGAAGGCGGCGGCGGCACGTTGTCGCAGGTCTTGGGAAGGATCATCCGGGGAGCCGGCGCATTTCTGTCGGCATCCAAGGAACATCGGCCGATGGGCGGACGTGTCAGGCGACATGAGCTCCCTCCAGCTGTCATGCTTCCGAGAGCGGCGCCATCATGCGGGAACAAACGAACGGCTTGATGCGTCGAGAAAGGAAAAGAAAAAAAACCCTGACCAGGCTGCGAGATCATTGGGAATGGGATATCACGGGTGTCGACGTCAATGGTCCGATTGTGTAACACATGGCGACGAGCGAGGTCGGGCCCGGCGGAGGAGCGTCTCTGCAAACAATGGACGGCCGAGACAGGAATCGAAACCTACATTTCTGAGTTGGAGTTGTTCTTGTTTTGATCGTGGCTGAATGCGCAGCCCTGGTCCTCGTATCGACAGTGGCCATAGATGAGAACATTTCGACAGAGGGTATCTTTATTCTCTGGAAGAACCGGGTCAGCGCGCGGAGGGGGGCATCGCGGGGTGTCTCGATATCGACATTCGAATCGAAATCGTCAGGGCCAACGAACCGCGTCCCTTGGGTCTCGGGGACCCGACCTGGCGTCGTAGATCGGCCGGCTGGTATCGCGACGTCGCCATGGTCAGTATAGGTTGGTGAGGATAGTGCCGCCCCCTAGGCCGAATTTACGACGTCTACCGGATAGAAGCGTTAGCTGGTAAGCGGAAGCATGGCGGGAGCAACTTGTAAGACAGCATAACTGCAGGATGTCGTAAAATGGAAAGACGCGCAAGGCGTTGCCAGAACGGGACGGGTAGCAGCACGTACTTGACTCTGGCAAGCATTTCCCATGGCTCAATTGATCGAGGCGACTGGCCGCTCATGGAGGAACGAGACGGGCGGCGGGGTCGGGCGGGCTGGCCGGAGCAGCCTGGGGCAAGCGGAAGAGCCAACGGCCGTGTCCAAGGCGAACAAGGCGCGGGCCGTCGCCTCTTGAAGCGGGAGCAAGCACCTACGAGGTCGGGAGGAGAGATATGCAAGAGTTGGAGGAGTGTGGATGTGGGCGGTGGGGGGAGTTTTGGTGGAGGTCGTCGCGCGCGGAGGCACCTAAGTTTAGTTGGGTTGGGTGAGAAAGAGAATCGTCCCGAGCCCAGCGTCGCGGCAGGATGTACCTCGACCCGCCAAATTATATAGCAGAGGTACCTAATGATTCCCCCCCGCGCGCCATGACGCCAACCCAGCAGTCCCAAGACTGCATGAATACTCCGAGGAATAGCCCCCGAGACGGGGCCTAATCTGGCTACTGATAAGCCGCCGACAGCTCCCTCGAGGTCCTCGCTCTTTGTGCGCTCCATGCCATCATTCGTCACAGGTCAACTTAGCTGCTCAGCAGCCATCACCGGATCCTCGACCACGGGATGCGTGCGAATGACTGGGACAGGAACTGACTCGGCAGACGCCAATGAACCTGCGCGATTACGGCCAGCTGTGAAATACAGCTTAGCCTCGAAACGTTCACTCGGGCCTGGAACGCATGCACTGTAAAGCTTGTTCTTGTAGCAAGGTCCCACCGCAATCCTAACCTTCACACCGCGGTGTCTCTGAACCTATTTATACCACTATTTTCCCCCACCCAGGAATCAATCTTGTGGGTATATTTCGAACTACCTCGTCAACTTTCGGAAGAACAGAGAGAGGGGGATTTGGACCGCCACTATGGCCGAGGGCGAGTTTGACTTGGGACAACTGTCCTCAAGCCAGCAAGAAGCCCTCAACCAGTACACCCAAGTCACGAACCAAGAAGTCAGCGAGGCCATACCGCTTCTTCGGAGATCGGAATGGAACGTTCAGGTATGGAATCAACCAACTTCATCCACGACGCTGCAGGAGTCTAACTTTGAGTCCAGATCGCCATCGCCAAGTTCTTTGACGGCGAAGCGCCCGACCCCCTCGCCGAGGCGGCGCAAGAAATTCCTCGGGCAACGGCACGGCACGAGAACTTACAGGAGAGTCTGCTGACGTCCTCCATCCGCTCGAGCCGACCGTCACAACGACAACGCACCGACCCAGCACCGAGAATCGTGCCCCAGAGCTCCGTCACCGGACGGTCGCCCTGGCTTCTGGGCCTCCTGCTTGCACCCTTCGGCTGGGGCTGGAGAGCTGCCTCAGCTCTGTTTCGAACACTGATCTATGCGCTGTCCTTCTTGCCGGCATCCATCCGCCCCCGTGCTGTCACGAGTAGGGTATCGACCGGCTTCAGGGGTACGAACGGACGCCGGCCTCTTATGCCGCGGGACACTGCTGCAAGATTTAAACGAGAGTTTGAGGAAGAATACGGGGAGAATGAGTTGCCTTTCTTTGAAGGCGGGATAGCCCAAGCGCATGACCTGGCCAAGAAGGAGCTCAAGTTCATGCTGGTGGTGCTAATGTCTCCCGAACACGACGATACCGAGTCCTTTGTCAAGGACACACTACTCTCTAAGGACGTCATCGACTTTATCAAGGACCCCGCCAACAATATAATTCTATGGGGAGGCAATGTCCTGGACTCGGAAGCATACCAAGTCGCCCAGGAGTACATCTGCACCAAGTTTCCCTTTTCCGCGTTGGTGTGCCTGACACCCAAGGAGGGTAGCACCCGCATGGGCATCGTGAAACGTCTCGTCGGGCCCATGCCTCCGGCGACCTACCTCTCGGAGATTAGGGCAGCTATCGAAAAGTACGGTGCCGACCTTGACGGAGTGCGGGCAGATCGTACGGCGCAAGAAGTGACGAGGAATCTAAGAACAGAGCAAGATTCGGCATACGAGCGATCTCTGGCTATTGACCGAGAGCGGGCACGCCAGAAGAGGGAAGCGGCGGCCGCCGCCGCCGCGGCAGAGAAGCGCGCCCTGGAAGAGGCAGAGGAAGCGGCACGGCTGGAGGAGAAGCGACAGCAATGGCGAGCATGGAGAGCCACAACCATCGTGGCCGAGCCACCCTCAAGCGACAAGAACGTTGTGCGGGTCGCGCTCAAGATGCCCGAAGAGTCCGGTATCGGCCGAATCGTCCGACGCTTCCCCCAAGACGCTTCCCTCGAAGACCTGTATGCCTTTGTCGAGTGCTACGACATCCTACAAGACCAAGACGCGGAAGGAGGTGACAAGCCGGCGGAGTACGAGCACGAGTACAAGTTCCGGATCGCATCGATCCTCCCGCGCATGGTGTACGAGCCGACCGCGGGGGTGACGATGGGGGAAAAGATTGGGAGGTCAGGGAATCTGATTGTGGAGGAGATATCACCGGATTCGGAAGACGAGTCGGTCGACGACGACGATGATGACGAGGACGAGGAGGCGGAGGGAGCCCAGTAGCGGAGCGCCAAGGGTCGATGATTGGGAGGTCGTCCGCGATAGATGGAGACTTTGCATAGCGGTCAAGAACCATGACTCACTATTTCCGGTGGACAAAGCATTGCTTGCAATGGACGTGACGAGAATCAAGCTGGATGCTTTGATGCTAGATGCTGATACAGATCACTGATCGTTGCGTGGACGTGGACGTGGACGACATACTCCACGCGGAACAGGGCGCGGGAGGAAATCGCCGCCGTGACAGCAATCAATCCAATGTTTGTCGTTTCACCAGCAAGAGGAGGTAACGGTGGGACCTATTTCGACCCAAGAATCTAGAACATGAAGAGGAGGTCTGGTCTGGTTGTGTGTTCTAGCCCAAACCAAGCCACGGACAGTCCATATAAAAGAGAGCATTCAAAGTGCATGCATGAAGCGGATCCCCCCGTACGGGTATACACGTCTGGCGACGCTAACCCGGTTGAACAAGAAGGGACACGCGTTCCTCCTCTTCGCGACACCCTCAAAAGTTAACTCTGTTGGATGACGTTCCATGGCTCTCCAAGCACTAGACCAGAAGCCAAGTCCCAGCGTCATGTGCTCCGTGGCGGCGGGAAGAGGGGTTGATTGCGTAGGGCGATGAGGCTGTGCAACGGCGGCCGCTAGTTAAAGATCTTGCGGACTTTATCCCCGTCAAGGGCGTCCATTCATTGATGATTGTCCTCTCCCAATATTCAAGGTCCCAGGACCCTTAACTCTAAAATTATCCTCATTGCACTGGACGAAAAAGAAACACCAGCCAACTCCCCGAGCTGAAACGCCCTGTTTCCCTTATTTCGTTGTTGGCCTTGACATTTGATGTCGACCCCTGCAGATCACGCTCGGTAACTGGGTCGTGAGATTCGTCAACTTCCGCGGCTCAGCAAGCAGCTTTTGGCGTCCGGAGAGGGGCCTGGGAGTGACGCACGGGGCTTGTTTTCCAACGCGCATCACGGACACCTACAGACTCCGAACATTTGCGCTTCATTCATCAGGGAAGCCGGCAGGAGAGGAATCTGTCTCTCTTCTTTCCCAGCTGTCAATCTCTCATACAGCTCCTATCCCTGTCACAAACTCCGCCGTCTTGCTCCGCTGCGACCTGGGCTCACCACAAGTTTCACGACTTGGGATCAAGACCCTTGCTCCGTTTCCTGCTAATCCCAGACGACGGCGCTCCAATCAGTCGACGCTCGCTCCAACATCAAGCCCATCATCAGCCTGCGCAATCCCCAACCAACATCGACGGGTTCTGAAACCAGCAACAATCCTCGGAGATTTCCCTTTTGGGTTCTTCATTTCCCTTCTCTTTTCTTATTTCATTTTATTTTGATCCTCTCTTCAACACTTATTCACGTCGTCGGCCATCTCTTGATCCTTCAACCGCCCGAAACCTGTCCTGTCCGCCTCCAGGCCCCGCGCCGCGCACCCATAACCGCTTCCGCCCAAGGCGCGCTGCTGTGGCGCGAGTTTGACAGCAGCCATGAAGTCCATGAAGGGACTCAGCATGAATAAGATGCTCGGCAGCATCAAGAGGAAAGCCAGCAATGTTTCTAACCGTACGTACCTCCATGCGCTCACCAAAAATCGTCGACGCCGTCGCCGCCGAATCCCCGAATCCCCCCCCCCCCTGGGGACAAACCACCAAAAAAAGAATAAGAGAGCTGACGATGATGGATCAACAGGAACGCCCGCCGACGGAATCTCCGGAACGACACCTGCCGCAACCCCCGAGGCCACGGCTCACAACAGCGTGGTATGTCACCGTATCCTTGCGCTGCCCGTGATACTCGCCGTCTCGTCCTCTGGCCTCCGCTGACCAGAGCTTAGAAAGCATTTTGCGAATCTGGAGGCAAATCCAAGGTAATCATCCACCATTACGTTCACCGTCAAATCCCCAGCTCGCTGACTTCCGCTTCTCCGCGCAAACAGAGCGATGAAGTCCTCTTCCTGCCCCCGATTGTCGATGCCGCCGAATCCTCCCCCGGCGCCGCCGCCGAATGCGCGCGCCTCATCAAGAATTACATGTCCAAAGACTACCTCTCGCGACCCTCGTGGCAGTACAATGCAATCATGCTCATGCGCATCTTGACCGACAACCCGGGCTCGACCTTTACGCGAAACTTTGACCAAAAGTTTGTCGACAATACGCGCCGTCTCCTTAAAGGCGTGCGGGATCCCAGCGTGCGCCAGATTCTCATGGAGACCCTGGATGACTTTGAACACACCAAGATGGACAATGAGAACTTGACGTTACTTGTCACCATGTGGAAGAAGGAGAAGGAGAAGGCCTATCAGGATTTCGGAGTAGGTCCCCCCCGCGGATCGTCTGGATCGGCGGAAATGGGAAACTAACCATGGCTTGTCTTAGGGTAACCCGGCCCAGATGGCACCCCCAGGCGCCTACCAGAGCCCGCCCTTCAATCCGCACTCGCAAAACTACTTCGCGAGACACCATACAAACAAGCGCCTCCCCGACCCTGTGGAGCTCGCCAGCCGGCTGGAGGAGGCCCGCACGTCGGCTAAGCTCCTCGAACAGGTCGTCATGAACACGCCCCCTGGCGAGATCCTCGACAACGACCTCATCAAGGAGTTTGCCGACCGTTGCTCCAGCGCATCTCGAAGCATCCAGGGCTACATGGTGTGCGAGAACCCGACCCCTGATAACGACACAATGGAGAACCTCATCGACACCAACGAGCAGCTGCAGACAGCCCTGAACCAGCACAAGCGCGCCGTCCTAAACGCGCGGAAGCTACTGGGGCTCGGAGAGCGCACCGACTCGCATTCTCCCGCCGTCTCGCCCCAGCCCAACGGATCGAACCACCAGTTTGACGACCAGGCCTCCTCGTCCGGCTCCGGCAACCCTCCATTTCCCAGCCGCAATACCACCGTGAGCGCAAAGGGCAAGGAGGCCGAATCCTACACTCCGCCTCCTGGACCGCCCCCGAACGCTGGGGCAAGTTCGAGCAGGCCAGACGAGCCTCTGGAGAACCCGTTCGCGGACCCGGAACCGGCTGGCTCGTCGAGCCGTGCGGGGCCCAGCAGCACGTCCAACGACTTCTCGGACCACCAGCGCCTTGCGTTCGAGCCCTTCAATCCCGGGTTCAAGACGACTGATAGCTATCTGGGTCGTCAGGACAGCGCAGCGGGCAAGGTGCAGATGCACGGCGCCGGAACCTCGACGCCGACAAACCCAGCTCCCTCGCGGCAACGGCTTGATGAAGTCTCGGATGACGACGACATTTACGATGCGCCGTCCAAGAGCAAAGATCCCATGTACCGGTATTAAGTACCAGCACTGGGAGATCAGAGGATCATTTGTTGCGATTGGTACGCCATGTTAGGAGGCGGCTGAGTCAACCCACACCAGGACTCGTCTTCATTCGAGTGAGCAACCGGGGGGTGGCCCGGCTCACTCGACCGGGTTCGAGGGAGAGAAAACATGTAGTTGGAAAGGAGGCGGCAGTGGCCGAAACTCTCATGTTTGTTTGTTTGGTTGTTTGGCTGTTCGTACATGCATGAAATAGGCGGCTGGCACGGCGAAAGGACAGATTCCCATAGCGTTTTCTTCTCGAGTTGTATTGTACTATTCTCGTCACCACCTTCAAAGGTCCGGGCATCAGCCCTCCGCCGAATCTTTTGTCGGCCCCACTGATAGTCTCTGCCGGTCTGCCTGCCGAGCCGAAGCCAGAAGTGCATCTCTCCGAGAGCGTATATCGCAACGAGCCGAATAGCCGGCCCTTCTGATACGGTAAGGAAGCTTCTTCCGCCCATGGGCACCCCTCAGAGCTCTGAGAGTCGACCACCGCTGTTACCGCTCCATAATGGTCAGGCAAGGGTAATGGTACATTCACTTTGGCCGATACCAAGTCGAAAAGGTGTGGTTACTCTGGATGATCCTGTGTAGGAGCCGTGGGGTCCATGATCCAGCAGGCCGGGGTTCGAATGCAGTCGACGGTAAGCGTCGGAACGTTGGGCAAGGGGCAGAAGAAGACGTTGCATTTCTGGATATGGATCACGGCATCTGCAAGTCTCGGACTCGACAGCGTGGTCGAGGTCCTATATGTGAGAACATGCTCCTCTGCCTGGCAGTAGGACAACCCCGGCCGAGACCCTGGTGCCGACGAAAGCCATTAGGCAGTTTCTGAGACAGCTGTTGAAGAAAGCGAGAAGCTATGCCGTCAAGGCGAGACGAAACGAAACGAAACAGAAGGCGGTTGAGGCGGCTCGGACAGCGACAGAAGGGGCACATGGGAGATACGGTCCCAAAGTGTCGGAAACGATAGTCGCCTAGGGCAAACTGCCGGCTGGGTATCTAACGCGATAGGCTATAGCATCGAATTCTGTTTGTGCGGTGGTGAGCAGCCCATGCAGTTGGAGTTGCAATGCACTAGGGCCCAATAATTGCGTCCATCAGCAGCACCCTGACGAGCCAGTCGCATCTGGGATGGGCAACCCACAACCAACCTGCTCTTGCAGGCTGCCAGTTGGCGGTCTAGAGAGGCGGCACCCGCCAGCCGCCCTACAAAAAAAAAAGCACCTTACCTAGGAACCCATCTCAATTGTTAATCTCGGCGCTGACAAGGACATAGTGGCCGGTTGGAGTTGTGCTGCGTTGGCGGGTGTCACGGCAGCAGCAAGCTCGGCGTCGAGTAGATGGGGACGGAGGCATCTGGTGCAGCGCCCAAAACGCAGGGCGACGCAGTCTGTCTTCTCCTCTGCTTCACAAATCTCCTTCTGGTCCCCCTCTGCCCCGCGATTGAGGGGATACGAGATGTAGGAGTAACAGATGTTGGTGGCAGGGCACGGCAGGGCACGGCGCTGGTTAAAAGACTTGGAGCCGCTGATGGGTGGGTGCGCAGAAGGTTGACTGACATGTAGGGCGATTTCAGAGCGAAGCAATCGCGATTTGGAGACGGATTTTAGTAATTCCGATGGGTATTAATGGCAATACGCCGCAAGTTTGAAGATTCGGGCCCAAAGTCATGCGTCAATGGCCGACTGGGATGCAAGATGAAGGATGGAACTGGTGGGTGTTTGGGGTTTGGAGGGGAAATTGTTGGAGTTGGGTGTGGGAGATCCCAAAATAGGAAACCACAAGGTGCGATGCCTGCTTCCTTCTAGAATGGCAAGAACGACAGGCCTCCACGGCCTGAGGAAGCAGGCATCCGTCGACAATGCCTTCCCTCTCCGCTTGTTCTAATTTCGCCGTATATTGAACGTCAACCATATCTGGCAACTTGCATCTCAACCCCAAAGGCAACATGGAACATCCTCGACCGGACCCGACATCATGGAGCCTAACTGTCTAGCGCCTGGGATGGGTTGCCAAGAACGGCATCAAGCATTGTTGCATTGGCGACAGTGAGACATGGCAGGCCGCAGCCATCGGCATGGGCACTGCCAGGACCAGCAAAGGCAATGCGCGCTTTCAACACCCAAAAAGACGTCAATTCCGAGGTCCACGGACCAGCACATGCGAAGAGCTACGAGGTCGATGCCCCCAGGTCGACGCCCCAGGTCGACGCTTCAGGTCGTTCGTCGACAGCAGTTCTTCATCCTTCATCAGCAGGCAGGACATGACAGCATTGGAGGGGCATCAAGATGAACAACGACAGGGGTCTCGGTGGGATGCGATTGATTGCCCCAGCCCAGCCCACCGCCGGCTCACGCCCGCCCCCGGCTTCGCGACGCCATCTAATACGGGCGATTGGCTCCGGAAAAAGACGCCATGAGGGCCAGGGGGGGGCCGACCGTTCCCCTTCAGAGTTGGACCCAGATTTCCGTTCTGGGACATTCTTGCGAACATATCAGACCTCCGACCATGTCATTGAAGCCGGAGACAGGAGGGTGTACGAGACGAGCCCACGGTTAGATCGGGGACACGCCCGCGCACCGCGTCCACGCACTGAATTCTCGTACACGTCCATAACCGATTTGCGACTTGCGATTTGCGACTTGCTCGGTGGGCCAGATTGACGATCGCTCCTCCGTCGAATCCACGCAGCATCTTGCTCACGGCCACCCACGAGATATCACGCTCGTCTTATTTCTTTTCCCGCCCCCCGCTCACGGGCCGTCATGGATATCATGGAGACATCCTTGGTGTTCAGGATAGGCTAAAGGACTGCCTTGCCATCCTGGATCCTTACCAACGTGTCTCTTCTGTCCATGTCGTTCCCCATCGAACCAGATGAGCTTGTCTCGCATTTTTTTTCTCCTCCTCTCCCTATTTCCCATACAGAATCGACGCCTCAGCGCACTCTCACACGACCTCATCTCTCCCTGTACTTGATGTCGTTTTACACACCATGTCTCTGCCTTTGCCTCTCCATTCGCCCATCCTTTAACTTCCTTCGTCCCAAGTCCCAGCAGCTGAGTCTGGTCCGTCATCGACCCAACTCTCCACCCAGGACCCTTGTTTCTTCCTCATTTGCAGTCCGTGGCTTCACATTAGTCTCTCTCCACAGACAACTCATCCTTGCCTACCCGATCAATGTCTCTTCGGCGGCTGGGTCTTCTCCACATGGCTTGATCATCCGGCTGCAGTCGTTCCCCTAATAGGAGCTGGCTCCTTCGTCTATTTGACTTTCCCCATGTCCATGAGATGCCATTGCACCCTCACTCTCACCCTCTTTTCTCTTCTCTTCTCTCCTCTCCTCTGCTTCTCGCGTCCAGGCCTCCCCTCTTGTCCAATGTGCATCCGTCTATACTCCCTGGCTCATGGAGATGTACATAAACCTGGCAAATAGCACTCCACTCATCCCGACTCTGCCTCTTCATCCTGGCAGCCAACCCTGCTCTGGTTCCGTCGCCTCGGAACTACGTTGATCTTATATCCCTCTCGCCAAGGACCACGTTTCCTGCCACCTTGATCTTGACCGTCTCCTTTCGTTACTTTCACCCCAACCAGCCTAGTGCCCACGGCCTGGAAGAGGATATCCGCCCGTTTCTACTCGTCCCCGGACTTATACATACACTGACCTCCTCCCACCCTTCTCCTTTGCTCTCATCAGGTTCTTCCTCACTGCCAATCATACCCCTTTGGCATTCGCCAATGATCATGCCCTCAACAACAGAGCTTTTGCTCTCACCACCTTCCGTCACTCTGTCATTGTCTCTCCCCCCGCTCAGCTCTACTCCGTCCTTCTCATCGAGTCCCTCGGGCACGTCTCGTTGCATGGCCGCCCATTTTAATATCACCCCATCTTCTCACCAATCCTTGAACCGACTCAGCTCCGAGCTGCTTGCCCTCATCTTCGAACTGGTAAGTCTGCGTTCTCATGATATCCTTCATCCACACCCAAGGCAGGTTGCTGAGCATGCTCCCCTCTAGCTTCGAGACATAGATTCACGATCTCTTGTGTCTGTGCGTCTAGTCTCAAAGAGGTTCGACGCCATCGCTACACCAATCGCCTACCGTTTCCTGACCTTGAACGAGCTTCTGGTTGCGCCAGACGCAGAGCAACATTATCCCAACGCATTTCATCATATCTCCCTCCTCACAAATCATGTCGTCATCCCCAGCAGTCTAGATCCCGAAGGCATCTCGAGAATTTTGTCTTCCATTCGGAGACTGAACTCTGTTCGGTATTGTCCCTCGTCCCAGGTTGATCTCTTCCTCACTGACTGGGCCGGTCATCAGCTGGCAATATATCGATGGCGACATTCATCCCACAGGCTTGTGGCTACCTTCCGATCTTCTCGGATCAAACATCAACTTTAGCGAGACCAAACTCCACGTCGAAAACCTTCCGCTACGAGACTTCGATAGTAATGTACGGCACGCTTACACCACAGCGATTCCTGCAAAGCTTTTGACATCCCTGAAGCTGGCGAATCCTACTCCAGCCTTATCCACTCGACTGAATTCACTAAAACGGCTGCTCCTCGAGTCGTCGCGGCTAAAAACGCTGCACTACGAGGACCGTGGCCAGGGCACTAACTTCAAGTTTCTACCGGGGGAGCGCATGCCCGCTTTTTCAAACCTGCTTTTGCGGTCATATGACTGGTGTCACACAGCTGAAGATGTTCAGAAGCATTGGGACTTTTCCAGAATCGAGTCCCTCGAACTGGTCTCTGTGCCTGTGTTTCAATTCCTCAAGTCGGTTGCATTTAACGACCTTTCAAACCTCCACACCCTCCACGTGGAGGACTACAGTGCCCACTTGGCCGATCAGAGAGAAGATGCCACGGCTGGGCTACATGTGTTGGTCAGAAATCATGTTCGGGCACTTGAGGTTCTCGACATCACTTGCCACACCCAATTATTCCCGCTGGATGCCATCAGGATACACGGGAATTCGCTACAGGTTTTGCGATTTAGGGATCATATTGGGTTCTCGGAGGACGATCAACGGTGTCCAACCTTGCACCCGGATGAGGTCGAGTCACTCTCTCGACAGCTGAGATTTGTTCATACACTCGAGCTGGACATGGACGTCAGGATGTGCGATTCAGCAGCGTTCCTTCAAGCAGTCTGTGCTTTCCCGGCGGTACACACTCTCACCCTTCACGTGCAGACGACGGTGCAGCCCTTCGAAGACGTGCCTCCTGGCAGCGACTACGACTACGAAGCAGCAATGAGGACGTTTCAGCTCCTTCTTCAGGGGAAGGAGCGGGTGGGTGCCAGGACTTCTTGGAAGCGCATCGCCATCAATGTGGGAGGCTGGAGGCGTGTCATGGTCCGGAGGCTGGGAAGTGCGTGGCGGAGGCAGAATGAGATGGGCATTTATGCCGAAAGGTGCTTTGTTCTCGAGCAGGATTCTTACGGGAATATCGGGGTGCAGGAGGAGGTGTGCGTGGAGAATACGAGCCGTGGAGGGAGTCCGGTTCCCTGAGGGCTGGGAGATGTAGCTTTCAAGGATGGTCTCTCTACTTATTTGGAAACTGGACAGATGCGAGCCCGACCTCGTGTCGAAAACGCCCCAGGCGAAGCTATCACCATGCTCGCCACTCACTGTGCCGGATACAAACACAACCAGAGCCTCGACCCGGGGCTTTTGATGTTGGCTACAGGTTACCGGGCATCAAGGTTGTCGGTGGCTCGGGTTTATTATCGAGCTTTATCGTGACCATGGATGATCAACGCTCCCCTCTTCTGTGTCGAGCACAGCAAGGCAGTTTGGGATTGGTATCATCTACGAAATCAGATAAACAAGGCCCTGCGCAAAGGGCCCCGGTTGGCAACTTGGCCGCAATATAAACCGTTTTGCGACCTTGGTGCTGCACCGTCACCCGATGACCCTTGTCCGCCCCGTGACCACTCCTTGCTCTTATCCGGCACCATGTCACCATTCCGGCATGGACTCCCTTGCGACGAGAAAGTTTTCGCTTCGACAATGGGAGTGTGAGTTTTTGAGCTAAGCTTTGGGATTAAGTCCCTTGCTGTGCCGTGTGCCGTTCCTTTCCCTTGCCTTCACTCTATGTTTTTATCTTGCACTGCTCCCTGTTGTTCCTCATTATCATTGTCATCTACAGAGGACACTTGGAACCATCTTCCCTTTCACCGACTGAGACTTGGTGGTTGGGCATACCCCATTCGTAGCCTGGAGATGTCGACTGTGTGGAAGAGTGCGTCGGCGGATTCTATGCCGAGGAGCCGAGCAACGAATGCGTCTTGCTCCTTCCACGCTTGGCTCATCTGGTCTTTCCAGATAATCAATCTGTCTATATTTAGACTGCCCCAGTAACTTGCCCCTCACGGCCATGTCGCGCCTACCTCGTGCTGGTTCCACCATGGCAGGAGACCACCTTAATACAACATCACATCAAACTCGCTGCTTACTAGGTGGGTAATCACCCTAGAGGAGCGCCATCTTTCAGAATCGAATCGTCTATCGCGGCCGTTGAAGTCGAGCATCTATCCCGATCACCGGGGAATATTTTCGCATAAACCTTGGTCCGGCCTACCAGAACACCAGCTTTCCAACTGCCGGAAGTATCTCCACCATTTACCATTTACCTTGATGTCTGGCAACCCTCATATCTGCCCAGTCGAATTCACGCTAACATTGAGCCAACTATCAGCTTTCTGCCCTTTGAAATGGGCCTGTCAGCGTCGACCTCCAACGCTGCCTCCCGTTAGTGTCAGTTGCGCCGTCGTCACAGATGCTGTCGACAGCCGTTGCCCCCCCTTGTGATCTCGGCCAACTATCTATCGACTCGGACTCGGATCCGAACAGATTCCCCCCCGCATTTTTTATGGAGAAAGCCAAACCAGGAGTCGTCTTGAAGGCCCCAGCCACCAATTGGAGGACCAAGTTATCGGGGAACGGCCGAGTGCTACACGACATTACTTAGTGGAACGACAGATATTAAATAGGCAGGGGGGGGTCTTTGGGCTCGTGAGGTGCGACGGGCAGCCAGCCTCTGGAGGATAGGGATCTTTGTGTGCTGATGCAGATATACAGATGCCTTGCGCAAGCATACAACCATTTCTCGTCTGCCCGGAAGCAGTTGTTTCACCAAGCTATCTAATCTATCTTCTACATTCACAGCAGATTCGATTTACACGATGATCTCTATCCTGACAACTTCCTCCTCCATACTGCGGATACAGGCCCCCTAACCTTGGACCTCTAGCTGTGCTGCTTTAGTGGATCTGTCTGTGAAGAGCTGGGTTTGGACAGCGGAGACCTCCTGGACGCAGGGCCTTCTGACCCAACTCGTTGGAATGTCCTTACCAGTTACAGGCATATTCAGCCTTGGAGCTGTACTCCACATCATCATCGAAGAATGCTGGCCGTGCTGCCCTTACCGAGAACCTGGTGGGTTGTCTGATTCAATGGAGGAGATGAAGCAGTACAAATCGCACGTTAATGACCTTTTCAAGAGGGGCGTCTTTTCAGATACGAAAGGGCTGTTCGGGGGAGAGATTGTGCTTGGGGTTAGACCAGCGACTACTCGAATGCTGACGATATCTCAGAAGACCTGGCGCTTGATACGTCTAGTTATGCATGCATGCATGCTTCACCACAGTGTTGTGGTCATTTCCGGACGCGAACCAAGCACGGGCTCACAATCATTCACCTGCCCGCAGCCCGAGGGAGGCCAAAGGGCTTGTCGATAGATCGAAAGGTTCTTGCGTTGAACTCGGCCCAGAGCCTTTGGCCTATTCGCCCTGGCTCGACATACGACGGCTGTTGTGCGGGCCCCGGGGTCTTTGTTGGAAAGAATACATAGGCTGGTCCGGGGAGCCATTGCTATCTGATGTCTGGGGGCTCAGCCCAGGACGGGCTGATGGCCGGGGAAGGGGAGGATCAAACCTGGTTTGGTGACCCAAATCTCCGTATGTCCAAGGTCCATGGAGGTGCGTCACCCAGAAACTTCAACACTGCCTTCACGAAAGGGAAGACATAGGGGCTTGCTTTGGGCTACTATGGTCACCCAGAAAGCAGGCGTCTTGACCAGATACATGTTGTTGGTCCGAGGCAAGCCAAGGAACGAACCCCCAATAGCTGAGGCCGATTAGAACGAGCGGTGCTTCGGTTTATCTAGGCACTTGCCTCGCAGTTAGTTAATATGCAGCGTCATAGCCCCGACTCGCTCCTCGCTTGGTGCAAGTATAGAGCAGGCAGTACGTTATAGAATAGGGGTTGCATATCTGGCGTTCGGTGTCAATGAGCCTCAGTATGGAAGACACACAGGGCGCTCTAGGCTTTGTACGTCCAAGGTCCTGTTCTTGGAATTTGCACTGGCCAGGTATTCAGCGAGCCCACAAGGACAATAGAGACGCATATGAATAGGCAGGCAGGCAGCTGTTCACAATCCCATCCCGATTCTGCTGACTCATCTACCAACCCTCAGCACGGCAGGTGCTATACCAACACACACAGGTGCCTTACCTACCTACCGCCTACCTACCTACCTGACTAAGGTACCTTACCTTACCCAGAGACAGGTACGCAACTTCTCAACCTCTCACTCTTCCAACTTCAAGCATGGAAATCCTTGCAGGCTCTCTGGTGCCTGAAGAGCTGCCCCCCATTGACGAAGAACATCTCGAGGGGCCTCCATCGACTACGTGGAGCGACTTCAAACATCCCAAGCTTCGCCAATTCCCTCGAGGCGAATCAGAGATAAAATGGCTTGGCCTTCTCGGTTTTGGACTCGAGGGCCTCACGTTCAAGGCCATCATCGCCGGTCAGGATGACCCTGTCGTCGTCAAGATTGTAAGTCATCCCCTTGTTCCCTGCCTCTTCTGCCTCTTCTACTGCTTGCCCACCTCGACGTCGGTATTGACCACCACCCAAGTTCTGGCGGACCCTGAAGCCCGAGCCGGAGACAAGCTTCGGTGTGAACCCCATCTGGGCCTTCAAGTATGAGTGCCGGACAGTTGCGTTGCTCGAGAAGATCAAGTGGGCCATGGCCTGCGCCCAGCACGACCCGGGCCAGGCCATCTCCATCCAGTATGGGCCAAAGACGCATACAGACGGGATTAAGAACCTGCGCGCCTTTAGCGATGAGTCTCGACACGCGGCAGAGGCTCCCCCAGGTCGAGGCGGCATCCACCCACCACCGCCGTTCCCGCCGCTGCCTAAATGCTACGGATGGACCAAGATCAAGCGGGATCTGATCCCCTCTGTCTATCCGCCGGTGATAGAAGTAGTGGACAATGTCGACTGGCACTGGGCCATCGTCTACGAGTTCGTGCCTGAACAAGATCAGGACTTGGCGGTGGCCCAAGTGCATCTGGACTTCTTCAACGCGGTAGGGTTCGCTATGCAGTTGTACAAGTCTGACAACTGGCGCGGCGGCAGGCTGGTTGACCAGAACGATGTCTGCTCGCCGCTCACCTCGTTCTGGGATGATGACTTGGTCGAGCCCCGTGATGCAAAGGAGTGGTTCTCGTCGCTGGCGTTTCCCCGACACCAGTTCGCACGCTTCAAGATGGTACACCAGCCATACAAGCGCTTCTTCTTCAAATACAGCAGTGTTCCTGGACTTGCAATCAGGATCAAGCCTCCCCATACGGCCGAGGATGCCGGACAGCAAATCTCGGCGGAGAAAGATTTGATGTAGAGTTGGGGAAAGGGGGCTATACGCTCTGGTTTTCTGTTCACACAGCCACAAGAAGCTCTTGTTTTCATATCTCGAACAGACATGACCAGGCGAGAACAAACACACAGGTATATGTTCCATTGCGTCTTGTTCAGGGCCAAAGTCTTGGGACACCTTGACTCGCTTTATTAGTCTATGTTCTGACTGACCGAAAAGGCAGGGTTGAAACATAACGAAAGACCCCCCCTCCGTCTCTCAGTCTATTCAAGTTTCACGCCCACCGAATACTCGCCCAGCCTCAGACGCTGGCACTCGCGGTCGTATGCCTGTCCATCACGAACTTTTTTGGCCACGAGCTCACTCCGAGCCGGATCCCGAGCCATGAACTCGGAGACACGCTCCGATGGAACCTGAAAGTCATCCAGGTACCGGAAACCAAAGTAGAAGATAGCCTCCAAATCCATCGACTCAAGTGCCGCTGCTGCGAGGACACCACCTCGTCGGTCCATGTTGGCCCACTCGTCAGAGAGAAGTGTGTTGCCGAACAGAGCCCTTTCTCTCTGGTGCAGAACAGCTCGGAACTTGTCCAGCTCTTCAACGTGACGCTCGTAGAACTGGCGCGAGGCGAGCAACTCTGGTGACTTGCTGACGAGCCACAGGGGGGGGTTGAAGAGTTGCCGGGGCACCACACGGCTCCATTCCCACCCCAGGACAGCAACGATGCGCATCTCATCGTCGACTATCAGGTTTCGATCGATCAAGCTGCCATGGGACACCACAAAGGGCCCATTTTCTAAATCGCGGTCGAGCCACTCGTCGCGAACGAAGCAGTCGAACCGATCAAGATAGTAGAGAGTCTGCTCGCCGTCGGTCTCGTCCTGTGTAACAGTAGGGCTCTCCTCGAACGTATTCCGTGCCATGTCCAGCAATGCTGATACGTATTGAGACGCAGACGAGAGCCTGCCCTGAGGGCCACGGAATCCACCTGCTCGTGTAGGCTGAAGCCCTTCCAACTCCAGCGCGTTGAACTCAGCCGAGACGGGGCCCTGGGTTACCTCGACGTCCCCATCAGCCGTGAATCCAAGGGCTCCGATCTTGGGAAAGCCCAGACGACGCAGCTGAGCGTATACATCACCCAGTCCTTCGTAAAGAACAGTCCGCTTCTCAGGGGCCAGTCCGCTGATTCTAATCTCAGACAACAGCCTGCCCTGAACGAACTCGACGACGACGAACGAGCGAATACCGAAACTACCGCCGTCGAGCGAGTGTGCCACCACCCTCGGGGTCGGGATGGCTGTTCTCTGGGACACCAGCCTGCAAAGTGCGCCCAGAGGTTAAGATATCATCACATCACGAGCAGGCCGGAAACTCAACTGCATGGTAGCCACCTCTCTCTCGACCTGCTCCTGTGCATCAAAGGACAGATACGGAGAGATTGGCACACGAACGACCCAGGAGTCGCCATCGGAGAACCGCACAAAGTACGATAGGTTGAACCGACCGTGTGCGGCCGGCTGGAAGAAGTGGCACTCATCCCCGTTGTGGTATGAAGACGCCAGCCGACGAATGGCGGATTCGTCAATGGCAGCGATGAAACGATCACGCTCCTTCTGGAGACGATCCTGGACAACGAGGTTGGGCATCTTGGTGGATGATGTGCAAAAGGTTAGGTGGACGCTGATACGAGCTCACTTCCAACACGAGTCCAGGTCAGCGGTGGGTTTGCTCGCAGAGATGTGATTGGTCTGAGACGAGGCCCTCTGAATACGAGTTTGCTGTTACCACTATACATGAGGTAGATGTTGAGAATATTGACTGTTGCCCTCGGCTTAACACGTGGAGCTGTCATGATTGCTCGATGCTCTTGATGCTGAAATGACACCCAAACAAGATTCAGATCACCAGGCTCTAGTGTCAACACCCCCCAATCTCTTCTCCCGACACCCCGGCTCGACCTAAAAGCCCAACCCCTGTCGCCTGTTGGTCCATCCCTTTTTCCCACGGGTGCGGCCCTTCCCGTCCCTCTCTCCCGAAAAACAACTCCATTATCTTAAAAACTCGCGATCCTCCCGTTGACGATCCCCTCAAGTCTCGACTCGCTGGAACAGTCCTCCTCAAAAGACCCAGCAAAGTTCCCACGGGGAGAGAGATGCCCCTGTTCGCTTCTCTGTCCTCTAGGGAACCTTCACACAGTGTGGAGCGTCCATCCCCGGACCCCCGGCCCGGCCCAACCGCTGCCCGCATTAGTCCGCTTTGAGGCGACGAGGAATGGCTCAAGCGAGACGTGCCAAAGTGGGAACCTGGGCCAGATGAGACATGGGCATCATCTCGAGGGAGCGGCGAGGTTCACGACCTGAACCCGGCCATGGCAGCGGCGCGGCGGCTGGTGCAAGTTGCAGGAGGGAGCATGGTGGGCTTGGGGCTTCATTGCGAGTTTGGACGGGGACCAACGGCCAGATAGTGGGGAAGAAGAATCAAACAAAGAGATAGAGGGTGATCAAGGCTTCGGGCGGTTATCGCGAGGGTGAAAAGCTTCTTGCCAGTCCAGAGATGTCGTCAGCGAGCAAACTCGGAGTCGAGCGCTTCGGCCGTGATCTTGCCGACCATATTCGGCGTTTAGAGGGACGGGAAAGGACATCAAACCATAGAGCCAGCCTGTGAAAGTCTCATGGCCACTGTCTCTTTGTTCCGGCTTCAATGCCACATATACTAGGTAGGCACCGTAGATGGCATCCGCCTCCCCGAGTCGCCTCCATGGGCAGCAGCGTTCCAACCTTTGCTCTTAGCAACCAATTCGATCCTTGGCCGATTTCAACTTTGAGCAGCGCCGAATAGTCATGCAGCGCCCTCTGGTAGACACAAGCGGGGCCGTGTCGCAGACGGCAGGCCAGAGGCATCCGCCATCAACCGTATCTTTCATAAGCCTGCCAGCAACAACAGTCAACACTCGTTGCTTTTTCCGCTTTCTTAATCAGAACAGACTCCAGCCATGAGCACTTGCTGTGGCGTGGTCTTTTCCACCCCTACTCCACATTAATCCATCACCAGCTGGGGCTTGAACTGCTCAGATAGTCAGCCTCGAGCAGCAGCTGCAACAATTGAGATGACGACCCACGGCCGCCATCCAACCACCAGCCTGGAGAATAGGCTTGAGGCACTTGACCATTTCCTTCCTCGTCTTGTCCTCCACAAAGTGGGTCGGCCGACCTTCCGCTCCCTTATAGATATCGTTCGCTTGGAGAGCCGGCTCCTGTCGGTCGAAGTCTGGTATATCAAAACGGGTCAACGGTGGAATATGTCGAGGATCGTAGAAGCCAGTCATCAGTCGGCGGTAGCAGAGCGGCAGATAACAGCCCTAGAGCACAGTCCTCCCTTTTCTCAAGGCGTATTCGCTCTCTGGCAGTCGCGATGGTAGTTCCGAGAACACGAGACTGTTCCTAGACAATAGAATCACCCCATCAGCCTCATGAGTATAGAGCAAACAGCATCAAAAGCAGATAGTCGATACATCACCAAGTACAACGGTCCAATATCGCAAGAGCAGTCGATGATGTCGTCGATTGCCCCGTGCAGACGGAAAGCCTCGCCAGACGCGTTGAAAAAAAACAGAAGACGGCACGTCCCGTCCCCTCCAGGCTTCACCAGCAAGATCCCAACGCCCACAATAATGAGCATCGTCCTCGGCAACTCTCATGAACAACGTGAACAGGAGAGTCCCTCGGGGGAATCCTGTGAGCACAAAGCCCTCTCGCAGCAAGAAATCAAAAGGGGGGACCCAGCTCACGATCAGGGCAGATCTTCCAACGCCCTCCTCTCCAAGCTCTGCCCAAGAGCCCCGGAGACCTGGGTGCAAATGGATAGATCAAACCAAAAAGGCAGAAGTAGCCAAGGTGGCGCCAGAGTGTGAGGGCCAAAAGCACCTTGTCACCCTCGCGGCCTGTCTTTTCCTCGTATTGTTCGTTCCGCCTCGTGTTCTTTTTCTATTCTCTCCCGCTCTCGTGTGCTCCACGAGCTTTGGCTTCGGGATGGCGAATACCTTCACCCTATTGTTTTTGGCCAGGATGCCCTATCGGTTGCCGGATGAAGGTTGGGACACGGGGACTCCGAAGCGTGGTGAGTTTGGGGCTTGGGGATGGATTCGATGGGTTAGGGGGAGAATGAGGAGAAGACCTGGGGAGAGGATGGGGTGGTCTGAAGGTAGGTCGGTACCTGGTTCTGGGACTGGATGATTGATTGCTCTGGAAGGAGAGAAGGGGCATATTCCAGAATCCAGAATCCAGAATCCAGAATCCCAGGCAGCACTCGCAGCACTTGCCGCTGTTGGTCGCTCCCGCCCGTCATCCCGTGACGTCCTGTCCCCCAGAAACAGGATGGCCCATCGGTCCTTCCTCTTTTTCTCTCATCATCATCATCACCATAGTCCATAATCAAACCTTTCCAATATCAACTCTCTCCCTCTGCCATTTTCCGTCCTCGTCCTCCCCAGTCCGCATGCGTAACCGCCTCGTGATCCCTCCGCCGCTCCCGTCCGCGGCGTCGCCGAACAGAGACGAAGCCATCGCCAATCTGAGATCGAAACTCTCCCGCCGCCCCCTCCGCCTCCCGCCCCAGCAAGCGCAAGCTGGGCAAAGCCTCTCGTCCAACGGATCCCCTTTTTTCAGGGTCTCGATCGACGTCATCTGCATTCCAGCTCCTCGGGAAGAACGTTTGCGGTCTCGACGAGGGGAAAAGAAACCCAACTTGCATATCTCGGCGCCGTGGGCTAGAACATGGAGAAAAAGAACCCAAATGGCTGAGAAAGCGGATCCGAGGGGGGGTTCGTCTCGTAGAGAAGGTTGGCCTTCTTTTGGTATACGCACGCCCTGTCTTTGGTGGGCTTGTTTCTTGGGACGGGGCATGTCTAGATCAGAAAACTCTAGACTCCATTCCCGGACCGTGGGAGTCGTAGAGTCCAGCTCAATGTCTGAGAGAAGTCTGATGGGGACTCATTCCCGAAGTGTATCGACTCCGAGTGCCTGGGCGGTGTCACGGTGTAGGAAAGACATAGGAGGCGGTCTGGCCCAGACAACACCAAGGGCAAGATATCACGATGCCGGAGGCAGTTAGAACGAACACAGCTAGTAAACACTCCAAGGTTCCTCCTGCTGTCCGGGTACTGATCCCAATGTCAATTGCATACCTTACCCATGCAGAAGCCACCCCATCATGACCTTTGCACCGGGTACCAGACGGCATCCCAGGCCGCATTCCAACAGTTGTCTCGGATCCCGAAATCTCGTCGAGTTGCGCAATCCAATGTCCAAGACATATTTGCTCCAGCTAACCGAGCATGCCTTTCTCTCCCTTTTTTTTTCTTTTCTTTTTTTTTTTAATTTTTATTTCTCCCTTTTATCCCCTATGTCTCGGAAGAGGCCCCATCTTCTCTCTCCCGTCGGGACGATCCAAAAGGTTCTGGTTTCACTTTTTTTTTGTCTTGCCCTTGACGTGTCCATTGACGAGACACTCCCCTATTTTTAAGTTGTTTGTTTTTCTTCTGCATCCCTTGATAGATGCAGTACGAAGGACTCTGCGTCCAGTCTGCGAACTTGCAGAGGAAAACCTTCTGGTCTTGTACGACTGTGGCAAGCTGTAGGTGCTCTCCTATACGACTGCAGATTCCTACCAAATGCCTCAAAAGTCTGTCTTGTTTGATTATTGGCTTTTGCATGCAGGCAACCAAAGCATGCCTTCGGGAGTCCAAACTTCAGATATGCCGCAGAAACTCGCGGTTCACTCCGGGTCTTCTGTTGCTATCTGTCTCAACCCCCCTCATCTCTGTCAAAGTTCTGTCTAGACTTCTGCCACAGGAGAGCCCCCTTTTTTACGTACAGAGAATTATTTCAATAACCGCAGACAGATAGCTTTCAGAATGATTTCCTGCTTACCAGATTGTTAGATCAGCTGCACTGACACAGCATGTCGAGTTACAGCGGGATGTCGTCTCGGTGTCCCAAGCACCAGTCAAGTCATAACGTTGTCAAGCTGCCACTCCAATGTCAGCATTTGGTTATCCCCGAGGCCCTCCGCTGCCTCAATTAATCACCCTCTCTCATCAAGGACATCAATGCCAACTCTTCAAAGCCGGCAACACTCTCAAGCCATTGGCACACATCTTTAGCTTCGTCCGGCTCCATCGTCAGCACTGAGCACCCTCGTCCATGACATGCAATGCAAACCACACGCTGCCGCAGATATCAACCATCACCTACATGCCACTTACATACAGGGCACCGGGCAAGTCCCTTGCTCTATATTCACCCTTCGTGCACTACCTATCCAGACTGTGCGGCAAAGTACCTCGCAGGCTCGCCCCTCTTCCTGGCATGCCTATCCCCTCGCATCCCGTCCATCCCTTTTGCTACGGCTATTCCCTTCGGTTCTCCTCCCTCGTCTTTCCCTCGTCAGTTGTCATCACACATTCCCTTTGCCCTCTGCCAAGCCAAATGCCCCAAGGGGGATCCAGGCAGCCCACGCAAAAGCTTGCCGCCTCGTCAAAAAGTTGAACCACCGCCCATCTCCGTCCCACCCCCTTGAGGGCCAACTCACACTTGTCCCCTGCGTAGTAGAGCCCAGCGTCCGTCTCCGCCGCCGTCGCCCGCCCGCCCGTCAGCCGGTGTCGTTGTCTCGCGCCGTTTCTCACAAGCCCCGTCCAGCCTGTCCCTGGCTCGCACTTGCATCGTCCCGCTTTCATCTTCTGGCCCCTCCCTCCACTACGCGGCGCCGGCCGCAAGATCAGCCCCCCTCATTAATGACACTTCGTCTGCTAGGCGAGCTCTTCTCTCTGTCTCCTGCTCCTCTAGGCTCTAGCCGGTAGCCCTGCCCTAAGTTCAAGCACGCCAGCGCCAACACCGCCGTTGGAAACGGGCCTTTGAAAAACGAGGGGACGAGTCCGGTGTGTCCTTTCTATGGGGATGTGATGCATCACAACGCAGGGGAAATAAAAAGGAGAACAGAAGGGCGGGAGAGACTAACGTAGCTGGTGTGAGAGAAACGTAGCGAAAAATACCGCTTCCTGGCGTTGACGCTCCGAGGTTCCCCCTCTTTCTCTGTGATGCTTTGACTCCCATCATGTTCCACGATTTTTGCTTCCCTCGTTGGGTACCTACCTTACGGGCTACCTTGGGCTCAGGCTCGGCCTTCAGGCTTACACTTTCCCGCTCGGGCCAATGTCACCGTTGTACTCTATACTCGCAATCTGCCAAAGCGGTCCGTTACATGGGAGTTCCCCTCATCGAATCCCCCCAAGGTCCCAGGGCAGTCTCTTGTTAATTAGATCTACTCCAATGCCCTCCTTGTATCTCTGCTACTCTGTAGCGTGGTTCGGTGTTAGCACGTTACTAGAAGACCACTAGCCCCCGGATCATGATCCCTCGAGTTGATTAAAGGCCAACGGACAACGGTGCCACCCTCACACATGGCCCGCCTGCCGTTGCCATCAAAGCACAAGCAAAAAGCAGCCAACACCTGGTCAAGAAACAACAAAACAACATCGTCATCGTCATCACCATCACTCATCACTCATCACTTATCACCTCCATCACCACCTCCATCATCACCACCACCCAAAACCCAAAACCCAAAACCCTGGTCCCAAACCCCCCATGGCTCAGCTCAGACCAACAACCAACTCTCAAGCCTTGTCTCGCTTGAACACATCAACTCTCGGTCATGTGCTTTCCCCGTCCTGCGCTCCCATCCCCTCCGCTACCACAAATGCCACACTCCCCTTGACGCCTTCGACGCCCCAATGCTCCCCCGAGCACCAACATTCCAATTGCATCTTTGACAGGGCGGGCTCCGGGGCCATCCACCTCCGCCAAGTAGGACACGGGGGGGGGACGCCCAAGAGCACGCAAGGGAATCGGGAAGGGGGGGAAAAAAAAAGTAAAATAAAAATAAAATAAAAAAGAAACCGTTGCGCCTTGGGAAATCTAAACACGCCCTGTGAAAGCCAACACGGCCAACTGCCCAGCTAATAGCAATTGGCGGGCTAAGCGTCCCGCATCTCCCGTCTGGCAGCCTGGTTGTACTCTGTACTTGAACCTGAACAAACCTCAAGTCGGAGTTAATTCAACTGATGGACAGGGGCAGGCCAGGCCAGGGCAGGGTAAGGCAAGGCACGCTCGAGGTCAATTGACAACAGAACAGAGCCCATCCCAACCCTTCAGCCAGCCATCAGCCCATGTATATTGCCTCTCCGCCGCCGTCTCGCGTAGCCAGAAACTAGCGGTAGACGTAGGCCCGGGTCGTCTTATTGTTCCCCTCATCTGCTGTCAATCAGCCATTAAATTCCCGCCTCTTGAATCCAACACAGCCAGACGATGCAAGCCTAGCTCTGGTTCCTCGACTCGTCCCGTCTCAGCAGAATCGAATCCATCCCCAGCCTCGAATGAGGTCCAGGCCATCACTCTCTCTCCCTCTCTCTCTCTCTCTCTTTGTCTCTCTCTCTGTCTCTCTCTGTCTCTCTGTCTCTCTAGTTTAACCAGTCCAAGGCCTCGCCATGTGGATTATCATTCCCCTTCTCCCCCTCTTTTTTATCCTTCAACCTGCCCACCCCCCCCCCCCCCCTCTTCC
>JAVIXY010000029.1:0-263437 GCA_033030565.1 Fusarium nematophilum | reverse complement strand
GGCCCGTTTCGGTCGGAGTAAAAAAAAAAAAAAAAAGAGCCCCATCTTGAATGTCGCCCCCGGGGCCATGACAGAGCATGAGGCCTTCAAAGTCCATGCTCTATGTCCCGAGCCATATTTGGGAATACTGCCTGCCCTGCCTGCTTAGTATGCATCGCCGAGTACATGCATTACCAAGATCCAAAGAATGACCCCAGCACCATAGACGCCGTTCCCGCTTCCGCTACCACCTTTCTCCTCATCCTCCTCCGTCCCCCTCTTTGTCCCAGCACCCAAGTATCTTTTCTTTTCTTGTTTCTTGTCGCCCTTCACCCCCTGAGGTGCTGCCTACTAACTCATCTCCTCAGTCGTCTCTGTCTCTGCCCTCTCCCTCTCCCACACTGTTACTATACTGTCCTCCCCTGTACTCCCTAACCCACGCTACCCATGCAAATCTCAGGACGGTATCTGCCGCGCAGCCGCCGGGAGTCTTCGGGTGACACATGACGACCTTGCGTGGACCCTCACCCCCTTGACAAGGCGCCCTGGTCCCTGGCTCCCTTGTCTTTGGCTTCACTCCTCGCGCGACACCCCTGTCTCCTCTTCTCCGCCTCTTCTGTCTTCGTGTCTCTGTCCTTCTGTGTCGTCCGTCCGTCAGTCTGTCTGTCTGTGTCTGTTAGGTCCCTCCTCTTTTTTTTCTTCTTCTTTTTTTTTCCCTTCTACGGGTTCAATTCAAGCCTGGAATCGTAGACCCCTGCTCTCCCCACCCCCCTTCAAAGAATCTCCCATCTCCCGTAGCGCTTCTGCCAGTGGCTGCCAGTTGGTTATGCTTCCCAACCTGTGGCAATTCATTGGATACCATTCGCCCGATTTTTGATCTGCCCCCTGCCTGAACACGTCTGGATCCAGCCAGAGACGAGAAAAAGCAAGGAAACTCAGAAGGGAAAGGAGGACAAAAGAAAAGAACAGGTGATGCTATGTCTCGTTCGTACGCGACTGCGTCCAATAGACCAGGTAGACAAACTGGCAATTGACAACACTAACACCCCTGGCTTGTCACGAATGAAATGTGCATGCGGTTGATCGCTAACAATGTTGGGATTCGGCTGTCGCAATACTCGATTACACTAGACAAAAAGCAACATTAAACCAGACAACAAGAACCTTCAAACTGCCTCCCAACCAACCATGTTCCCTTTCCCTGACCCGTTCCTTTCCCATCGCCGTGTCCCTAGCCTAGTACCGTTTCTGCCTGCTGTGTCTTCCTGCCGCAACGCAGTACTCGACTGTCCTATGACTTCTTTTTCTCGCTTCGCTCGCGCGATTCGCTTGACCTCATAGACAAGACAACCGTCCCCCGCTGTCAAAGACAGCGAGGCAGCTGCCACTGCAGTGACTCTCTGAAAGCCAACAATGGCATCAACCCAAAATACCAACAAAAACAAATGTAATCAGAACAAGAAAAAAAAAACCATGGGCATGAATAGAACTCGAACCATTTGGTGCCGTGAGGCTATCCGTCTTTCCTGGAAACACATAGTGACCGACCGATTAAAAAGGATGCAACGACTTCGCAGCCGCCACTTTTTTCGGGCAAAACTCTTGAAACCCCCTCCGAGAAACGAAGAAACTGTCAAGGACAAACACGGGGTAAATCAAAATCCAGGCCAAGGCAACCTGCAAAACATAAGAACCGAAGAAGGGGGGGTTGTTTGTTGCCAAACTCGCGTCTTTCTCTAGACCCTGACCTCTTGTCCTGTATTGTCCTCGCGCGTCTCGTCTCCGTTTTTGTTTTTTCTTCTTTTTGGTCACGCTCCTGTCGCTTCCCTGTCCATGAAACGTAGGCCGTGCAGTTGGAATTGAAGAGGGTATAAAAAACAAAACAACGTCATCATCTTGTCGGCAGCCAACCAGCGGTAACCGAGGGATTCGTCGATCAGCGTCGTCAACCCGTTTCGACCATCCCCGTTGACCTGTCCGGCAGCGTCAACTCTCTCTCTCCGTCGTTCTTCGTCAACGGCTGGCGTCTCGTCGTCCTCCTGGCTGTCCTGGGCCAGGTCGGTTCAATCTGTCGATCATGGTCTTGTCGATGTCGTTCTTATCCACCAAATTGCTGAGGCTCATGACCGAAGTGTTCCCCCCCTGAGATTGCTGTCCCTGCCTCGCAGGAGTCGACGCGCCACTGGATCCATTCTGGCCCGTGGGAGACCGGCCACCTGGTGCAGAAGCTGCATAGCTTCCACTGGCAGCGGGTTGCGGCAGCGCACCGCTCGTGGGGTTACGCGGGCTCTGTCTCGCACCTGGATACGGCGGGTACCCAATTCCGCCTGGGCTGCTGTGATTCGAAAACTCGGCGGGGGACCTCCTCCGTGGGTCGTCTTCCATCGCATTTCGTGGTGGGGGCAGTCTGTAGCCTTCGTCCTGCTCCTCCGATGTCCTGCGTCGGCGACGCCCCGCAACTTGGCTCCCATCGTCGGTTCTTGCGTCTCCGTAGGAAGAGAAAGACTCTGTCGGCGACTGGACCGGGGCGTAGTAGTTTCCTGGAGGCGGAGGCCCAGTCGCGTGCTGGTAAGGAGCTGGAGGATGGGGTGGAGGGGGGACGGTGCCCGGAGCCAGGGGTTGACCGTACGCTCCAAACAGCTGGGTTCCCGGTGGAACGCCGCCGGGGACTGCAGAGACGGGGATGAACGCTGTCGAGCTAGACGAAGAGACAGGCTGGAAGATGCATTCTTGGTTCATCCGGGCGCAATTTTGACACTTGCCACCAGGAGCACTCTGGTAGCCACTGCATCGAATCTACGCATAGTTTGTTAGTGCAGCTCACCAATAGCACAGCAAAGCGCATCAAGAGCTTTCTCCAAAACGAACCTTTCTCTTCCGGCAATATCGACAGGCAATGGAGGTGCGCTGTCGAGGAGCTGCCTGGGTCAATTGGGGAGGGTTTCCAGGTCCGACGGGAGGGTACTCGTAGACACCGCCAGCCAGGTGACGGTAGTTTTGGTGGCCGTTCGGCGGCGGTGGTCCCGGGGGAGGGGGCTGCCCTCGATAGTAGCCGTAGTAGGGATCTGAAGGGTAAGCCTCTTGCCCATACTGAGGGCGGCGATCATCATAGTAGCCACCTCTTTGGTCAGGAGGAGGGGGAGGATACGCCGAAGATCGAGGATCAGACTGCTGCGGCTGCAGAGGCGGCAGATACGGAGGCTGCTGCTGCTGCCCAGGTGGAGGTTGCTGCTGCTGGCCGGGCGGCGGGTACCCGTTGACGGCGTTGGGAGACGCGTATCGTGGGTCGGTAGGGTAGCCGCGTCCAGGAGCTGCAGGCGGCTGGCCGTAACCGCGAGAGTCATGGATTGATGGGAGCGTGACCGAGGTAGCCATGGCGGCTGAGGGAGCGTCGGACGGCCGCTGGGCGGTATCCGGTGGTGGGGGGTAATGCGACTGGGTACGAGACTGGTTCTCGTCTGGGCGACTGTGCTGGGGATACTCTTTTCGGTAGCTGTCGTCGGCCATGCTATGTTAAGGCGCAAGGGGCCGCTGACGGGCGAGCGGTGTCGTTTGGAAGAAGACCAGATGTGTGCGGCTGAATTTGCTGGATGGTCAGACTGCGACAGAGCATTTGGCGGTGGAGGTGACTGGGGGGAGAGGGAGCAGGAGCAGCAGTTGTCGTCGACGTCTGGCCTTCTCTTTGTGTGTCGTCGGAGTGGCCGAGGCTGCGAGTCAAGAATGAATGTCTCGGCGGGAGATGACAGCGGATTCCAGAAGTCGAGAGAGGCAATGCCTGACGCAGGGTGAGTTGTCTCTCTGGGCGGCGGGCGGGAAAGAGGGCGGCGGGACAAGCCGACAATTATAGCGAAGGGATAGGAAGAACCTCCGATCTGATCCACGCCGTGGGAGGAACCAGGAACCGCCAACCGTAAATGGGGCCTGGGGGGGGGGGGGGTTGGTGGGGGGGGGGGGGGGGGGGGGGGGGGGGGGGGGGGGGGGGGGGGGGGGGGGGGGGGGGGGGGGGGGGGGGGGGGGGGGGGGGGGGGGGGGGGGGGGGGGGGGGGGTTTTGGGGATTGTGGATTGAAGGACTGGGGGTGAGAGGGGGGCGACTCTGGGCCCTTGGGTCTCGGGGTGCGGAAATAGTCAGGTGGGAGAGAAATGGGCGGAAGGGCGGCTCTCCCGCAAGGAACGAGCCGAATAAGTAGCAAGGCAGAAAAAAAGAGAGTTCCGGGTTGCCTTGACGTCGAGCAGGCCCTGATGATGCGAGGTCAGAAAAGACGCTCCTGTCCTTGTCGCGGACTTGCAGAAGGAAAGAAGAGAAGGAAGAGGGCAGGGTGCGTTTGGATGCAAAGGCAAGGTACGGAGTACAGTAAGTACGAAGGTGGACTGGGACTACCACCACCTACTTTCCTACCGATGCACAGAAAAGAAAGTGGGGAGCGGAAGGGGGGGTGTGTGTGAGCCTGGAAGGGGGGGATGTGCGAGGGAGGTGCAGAGGTGCAGAGGTGCTGCAGCTGCAGTGTAGAGGGTACCGAACACAGCAGAGTGTACAGAGAGCGGGCAGGCAGAAGGATCGAAGTTTAGAGTGGGAGAAAGTGGGCAAGTGGCCGAGACGAAGGCGGGAATGCAATGGAGACGGATGGCCCGGTGTCGTGCCGTTCCCAGGGAGCCGGCGAAGCTAGCACTAAGAACCCAGCTCCTAGCTGCTAGATCCCAGCAAGTAACACGCCGCCGACCGGGGGCAGGAAAAGGCGGCGAGCTTCTAGCGAGGGAGGGGGGAGAAAGAAGAAGGGAAGGGAAACGAAGAAAGAACAAGGACCAGGGCGTCTCTGGCGTCAAAGTCAAGGGCCAGAGACGGGACGGGAGATGAAGCGACCGACTGGGGTCCAGCACGTACCTTGTCTACTTCCTGCGTTGATGCTGCGAAGTAATAATTGCCAAGCTATGGATCTGGACGGATACCAAGCAGAGACGTGCTTGTTGCTAAAAGACTTGGAGAGGCCTTAGCAGAGCCCGAGTAAGGCCGCAAGTTTTTGTCGACGGTGCCTTGGTGAGCGGATCGGGAGCGATTGGGCGTCGAGGATTCGGAAAAACCAACCTCAACGCTGGTTTCTAGTGCGGTGATGTGCGGAGGAAGAGGGCTGAGGAACAGACGGACCGTGAGACGTCCCTGACGAGAGGAGGGGGAAAGAAAAAAAAGAGGCTTTTCGTGCGGAGCTGGGGGATCTTTGACGGCGCGCAAGGCTGTTGCCCCTAGGGTCTGGACGTGTCTTCCGTCTTGTCGGGCTCTACGTCCAACGCTGAGCCTCCTCGGCTCTCTAGCCTGTTCTGAGAGGCGGAGACGAAGCCAAAGGACCGGGTAGGCGTCGATGTAGGCGGAGAGGCATGCGCAGTCGTGGGCGTGAGATGTCAATGCGAAGCCAAGCGAGAGGGTAAAAAAAAAAAAAACTTGTCTACACAAAAACAGTGTTAGACTTTTCTGCTAGCTGGAATGCCTGCCGACCACCACTCAACGGGGACGGCGCCTCCCTCCCTCGCGTGTCTTGTCCGTCAGTTCTGTGTCTCGTGTCTTGCGTCTTGCGTCTTGCGTCTTGTCTGTCACTTGAGCTGCCTGAAAGCCACAGTGTCTTTTTGTTGCTCCCGTGTCTTGCTGCCGTTCACGCCGGGGGGGGGGGGGGGGGGGGGGGGGGGGGGGGGGGGGGGGGGGGGGGGGGGGGGGGGGGGGGGGGGGGGGGGGGGGGGGGGGGGGGGGGGGGGGGGGGGGGGGGGGGGGGGGGGGGGGGGGGCAACCTCTGCTCCAGAAAAGCGCACTGCTCTGTCTGAGAGACTCGCTGTGTCCTCGTCCGCTCAGCGTTGTTGGGCTGTTCGCTGTTGGCTCACTCAAGCTTCACACCGCAACCCAGCTGACTGGGGTTTGGGAAACGCCCGCGACCACGTAACCGGTTTGCAACCCGGAGCGAGGCGAAGAGTGTGTCGGCGCGAATGCAAGGACGAAGGCAGAACTTTGACATAAGGCTTTGGATTCAGGGCCGCCAGGCGAGGAACCAGAAACAGAAACAAGACTGGCAGGAAAGTCGCGGCAAGGCAAGGTTTAATTCCCGTAGCCGTGGAGGACAAAGTTGCCATTAGGTTCGTTCGCCGCTCGCCGCTCGCCGCTCGCCGTCTCGGTCAGCAACAGTCCATGCCCGCCAATGGCTGACCATTGAATGTTGGTCGAGACGGGATGAGACGAGGAGAGATACGTAGACACCGACGACGGAGGAAGGGGGGGGGGCTGGAATTTGGTTCGGGAGGAAAAGAGACATACCTAAAATCGACACTGAGAGAGATAGAGAGATGAGTTTGAGAGTGGCCCTTCGCAACGAAGGAGGGGGAAGAGAGGAATATGAATGCGAGAGTGAGAGAGAGCGCGCGACAGAGAGAAAAACGGCGAAGAGACGACAGTGAGCAGAAATGGAGGGGCGTGTGAGGGCAATGATTTGGATTGTTTGTTGGTTGTGCCCGTCCCAGCGGAACGGGAGAGGTATGTATGGATCAATGTCAAGGTCAGGTCAGGCCAGGGCCGGGGCAGAGTCCAGCAGCCTGGTGCAGGACAGGTGCAGGTGCACGGCAAAGCAAAGAGCAAAGCAAAGCAAACGGGGGGACCCAGATGCCGGGTGCGAGGCTGGTGTTATGGTGTTAGGCAGCCGCCTAGTATGTGTGAATTCAGCCCTGGCTTAGCCCCGGAGATGGGTGACAAGAGGCACTGTTTGTTCTGCTGCTTCTCTTTCCATACAAAGCTAGAGGCGAATAGGATGCTCGGTTGTGGCAGATTTAGCGGTACCTTACAGCAGTCGAAAGGGGAGGAGGAAGAAAAAAAAAAAAAAAAAGAAAAAAAAGGCGGCGGAGAAGGCGGCGGCGGCGGCGACACGGGTGATGGTGGGGTCGATCAGGGAGACGCCGAGCAAACGCAGCTGGACTGAGTCCCCTTCCAGGTTTCTGCCCCAAACGAAGTGTCGGTGCGTCAGGGCTGGGGGAGGCTTCGAGGAGGCGTCGCAGCAGAGGGAAGACGTAGAGTAGGGGCCTTCTCTTCAAACACGCGCCGGGTCCGCTAACGAGGGAGGGTGGAGGGGTTCAGCCGAGTACAGTGCGCGAGTGTTTCCAAGAGTTGTCTGCGAGGTTGTGGGCCTTGTCCAACCACAGACAAACAAAACAGACTTGAGTGTGGTGCGCGATGGAGGCTCGTGGGTGATTGATGTAAAGCTGATGTGAAGGGGGAAAACGAAACGGGTGGGCAGTGTAGCTTGGAAGGGGGAACGAACCTATCATGTATAAGCCCTACCTCGAGCTAAGGCTTCCATCTTCTATTAGGCTCAGGCTCAGACTTGGGCTTCAACTCGCATGCACTCTACCTGACGAGAAGTTGTCGTCTTCAACCACATTATCGAAGGGCTCGACAGAAGTCGTCGGGGATGCAATGCAAAGGAGACAGGGGAGAGGCGGATTCACGCAACAGCAATCGAAGCTTGTCGCGAACGAGATCCTCTAACTCGCAACTCGAGATTCGCCCAATCAAGACCCCGGCGAGCGATGCTGGGGTTCCCGGAGCGTCTCTCTTCTGGTTGGAGATGATGCCGGGACGTTGCACGGCGGGCGGATGGCCTTGGGGTTTCTGGAGCCCTGAGCCTTGGGCCGCTGCGTGGTCTGGGGTCCCGCGCTTGTTCCCGACGGCGGGTTGCAGAGGCGGCCGCAGGATGCACCACCAGTGTGTGCGAGGTGTGTGAGCAGAGCGAATGGGCGTGCAGCGCGGGCTTTGACAGTGTGAATGGAGGAGTGCGGGCGGGTCGTCCTGAGCCCAGGAGTGGGTGGACTGGGTGGATGCAGGGCGTGGGCATATCCCCTTTGCTCCGTACTTTGGTACAGGCGACGATGATATTGGAGCTAGGGGGCATGTGCGCGTGGTGGGACCTGGGTGGTCGTGGGACCTGGTCTTGTCTGTCTTCCTTGGTGGACCTCGGCGCGGCGGTCCTGGCCCTTAACGACGATGGTGGAATTGACCGACGCAATCAGTTAGCGTCTCTTCTCATGCGAAGCCCTTGCTGTCATTCATGCAACTCGTTCTCGACCGCTGCTTCGTGCCCTCTCAACTGTTTGTTTGTTTGTTTGTCTGTCTTCTTCACACTTCGTGATCCCGTTTGGTGCCGTGCATATGCTCATCGGCGCTCGAGAAGCTGACGAATCGACAGGGCTTCGAGTTCCCGACTGATTGCCCGACGCATGTTTGCCCTATCTGCCAGAAGCCACCGAGTCATCTTGACAACCGGCGGTGGGCGATGCAACGCGACGAGAGTATCCCAAGCTCTTGTTTCGCTCATTCTCCCTTCCAATGTCTTGGACTTGATCCCACCGCGGGCCTGATATTCTCCCGAGTTACGCCGAACAAACCGATCAAAGCTTGTGGCTTCTTCGAGACGACAAAGTGCAGACACGGTCTCGGCAATGTCTGCGGATTCCGGATGGGGTTGCGGCTATGTAGAGGAGTGTCCCCAGCTTTGCGCGAATTGGCCCGATCGATATACAAACCGAGTCGTGATCCAAGCCAACGAGACAGAGAGGCAGGATTGAAGTTGGTACCTCTGCATGCTTCCGCTCTCCTCTGTTTGTATCCGGTCGCCGCTGCCAACAGGGCATGGAAGGTTGGCGTTGCTTCAACCCTGTGCGGAGTGGAAGTGAAACCGAACCGCACAGGCAGAATGGGAAATGAGCTCTCTCGTTGCTGCGACTAGGGCTGGCCCAAATTGCAACCACCTTCAAGGGCGGTTTCAAGTGCACAGATGGAAGATGCACCTGGGCAAAAGGCGACGTTGCTTCTCGACGATCTGGGGTCAAGGCTCAGGGTTGATGATTCGGAGCCGGGGTTCTCTTTTTGTGTGACCATATCAATCCCTCTATACGGATAAGTGACGATGGGTTAAGACGCCGCCCAATGTCCCAAGACTTCTGAACTTCTGAGTGGAATTGTAAGCCCAGCACAGTCTCGTACAGGTACCTACCTACATGCATACCTACCTTGGCCATCTTAGGATCAGACGAAGAACTCGACGGTAACTCGCTCGTCGAGTCTTCAGCGAACCATGCCCGGGTTTCGCCATGATGCCCTTTCGTGGAATGAGAAAGAGATGGCAATAGTTGGTTACACAATATTCAAGAAGCGATAGGATTTGCCTTACAGAGAATACAGAATTCAACCCTCTGCAGCTCCGAGGACAAGCCATCCAGCTGACGAAGGGCAATACCCAATGATGCATGACGGCATCCCTGGATGACGGGAACAGGGTTAAATCGCCCTGGCCTCGCGGCAGCGCGGCGCTGGGCCACACTGGAACGGTCCGGTCTGCACTGGGGCCAGTGAACCTCTCATCCCATCCCCCATTCTCTCGCTCCAGGCCCGGTCCCCCTAGCCCACGAGAAGAGCCCGACTGCCATAGCCACTGCCGCCCTGCGACAGAGCGTGGGATCCGCTATGGGACAGCGGTGTCGGGGGACCCCCCCCCCCCTCTGTCGGCCGGGGCGGTACACCTGTGGTACTTTAAGATCTCGCTTGAGGGAATGCGAGCGGCGCCTAGGATAGAAGGTTGGCGCAGTACCGCCAGGGTACATCTCCAACCGTGATGCAGGCTTCAGAATCTAACCCAACGGGACCCCGCGGCCGAGTGACGTGCCGCCCTCCCACAGTAGCGCCCGACGGCAGGGAGGTCCATGACGAGAGCACAGATGGACATGTTTGAACGCAAAAGCCAAGGCGAGAGGGATTCACACAACTTTGCCAAGGTCTGCATGTACTTGCCCGGAGCACGGGGCTCAGCACTGTGGGAAATGCATCGACCCAACAATTGGCGGCAGTAGCAGATCGGACGGAGAAGCGGTTTCGTTTGCACCCCGCTAAAACAAGGAGGGATGGATGGGGCACTGCCCAAACGCTGGGAGCAGGCTGCTGAGAATGCGATTTTGATGTGAGACATGCGAAGCGAGAGGGCGGGAATGGGAAAAAGTATCGATCTAATAATGGGTTAGGGCAGCATGAGGTAAGCATGGGTGGTGAAGAGTTTGCTTTCGAGGTGGTTCTCCTTCGTCGTATCATCGTTGCAGGATAGATACAGTCCACGCAAGTTTTGATTCTCATCACCGCGGGGCGGCATCGTTCAATTCGTCGTCACCATGATCGTCAAACCCCCATCATCACCACCTTTCCCCAATTGGCCGAGGCCGCTTGCTTGCCAACCCGTCAAAGCTGAATTGCGTTGGACACAGCAAGTGGCGCCAGCCGAGAAAAAATCGCGTGCATTTTGACCGATAGAGATCTAACTTGGGGCGTCGACTCTCCCGCGTCCTGGTGGAAAAGATCGGCTGGGCAGCCCGATCCCCCATCGTGCCTCGTGGTGATTGTGAAGTTTGAGGTCGCCCGCCCGCCGCATTGGTAACTACATCCATGCACAATACGTATCCACACGCGCCACGCTTCAGAGTGTTGCCCTCCCTGCTCCTGGGTCCCATGACCCCCCCCCCCCCCCTGGTGGATGTCTACTTTCGCTGACACTTTTTTCTCTCCGACTTTGATTGTCTGCTCGTTTGGTGACTCGGACGGCATTTCTCTGCTGGGGTCTGTGGAGTGTATCGGAAATTCTGACAGGTCATGCCGCTCCTGCGGCTAGTTGCTGAACGGGGTCATCGCGAGTTTTCTTCTCCTTTTCTGTATCCCCTGACATGTCCGTGCCAATGTAGTCGACATGTCGTTGGCTCGTCCTTCGTTTCCCTTCAATGACCGCATACACCAGAAAGGAAGCTCGATCGGGACTGTGCTGATAGACAACAAATGCGAGACAGCATGGGGGAGGGGGCGGCCGTAGGTTGCCAACGGGAAAATACGCACCTTGCGTCCAAGAATGCTGCATGTTTGAAAGAAATCAATCATAGTGCGGGTTTTGACAAGGTCTGATAGGTTGGCACGCTCAGCTGGACGCTGGAGCCCGCCCGTGATGCGATGCTTTGCTGGCCGACACTGTCGTACGAAATGAATTCCCTCGCTCAAGTTTGCCCGTCGAGCTGTCCCGTGGCATCGCCCGTGGCCAGAGTCAGCAACCCGCAGGCAAACTACAGCAACTACCCTGCATCGTGCTCGAGGAAGACCGAGGCCTCACCGGTTCCGCTGCCGTGTTGTCGTACTGTCTACTGGCCATTGTATCTGCGACGGCTAGGCTGCTAGTCGCGATTGCTTGCCCCCCTTTACTCAACCCGAGTCGCTGATATCTTCCCGTCCAAGTGTCCGGATGTAGCATGTCGCAACTGAAGTTGACCTGAGAGAAGAGTCGAGTCCCACAAAAGGCGGCTCCCCACTGTAGGAGGTACCCCTCGCAGGTCTGTACCATCTATGACAAGGCGTTCTGTCAACGTAGCCGATGAGGAAATGCTGGATCGGGACGCGACAAACCCCAAGTTTGCGCAGCGTGCTGAGGATGGATGGCCGTTACCCCCACAGGACCCCGTCCTCTATGGTGGCATCTCATATGCAGCGCGGTTCAACCCGCAACTCTCTAGATAGCGCCGGGTTTGACAACCAAAACTCGCTGGCGAAACCCCGTCCCCTCCCCGCCACGCACGAGGTATCGACCCGGGCTACCGCCTGTCCATCCTTGCCCAATCGAACATTGGTGCCCTTAGTGTTTCTGGCTTCCCGGGTTAGCTCGCCCCTCCCTGACAGGGACCAGGTGACGAGCACCCACACGACTCATGCAGGTTCGACTCAGCTCCATGATCACCCATCGACGCCATAGTTGGCCCTGGCTTGAAATGGGCGACCAGTCACCGGCCTGGGAGCGCACAGTATGCGCTCAGATTAACCCAACAGAACGGGTGCCCTGCGCTTTAGATCGGGCTATTTTCTTCTCTCGGGCCCATGGCACGCTCCTGGGAGGTCGGCCCTTGGTAGGAGTGTCCGATGACCTCTCCACCCTCTTTTTTTTTTGCCCTCGTCGTTTTCACTCTCTTCAATTCCCTTCCATGACGATGCAACCCTCCACATCGGACCCCCAGGCACAGTACTTCGCGAGAGAAGCACCGAAGGATAATGCTGAGGTTGTTGATTGGCGTGTCGGTCTGTATCCGTTTGACCTTGGGATTCGTACCGTCAGGGCGGTGCGGAGGGAGGAGATCTCCTGTGCCCCGCTCCGGAGGCGCTTCCCATCAGTTCATCAGGTGCCATTGCCGACTCTCGAATGCTCCCCATTATGGAGCGCCGTTGAGATTCGAAGCCAAGTGACTGCTGATCGGCAGGAGTCCCGAGACTGACGTCAAAAGCAGAGCGTAGGGCGCCGCCGCCGGTCGCAAACATTTCCTCCTGTCATCGTCCTAGGCTAAACACCACCTTTGATTGTTTGCACAGACTCACCACGCATCAGCCTGTCAAACGGCTGGCGACGCCTTTAGACAACCATCGCGTCATGATCAGGACATGGCGGCTCGTTTGCATTGAAGGTTTCCGATTGCGGAGCTGACTGAACCGCCTCTGATGGGCGCCGTGATGGCCAAGAGTGATGAGTGGACCGACACGTCAAATTTCTCGACAAGATTAGGGATGAGCACAGCCATTGGTCAACCGACCACGTCAATGGATGCCGGATCGTTGAGAGGCCCGTAACCCGTTGGGTGTCACGAACCCTCTTGTGGAGCGTGGCTCCGATTCTCTGGAAACCGAAAAAAAGAACAGGGCCCCTCTATCAGCAACAGCCCTGGCTCTAGTGACCTCCCATCGCCAATCATATCGGAGACTTGCTTTTTCCATGCCTAGCCACACCCAAGGCACGGGAGCGGCGGCCCTGGGGGCTCCTCTAACTTTGAGCAATGAGAACGCGCATAGAGGGGGGTGTCTTTGGGGCATGGCGGAGCCCCAAGCCACTCCACAACCACTAACAAGCTGAAGATCATGGTCACCGCTCCTCTCTGACACGACCCGGTTGCAGGAGGAGAGATGGGGAAACAGGAAGGCAAAAGAAAACACCTCCATCGTCACCAATGTTTGTTGCGCAGTGTTTGCCCCCTTGCTGCAATATCCTGGTCTCAGCGTCATGTGTTCCAGGTAGGATAGGCCGGCGAGCTGGTTGCGTCAGATGGCCTGCGATCTTCAGAAGGCCGAGACCCAAAACACTTGGTTTGACACGACTGGGGGGGATCTGTCTTGCGAGACCAGGGACGAGCATGGCCTGAGCCGTCCGCAAAAAAGGCCCCTCCCGTCCCTGCCGCGTACACCAAACGCAGTACGTACCCCCTTTTCCGTTTGCCTCTGGCTCTCCCCATTCGCTCGCTCTGCAGACGTTGCCGATGACCCTGTCGAGCACTACTAACTGGCAATGCACGATGTGACGTTTTTGCCTGGCTGCGCAGCATCGACAGTAGTGGTGCTCAAACGAGTATTCGTCTTGTTTGGGAGTCCGCCCTCGTGGAGTGAAGACTTTGAAGTTCAGCCACAATCGCACTGCCATGGTGCTGCTGACCACCAATGAAGTAGGTCGCTGCTGTGATAGGAGGATCTTGTGCTGTCCTGCCTCGAAGATGCAGCCAGATGCATGTTTCATGTCCGCTTCACTCATGGTGTGATCATTTTGGCCTCGGGGCAAACAAAATGCCAAAGCGAGAGGATGGAGAGTTTCGCTTCTGCCAAACATGAATCCTCTTGTCCGCTCGTAGAGCAGATCTTGCAAGACTACGGAAATCTCGCGAGTGTGTCCCGACCCAGCCACCGCGTGTAGCCCCATTGCATTCTGGACCTGGATTCATACAGGATAGACGAGATGCGCCGATGGAGTTGTCTCAAATCAGAAGCGCCGCTTGTGCGATTTATTTTTATTTTTATTTTTATTTTATTTTAATTTTAAATTTATTTTTTTAGGGAGTCCTCGGTGAGAACTGACAGCACTTGACGACGTGGTCAACTGTGAGGCAGGGCGTGCTAAAGGAACGCATTGAGCTGTCTCTGGCTGTGGATCTGGGGTGGTCTGAGCCGGACGGGGCATGCGGCTTCTAGGCGCGCGTCGGGCCGCAAGGGTTGTCCCGCCCAAGCCTGCTTGGGGGAAGGGAGAGAACTTCGGCCAACCCGGCAAGCCGCGTCAAGCCTGCTTCACGTGAGGAGAGAGAGTCGGAACATTAATGCTGGCAGAATGATCGCATTGGACACGGTTCATCAGTCTGAGCAAGGATCAGCCGTTGCCAGGATCGTCATGTCAAAGTTTGGGAAGGAAGGGCATCGGATTGATACAGACATTGAATGTTTGCTTGTATGTATGGTGGTTGTAATTCAGCAGTTGGGTGCCAGGTCGTGGGACAGGCTTTCCTTGCAGCTCCATGGGTCGCAACGCTTACTAGGTGTGTAGTAAGGCGAGAGACGCTATCCTGCATGGCAAAATGACATGGTGAATATGAGACAGCCCGACTCTTGGCTCTCGATTCTGGGCTCATAGCCTTCGTGGAGATCGGAATAGATAACTGCCAAGTACATGAAGCGGTAGGATAGCGGGCCGGGGCGAGTTTCGATTCTTTGGGTCGAGGGAAGTTTTTGCCGGGGTTGAGCATGCCGCTGTCCCAAAACTCCGCTGGGTACCGAGTAGAGAGTTGATGTGGTTACAGGTGGGCATCCCCAGACAGGGCCCTGACTGACCACCGGGGAATTGAGGCGCCTACAGACTGAAATTGAGTTATGAGACGTGACTGAAAGCTGGGAATATTAGATTTGTCATGGCATTGGTGCTGGGTGTGCCCAGGTGGTTGTTGGCCCATTGGCTTCACCAGGGCTGGCAGACTTGACGAGGTCGATGGGCTACTTTCGTTGCACTGCCTGGCCGTATAGTTAGATTTGGAGCGCTGGACTCGGCACTTCAATAATTACCTATTCCAGCCTGGTAAGCATCTGAGGTCGGCCACGCCCTGGTGCCGTGCCGAGCAGTACCAAGCTTGTCTCTGACTACGATCAACCCCTAACCCTGCACAGGCTGGCGCTGCAGGATTGATGGATGGTAGTCTCGTTCCCCGCCAAACCAAATATGTTTTCCGGGAGACAAACCCTTCGACACGGTATTTTGAGCGCGTTGATGTTCGTCTCAAAGAGATTGGCATGGCTCTCCTTGCTGACACTGGCCATTTTTGCTGGTTCCCCCGATCGCCGCTCACATGACCGATGGCAGCTGCAGGGAACGCCCCTGACAGAGCTGCAAGATTTGGCACGGGTGAACAGATTGGGACCTGGCTGGCGAAAAGCGACTTGCTCAAGCCGACTCAGGGTGATTTCGCATTGAGACGAAGAAGCAAAAAAAGAAGAAAAAATGTGGACATGAGCGCGTCGTCGTCGCCGACGCGATGCTAAGTCGATGGGAGGGTGGATTGGACAGCTCAGAAGTGGAGGTTTGAGGAGAGATCCCTGTTGTCCCAAGGGCTAACAATTGGAAGTCACGAAGCCCATATAAAAACGAGCTTTCCTCTGATCAATTGATGCGTGAAAGATAGGTACCTAGCTATGTCTCTGGAGCTGTCTAAATCACTTGTACCTACCTAAACGAGCTGCGCAGTGCATTCCATGGTTCACGGCGGTACCTTGGCTGTCACGGGGAAGGTGAGGCTGGACGCCGGCAGTGGAGGTGTCAACTTCGGCAGGCGGGCATTTGATTTCCTCTTGTTGACTACCTGCCAATCGCCATTGCAAGCCACGCCCGCGCATCGTTCTTGCCTCAATGTGAACTTGCTGCAGCCTTTCAAAGCAATGGAAGGTGACTGCCCAGGGTCACCATCAACAGTCTTGTCTCCCTCTCCGCTCACCGCTCTTCCTCCCATCTCCATGGGCTGTGACATTCCGCCGGGTCGGAGTACATACTTATCGCCATCTTTTCTTTTTCTCTCGTTGTCTCGATCGTCTTTACTTTTTCTCAGCGCGCGCTCTGCAATTTAACTTGGCCGACTATGAGATTGATCGCCGTCGGCTAGGCCATCGCCACCGGCCGCCGCTTGCAACGAGGGGATGCGAGAACGGGCCGGCCCATTGAATTCCGCCCAATCCCTGCATCAAGAGAGGCCCGGCTAGCTTGCGACCTGCATCCCGTCCGCTAGGGATCTCATGGGTCAAGTTACGGGAGCTGAGGTTTGTCTGGATACAAGCGGTACGCTCAATGGACACGGGGTGAACAAGAACTGCAATTCTTTCCGACTGAAAAGAAACAACAGACTTCAGCCAACGGAAGCAACACTCAGACACACATCGCGAAGAAGATCCCATATTGTTGCACTTTATCTACGGTCTCGGCGCATTGAGGAGCCTTGGCGGTGGATGACGGTGACCAACAGCCACGACAGGGCAGGGTCCATGACCAACGCTGACTCGCTATGCAGGGTTGGCAAGGCGGATGGTCCATCGGAGACAACGGGGACCAACAGGTGTGGTCCCTGAACCACAAGAAACGAGTTCGGCAAAGGCGACTACGAAAATCAATATGATGCGTCTGACCGAGTTGGTGCCCAAACGGCTGACACTCGACATTGTGGAACAGGGCTGGGGTCTTGCAGCATCGACGTTCACACCGACAACTCCTTCTTTTCCTCGCTCGGTCAAGTTGAACGCTATGCTGACCCGAGACCTCGGGGCTGGCGCCAGAGTTGGCACCACGACTTGCACCAACATCTGCCACCATGCTTTCTTGTCACAGCCTCGACTCCATTCCAGGGGCGACCTTGATTGGCCTTCCCCAGGCAAGGCCCGTTCCGCCAATCGCACACGTCAACTTTCGATCACGTGGACAAAATCTCATGCGGAAGATCCATGCAAGCCGGGTAGGCTGCATCTTTCCCGCAACCAAACCCCGGTTTTCCGTTGTGCCATGGACAGCTCGGACGGGCCGCCATGCCCAAAGGAGACAGGCGAAGCCATCACAAGCCTCGTGGAGTGGTCAACTCCCGCAATCTGTCTGCCCCTCCTCCTTCGCCGCACTGTGGTGGGAGATGGCTGCACAGGATGTGACAGGTCAAGCAAAAAAATCAGTCTGATGGCGTGGTAGCGTCCCAGAGGTCTGGCTACCCGCGCCTCACGAAAAAGCACCAGACGCAGAAGTGATCTTGGGCTTGGGGGGGGGAAAACAAAAACGAGAGCAAGGGTTGAGGGGGCTTGCAGAGGTGCATCCGTCCATCAAAGCCTGCCACGTCGCAATTTCACGGCGCGGCACGGTCGTCAGTCACTTCGCGCCATCCCGGGCTGCATGTCATCCTGGGCGGCAAAGCGAGTACGTACCCACCGAGTGACTTTGTCTGACAGTGCGGATATTGCAACGCCGCACGGGAACCGATTCCCCGTTTCTGACAAGACTACCCACAAGTCAGCCAGCCCCCATCAACAAGCCCCATGCCGGCTTTTCTGGTCCAGAAAAAAGGACGTCCAATCGTGGAAAACGCCATTGGTGCCTCATCAGCCCGGGAGAGCTTTTGGCCGGAGATCAGCAAATGCATGCTCTCAGCCCAAGTTCCCATCAGCCTGCAGATGCTCATCCCCAACGAAATCAATGTCTCGAGGGTGCCGCAACAGACTTTGAGAAGGGCGTACAAATTCATGTACTCTCGCACCACGGGACCGAGCCTGCATGCACGGCGACCTGCAGGCTGAATAGTGCGGCGCTGGCCTGGCGTGTTGTCCTTAATAACCAGACGGGGTCCCCTGCGAGAAAACATCCCTCCCCCCGATAATTTCTGTTCTGACGCGGGCGCCGTGCATGCAGCGGTTGGATGGTTTCGCGATGATCCCGCTGGCGCACGATCTAGCGACCGCCACTCCGAGAGGGTACAGGCTGGTCCGGCGCCGGCTACCAGCTTGTCGTCCGCTCTTCGAGACATGCACCTAACCCATGCTTCCGCGCCCACCGGGGCTCCGCCACGGCAAACAGAGGCTCCAGAGCTGGGATCCCAGACCCGGGCCACGGCGGCCAGCAGACGGGACGGCTTTGGGCCAGAGGACTCGGGGCGGCTTGCGCCCATCTATGATGCCTGATGCCTGATTGACCTCTGCCCGGCCATCGTCAGTGCTCTGGAGCCCGATCAAGGCGAGAGAAGGCTTCGATGAAGGGCAGCAGGACAGCAATATCTGGCTGGCTGGCTGGGTCTGTGATTGCACCGCGATTGTACTGAGCAATCAGCGGTGAAGCGACATTTGCCTATCTGCACCCATCCACCCATGCCAACTCTCTGTGCCAGGAGAGACACAGAGAGATTGCCATTTTCACTTGCTCGCGGCCGCTCATATGGCCCTCCTGTTGAACAAACGATGCCGTGCTACCATCACTGCCATCAGGCACGGGCACGGTCGCGGTTCTCGTTGGTGTACTCGGGTGGTGTGGCTCAGCGGATGATCCCACGCCCGTGTCAAACTGCCGGTTGGCGGAGCTTGCGGGCGGGGACAGAAGGATAATATGCACGATGTCGTCTCTGGCGATTTGCCGCACCACCAAGGAACTTGATGCACCGATGCCTCAACAATGCCTCAACCGAGCGAGGGCAGCTTGAGCTGCTGCGCCCGGAGCTTGTTGTATCCTCCCTTGCAGGGCTCGGCGATCAGCGTCGCGTGTGGTGAACCCCACCCTTCTCTTTGGGCTTCGTGCATATCACGGCTCACAGGCGGATGGCATCTCGTACCACTTGCCTTGGGACGCCTGCATGGAGCTGGAATACCGTGGCCACCGGTTGCTTGTTGTTGGTGCTAGTGCTGGTGCTGGTGCTGGTGCTGGTGCTGGCTGCCATCCCTCCTGCTCCTGCTCCTGCTCCCTGTCATGGGGGGTGTTCCTGTTCCTGCTAGTAACTAATGCTACTACCATGGCATGCACAACTCGGCGGCTGGCGGACCGGTGCGCTCGTGCAGCCGCAGGATCACGGATCACTGATGATGGTTCACGGATCACCCGCAATCAATCCTGGCTCGGCTACGGAAGTACTGTGTGCTACGTACGGTGACTGAGCAACGTCCGTGTCCCCAGCTGAATGTCACCGAGCGCACACCTGAGGCCGTCTGTCTTACGTATAGACGGCGGCCACGTTTGTCCTGAATGCCGCAACAGAATGCCCTGCAAGGTCTGCTGTGCCACCGAGTCCAGGCCAGCAGACGGAGCACTTTTGACGAGGCTTTGAGGTGCGAGACTGCTGCGACGTGCGTTCTAGCTTCGCAATTTGAACCTTGATTCTCGGGTCTCTGACTTCTCTGCAGGGCTTATCAGGACTCAAAGCCAAAGAGTTGATTGCTCCAATTTCAGCAGCCCTCTGGTCTCGCCCAGCCTGACAGTCCGACCCTGCCCGCATCCCGGAGTCTCAAATTTCTGTGCGGGGTCTTTGTTGTTGACAGCATCGGCGATATCTTCAAATGTATGCGAATATGTCGGCGACTGTCGGCGGGAAATGTCCGAAAAGTCTCCGTTGCCATGTTTAAAAACATGATCCAAGTTGGAGAGCCGACAGAAGCTTGTTCGGAATCATATCAACACTTTTAGTTCTCAATGCGAACCCGTCATTGGCTGTCTACCACCTTTCAACTGCTGCAATACTTTGGCCCTCCAACTGCCACATCTTCCTCGCGGTCCGCCACCATGACTGACCTTTTGTCCGAGAATCAGGCATACTTCAAGTGAGTATCACCTGCCAGCTCTGCACTCCAAGATCATGTCCACGGTTGATTTTTCGGCTGCGGTGCAAGGCCAGCCGAAACCTGCTGGACTGGCATCCGGATCAGCAACATCTAATGCGTCACGCTTGCAGCCGATGCTGCAGCATCGCCAGCCGAGTGCATCGCTAATGTGGTGCAATAACAGCAAGATCGCCGGCGAGTACGACCAACGCAATGCAGATGCGATTGCGCAGCTCCAACGTGAGCTTCAGCAAAAGATCCCGTTCATTGGTGTCCAGCAAGGCGCTAGGTTGCTAGACTACGCATGCGGCACCGGGATGCTCTCGAGGGTCAGCTACCTACCTGGGAGGAACCCCTTCCAAGAGGGACCTGATAGGTGACTGACGTTGCTCTGCAGGCCCTGGACCAGTACACGAGCGAAAGCATTGGCATCGATCTCTCGGAGAACATGGTTGGGGCGTTTAACGCCCAAGCACAGAGCCAGGTCGGATTTACCCACTCCTCACCGTAAACCTCATTGGATGTTTTCTTTCATCAAGAGGGTTTGGAGCTCTTTCTAACTTGATAAAGGGCTCCTCTAGGAAGGCCTACCAAGGAAACCTCTCCGATCCTGACGACTCCTCTCCTTCCGCCCTCTCAGACTCCAAGTTCTTCAACTTCGATCTTGCTGGCGTAGGGCTGGGATTCCATCACTTTGACGACTGCGAGCTCGCGACCAAGCGGCTGAGCGAGCGTCTGAGGCCTGGCGGCGTGTTGTTCATTGTCGACTTTGTCGCTCACGACATGGACGCAGAGCACGCGGCCGGCCGAGGAATCACACACCACGGCTTCACAGAGGACCAGATTAAGGCCATGTTTGAGGGTGCCGGGCTCGCAAACTTTGGCTACGAGGAGCTTTCGGAGCCTATCAAGTTCAAGGACTTTCATGGTGAGGGTGGCGACGGCCACGGAGACGGCCATGGTCACGGTCACGGTCACGGTCACGGCCATATTCACGACCATGGTGAGGGGCATGGCCATGGACATGGAGAGCCGAGCAAGAAGGGTTTAGGATCGAAGAGAGTGTTTGTTGCCCGGGCCTCCAAGCTGTGAATAGCTGATGGATAGGGAAGATACCCCATCAGCACAAGGGTATCCTGTCAATACATGGGACGGATATTGAGCCGTGAATAGGGCGGGCCGTGTCTCGGCGCTATCATGAATGATAGCCCTTGAGCGGCTGCAGCCTCAATAGTTATGATGAAACATTTGTTGTTCTCTACTTGGCTATTGAAAGTCGGGCCTTCTCGACCCAGGTCTTGGAGGTCAGGCCCGGATGGCCACCCTCGCCATGGGAACTGTTTCTTTTGCTGACGCTCAAAAGCCTCTTCCATGACCTTGATTCACACCTGGTAAGTTGACTGGGAATCATCTGCTCTGATGATGATGATGATGATGATTTCATTTGGTATCGTCTACTCAGGGTACCGTCGACCAGTACAGGGTAACCAGGTTACGCCAAAACATACGACCAAGCTGTTGGGAGCTGGAATGAATGTTTACAGCTGAATCTCACATGCCAGTCCCTCATCCCACTCCGAAACAAGCTGTCGGAACAGAGGGCACGGTTCTGCACTGCCCAACGACATGTACAGTTGGGAGACAGTCAGGCATGTACAATCTCATATCAAGAACGCCCCCCGGAAATCTAAAACCCAAGCATGAAGAAGAAAAATAAAGATAATCTCCCAAGAGACCCAAGCCCCAAGCACACCCTTTCTGTCTGGACCGTCCCGTCCCGCCGGACACCGGATCCTCAGCCTCCCTTGCGGTGAAGGACAAAAAGAACCTTGGCCCCAACGGCGAGATGTGAAGGGATGAAATACGAAACCAATTACCTTGGCACATTCTCCCAAGAATCCTGTGGAGCCATTGAGGAAGAGAGGGCAGGGCCAAGGGCAAGACGTAAATAGAAAGTGACGCCTTCAAGGGAGAAGAGATGGTTACTGTGGCGTGTCCGGGGCGGCGCGATCCGGTGTCTTGGAAAACATAGTAGAGGGTCATGCGCGTGTACAAGCCTCATCCGCGCTTCCAGAAACCCAACACACCCCTGACTTTCCACCGAGTCGTGTAACAATAGAAGCCCAATCCTGAGTTTGAAAAAAAAGGGAGTGCTACCATACACACACCCCCCCCTTTTCATTTCGAAAGGATTGCGGCTAATTTTTGGCAAGGGAGGGCAATCAAGAAAGGGATGAGACGGACTTGTCTGGGCTGACGGCGCTATGTCCCCTCCCCGAATTCGAGGCTTGGTCATTTCCGTCGAGCATGCCAGTCGAAGGAGGGGGAGATGGCGAGCTGCCATAAGCCCTGCCTTTGGGTTGTTGGTTGGTTCTGATGGAATATCATGGGATATCATGGGAGGGTTAAATTACAACGGAAGGGGGTGGTCCGTTGAACGAGCAGCTGATGGGGACCAGAGTAAGTCAATTCAAGAGAAATGTCTATGAGCCAAGAAATCCGTCTGAGTCTGTAACCGAGCTGAAAAAAAGAACTGTATCAAAACATTCATCAAGCCTTGTCATCATCGAGCTCGACAACAAAGGCGCCGCCAAGAAGGAGAGCAGGTTCCTCGATGTTGTGATGCTCGTAACTGGAGGCTTGTTAGCACACATGTCATGAGAATACCAAGCAGATGGAATCACCTCAGAGTTCCAACCCCGCCTGCCTCTAGCAAAAAGGCTGGCCCGTCTTGCAGAGAGTAGCCAGCCCACCTCATGGCAAAGGCACGGAGGATGTGGCCGTGGGCAACGAGGAGGACATCGCCGCACTGGTCCTCGTCTTTGCCCTTGTCCATGGCTGGCTTGTGCCACTTTTCACGAATCTCCTCGATCAGCTTATCCAGCCTATTGGTGACGTCTTCGGGACTCCTAATCCACGGTTAGTGAACCTGCTTGTCAACACCGGGGAGTGGTCGAGGCCAAAGTATAGGGTAGTCTGGATGGGTGGGAATACTGACTCTCCTCCTGGGCACCCGTCTCGCCAGATGTCCCAAGTGCCTTTGTAGCCCTGCTGGGCCCTGATCTTGCGGATCTCAGGGGTGGTGATGCCCTCGTAGTCGCCATAGTCCCACTCGCGGATGGACTCTGTGACCTCGATGTGGGCGCCACACTGCAGACCGTTGCTTTCGGATTCGCCGTGTCTTTTCCAGGGCAGAGGTTGATCGAGTCCAAGATTGAGGAGTTCAAAGGTGCGCTGGGCTCGCTTTCGAGGCGAGACGTAACTGGCGGTCTGTTAGGATTGCACGGCGCGGAGACAGGTGATGGAAACCAAGTGGAAAAGAAGAAGAACAAGTTGATAAAGGAGGGTTGGGTAACACGGAAACAGCCTCGAGTATCAATAGAACCCGTCCGTCTTTGCTTGATACCCTAAGCTGAGCCGCCGTACGGAGAAAAAGAGACAAGAACAGGAGGAAAGACCAGATGACATACATGTGGGCAATCTTCCTGGGAGCAATGAGCCGGTCGTGGCCAACGAGAGCCTTTCCCGTAGCCCTCACACGCTTCTCACCGTTGGCTGTGAGGGGAATGTCGGTACGACCAGTGTGGCGCCCGTCGAGAGACCACTCCGTCTCTCCGTGACGGACGATGAAGACGCGAGGAGTTGACATTGCTTCTCTGGAGTCCTGATGTTTGGCTCTGAGAATAGATAACTGGATGCCAGCAACGAGTGTAGATGTCAAAGAGCCAATGCCAAGCTGGAATATGCTCGAGGGCTCTTCGAATGCCTGCGGATCTGATCAGCGTCAGGTCTTGAGCGGGGGAATGGAGATGATCTGACGTGAAGGGTAGCCTGTGATGGCGGGGCCGAGTCAAGTAGCGAGCCTGTAGGGTCCGAGGCGAGGGCACTCTGCTCTATCGATCAACGCGGAAAAGTAAACTGAAAACTCGAGAATTTTTCCATGAAACTGAGGCAGGAAGGCAAAGTATCGCCAATGTCGATCTTGGTGTTGAGACTTCGATGGATGGATGGTTACCCCGCTGTCACCTCAAGCCAGGTACGAGCAGGAGGGGCAGCTCACCCATTCCAAGTTGTTGACGCCTTTAGCGCAAGATTCGTCCAATCTGGAGGAAGGCGACACCGGAATTTCGGTCATGTACCCAGAATTTTGAAACTTCCTATAGGGCAATTTGGTATCCTGCTGTGCCTACCTAATTATCCGGCGGCCGCTTTCCTGCCGCTTGATCTGATCCACGGCTTTCCATGGGATTGTCTGGCCATGTATCCGTATCTTGAAAACCACCCCACGGCCCCACTACCGGCCAAACTGGAGGGGCTCCGAAAGGCCAAGTTGTCTGGCCTCGTCGATTGGGATGAACTGAGGTAAATACCTAATGAATGAATAAAGAAGATACCCCTCTATCTCCTTGGTACAGCAGCAGGATGCATGCTCGGGTGCGTGGAAATGGTTCATGTCGGGAGGCAGCTACACTTTACGGCTCGAATACCTCTGCCGCCATGCCAGATAGACTCAACCTCGAGATATGCTTGATGAGGGCAGGAACTTAAGCGTGCGGACGCGCTCTTTGTTTCGCAGAGCATCAGCAACGTGTTGCAAAATGCATCAAGTTTTTCTTTATTAAAAAACCTTCAATAATCCGCTGATAAAACAATTTGCCCGGACTCTTGTTCTCCCAAATTCCCAACTCCTTCAAGTTGTTGCCGTGATCAACAGCAACCCCCACCCAGGCTGTCAATCCCACCATGCCCCTCTTCCCCACCGCGGCCGGCGCTGCATCCCCCTTACTAAGATCGCTCACCAATCCAGCTCCACCGCAAAAGTCTAGCCAGAACCTCCACGACTCCGAGTCTTCCTCCGCGTCCGGATCCCAATCCCGGTCCTCCCCCGATTCCTCGCCGCCGACTCCGCCGGTCGAGCTCGAGCTCGTCCCTCTCGAACCAAACTGCCCGTCTACGCCCCCCCGACCGAGAGCTCTGGCCGCCGCCCCATGCTCGAGTAGTCCGAGGCCCAATAGCCGAGAGATATCGCAGCAGGACCGTCACAGGCTCGCGGACCAGACCTGGCGGGAGAACTGGTGAACCCTCGACTCTCATCCGAGTTTTCAACCAGCACACACAATGGCGGTATACCAGTGGACGAGACAGCAGAAGATCCAGCGCGGCATCTGGGCCGTTGCCTTCGCGGCTTGCATCTTTGCCGGCACAATCACCGGCGCGCAATTGAAGACGGACAAGGAAAAGGAGGAGGTTAGAATGTCTCGAGGTCCTGGGACGGGCCGGGCGTGCATTCTGCGAGAAAGCCCGCTGACATTGACCTAGGCTATCAAAGAGTTCCGCGCAACAGCTCCAAGTGATCAGATAGCTGCCCTCCAGTCGCAGCGACAGGCCCTGGTTGCCCAGAGAGAGGTTCTGCAGCGCAAGATGGATGCGTTCCAAGAGCGTGTCAAGGAGCGAGAGGCAGAAAAGGCGAGAAAGGAGGGGAGGTGATGGATTCGACCACCATGAAGCATTTGTTACTGTTGTACCACCATTTTGTACTCCTAATAGGAAATCATGAGCATTGATTGGATTGGCTACAAGGATTGGCGTTGGGATGGAATTACAAGACGGGATGGGGATTGGCCATTAAAGATGCATCACTGGAGAATCGAATACCCAATAGAGGCACATGATTGGAATTAAATCATGAATATTAATTCATCCTTGTCTTTGCCCATCTCCCTACGCCAGGCTTGCCATGCATGCCATGCTCCCACCCGTTTTTAATCATTATTTCATTCCATCTCTGTTTACGCTACATACTAGCTCTAACAAGATACTTCATCTTACTCCATGGTGCCCTCAGCACTCGGGAGTGGGATGGCCTTGTACAGAAGAATCAGCGCGGAATGAGACTCACCGCCGCCCGAGAGTGTCTCAATCTTGTCCGCGGGCACCTCGGTGACCTTGTCATCGTTGAACCACCACCACTTGCCGTCCTCCTCACCCTTCTTGCCCGTCTTGGGATCGACGGGCGCCGACTTCTTGACATACGAAGTGTAGTGGCCGCTGTCGGCACTGGCGCCCTGGTGCGTCACGACGCCTCGGAGCTCGTACAGGCCGGACTGGTTGGCGCCGTCGTCGTTGCGGAGATCGGGGTTGATGAGAGCGTTGAGCTCCTTCTTGGCCTCCAAGAGGGCGGCATCCTTCTCGGCGTCCACCTCGGCGTCGGTCTTGTAAGTCTCCCCCATGACAGTGTCGCCGTCGGCTGTGGTTTCAGCCTCCTTCTTCTCGGCTTCCTTCTTCTCCTTCTCCGAAGGGAGACCTGCGCCGCCGGGAATATCATCGACATCCTGCTCGTGGTTCTTCTTGCGTCGCTTGCGGGCCCGCTCAATGTCCTCCTCATCCTTGCGGATCTCGCGGACCTTGTCGCGGACAGGGATCAGGGCCTTCTTGAGCTCATCCGAGCAGAACTCGACAATGTCCAGCTCCTGGGGGAACGTCACCTTTCGCATGATCTTGGCCTTCTTCTGTGTTTCTCGCTTCCAGAAGAACCGCACAAAGTGCACCGTGAGATACTTGGGAGCCCGGGAGATCTTGGACTTCTTGGTGTAGACGGCATCACGGCCCAGAATGTCCGACTTCTTCTCAATCTTCTCGCTCAGGGCGGCGAGGATGCCATCTCGAAGGTGGTTCGTCGTGCTGTCGATGTGGCAGTTGAGCTTGGCGAAGCTGTCCTTGTTCGTGATAACCTCCTCGCCACCATCTCGGGCCTCCTCCTCGTCACACTCCATAACCGACGAGAATTCGCCAGACATGTACCTTTCCACAAAAGAAACTTCGGCGGTGCTTTCGCCCTCCTTGAGGCGGAGCTTCTGGTTCAGCTGCTGAACAATCTGGGACCAGGCCTCCTCTGCATCTTGTTGAGCATAACCGTGTCCTGATTTAGACTTTTCCGCAAACTGCGGGAACACCACCCGAAGTGCGTTGAGGAAGGTCATCGGTGGGAACGACTCCTGGGTCTCGCCCATTCGCTTGTAGAGGCTCGACAGTTGGGAGGCGAGATCCATGGAAGTGCCACCCACGAGCAGGCTGGAGGGAGCACCGCTGTATTTGGTGAGGGCATCTTGGAGCTCGGGAATCGAACGCAGAGTCTGAAGGGTCGAGTTCAGGTAGCAGGTGTTTCCGAGGTTGACGAGACCAGCTGGGGTGGCGCCGACTTGTTGAGCCTGCTCGGCCTCGGTCATGTCCTCAACGAACTTGATCACATCCTTGGGTCGAACAAGGTCGCCACCAGTCGAACCGGGAGTACCCATCATCATGATGACCTGGCCAGCCTTGAGGCCGAGCTTGCTCATATCAGCATCGTCCTTGAGCTGGCCGCCTTTGATAAGGATCTTTTGTCGTTCGGGTTCCACATTGGTCAAGCTGAACATTTGAAGCTTGAAGTCTTCGCCAGTGGAGCTAGGGTCGACGTCGACATTGTGCTTCTTTCCCTGGTGTTTTACGACGACTGGCTTGAGTTAGCATTGCACTTGATCGCATAGCAGAGGCCAAAAAGAAACACGAGCGTGGAAGAACGACAAACCTGATATGGTCGCCATGATTTCGGCTGATCGGAGCTCTGAAGGCGTTGAGAGGAAGGGAGAGTAAAGGCAGTCTCTAGAGACGATATTCCGATGCCAAACTTGCCGATGCTATGAAATAGACACCAAGAAGTCGGGCAGGAGGGGGAAATAGAGTAAAAAAAGGCGACAGGAGAACGCTGCTCTGTTGTAGTTTGTGTTTGTAAGAGCCAGCTTGGGGATAGAAGATGCTAGAGCTGCGTCACCGATTGGTACCTGGAACGAAGGCGAATTGTTGGTGGGGAAAGCGGTGTAATTTCCGCGGGGCAACGACTGGATGAAGATGTGTGGCTGGAGAGAGCTATGATGCGCCACAGAAAGCTCGATTCTGAGGCTCAAGCTTCTTCCACCACGTGATGCAGCGTGTTGTGAATTGGTCTCCAGAGTCCCCACTGGCCAAAAGTGGGAAAGAGGCGCCTCGTCATGGCCCCACCCACGGAGACGTCAGGCATGGGCAGGCGCCTCAGAGTGACAACTGCGCCTCACGTTGTCGAAGCTCCAACCTCCAACTCCAACGTCGACCCGACCCCGCCGAGATCTTGTCTCCCCGTCGACTATCTCGACTTCCTCCACATAGAGCTTCACCTGGGACGTCGCAATAGTCAGCCGCAGCCATGGTACGTCTTTTTAGCCTCCTCACTGGCTGTTCCGCATGCTGACACCTGCTCCCCGCCCCTAGTCTCAATCCCTCCGGCCTTACCTGCAATGTGTACGCAGCAGCTTGACCGCCGCCCTCACGCTCTCCAACTTCGCCTCCCAGACCGCCGAGCGACACAATGTCCCCGAGATTGAGGCCCAGACGTCGCCCGAGGTTCTCCTTCAACCCCTGACCATTGCGCGCAACGAGAACGAGCGCGTTCTGATCGAGCCCAGCATCAACTCTGTCCGCATCAGCATCAAGATCAAGCAGGCCGACGAAATTGAGCATATTCTGGTCCATAAATTTACGAGGTTCTTGACGCAACGTGCCGAGTCGTTCTTCATCCTGCGGAGGAAACCTATCAAGGTCGGTTCTTGATCTACCTCGTGTGTCTTGGGGTTAACCCCTGGCTGACCACCTCCCAGGGTTATGACATCTCCTTCTTGATAACCAACTTCCATACCGAGGAGATGCTTAAGCACAAGCTTGTGGACTTTATCATTCAATTTATGGAGGAGGTTGACAAGGAGATCTCCGAGATGAAGCTATTCGTGAGTCCCAGAGGCCACTGACGAAGGAGCTCCGCTGAACAAAGTGACAGTTGAATGCCCGGGCACGATTCGTGGCCGAGTCTTTCCTTACGCCTGTAAGGCAACACCAAGAATTGATTCCTCGTTTTCGATAGAGCCATGCTGACGAGAATGAATAGTTTGACTAGAGACCCTCAGCTGGTTTGAGGCCTGGAGTTTATTTGGGGGCGTCGGTTGTCGCGATGTTTTTGTGATCGGGAAAAGGGTCTCGACGATGATAGCATTGACCCGCGAAGGTTTAGACGGGGTGATCCTCCTACGAATAGTAGGAAGGGTCCAAGATGACGATGTTAGACATGACGCTGCGCCGACCGTACCGAACAGAAATGGACACCTTTTTTGGAAACCTATCTTCTTGCCTTGCCGGCCCGATCGCTACGGATTACTTCTACGCTGACCATGCTTGTGAGAGTTTAGACAAGGCTGAGGGACTCAGTTGGGACTGAACGTTTTTTATTTATTTTATTTTATCTTTTATAGTCCAGGTGTGACGAGGTTGCAAGGAGTCCTGGAACCGCGTTGACGCATGCTCTCATTTGCTGCCCGCTTCGGTCCCATGAAACCTTCTGGGATTGCGACTGGTGCCCGGGACCTTCTCTGAAGCAAAAAGACGGGCTCGGGGCTTGTCTCCCGGCGATTTGGGGTTGTGTCGCATGAGGCGTATGAACGGCCAATTGTAAGTCAACCTGGTCTCTAACCTCAACATAGTATTTGTAACCCCTGGATCCCACACTACTGTTTTGAACAGCGTTGTTCTCTCTCAACTCAGAACTCGTAATTCTTGACTGGTCTGCCATCCAGTTGGAACCTAGCCTTGGCCGTGGGAGCTTTCGAGTGGTGTGCCGGGAACCGGGGCTCCTTGTTATGGGTTGTTCCCCATTCATGGCTGTACCCTCATCTCTTAGGACTGTCCTGAATCCGTGTTATGAGTTGTCTGCATCTACGGGTATACCCTCATATCTTAGGACTGTCCCGACTCCGTTTTATGAGTGGTTCGCATCCACGGGTATACCCTCATGGCTTAGGACTGTCCCAGCTCCAGTGATTTGGGTCTTTCATGGCCTAAACACCATAAACAGTCATCATCAGTATCCTCAATATGATCAACTCTATTTTGACGACGTCTGGACTTGCCGACAATTCGGGACCATTGTGAATCACTGTCAAGTCTCGACCAGAAAATATATAAACCCGCCCTCGCCCCCTTCCACCTTCTCCTCCTTCCAACTTCTTCCTCTTCCACCTCGCACCTGGCAGTCACTGGCAACGCCTTTCCCCAAGCAGCAGTGCCCCGAGAGGGTTCGCCCCGAGATTCTCCCACACTTTCTCTTTTTCTTCTGCATCATCTCAAAACTTCTCCCTTCCACAACCTTCACCCACTTTTGATCCGGCAACATCCCAGCTCCCGAATCGTTTGAACGCTTCACCCTTCAGACAACAACGACCTCACTTCTCCATCCTCAGCGCAGGAACGAGAGGCAGCGCTTTTTTTTTTATCCCCCGCATCTTCCAGCCTGGTCTTCGTTGTCCTCGTGCTTGAATTGCGAGTTTGCGGCCACGGGGGACCCACCTGGCCGTTGGTATTGTTTCGCTCAGCAGAGCACTTTTCGCCTCTATTCATCTTTTCACCTGCATTCATCTTTTTTTTTCTTCCCCGTTTTCAAAAACTCCCATCCTCCAAGATCAAACAGTCACGTGCGCTTCCTCGGCTGCTCGAGATCGGTCACCTGTTTGCCTATAAATTCTCCAACGCTCTCTCAACCTCTTCCTCTTTCCTTCTCCCCTTTCCTCCACAAACACCTCCGAGGCTCGTTGGAACACCACGTTCGTCGTTCCAACTTGACAAAGAGGCAAACACGACATCTCCTCGACCCGAGTAGGGAAGCACCTGCGCCGTTCACAGACTGTCCTGCGTCCCCGTATCAGAAACACATAGGCGGTGATCTCCTCATAGTAAGTTTCTCGCCGCGGTCACCCCCGGCCCGGGTTGCGACGCTCGGGTTTCTCGCCCGGGCCCGGGGCGTTTGCCCTTCAATCAACACCATGATTCAACGCGACGTGATGATGAATCACTGACAATACTGACCCTTTTTGGCAGTCCGATCCAGCATGTCGTTTCTCTCGGATCCCTTTGCGGATTCGTCTGATGAAGCACTGCCTAATCAGGCACGGGGTAACTTCCGTAACCCGCATCCGAACCCATTGGCCTCACATCCGCCTTTCGGGCCTCCGCCTTCTTTCCGGGGACTCGCTACTCCGACCGGCGGCGGCGGCGGCTTCGGCTCCGTCACCGGTGGCGCTCCGCAAATGAACGGCGATGCCAACTCTTGGGTTTCATCTGCTCACCAGGCCATCTCCAATGCCATTCAGGTAAGAAACCCCGGCCTTTCATCTGTATTCCTTTATTCATTAACTTCTGTGTAGGCCAGCGGACTTGCCGGAATCCGCGACACCTTGGCCGCTACTGTTCCCCTGGCCCCTTTTTCTCAGCAGAGCGTCCCCGTCTACAATGTTGTCGCTCCACCAAACTCGCCTGTTAACTCTGCGGCCCGGGTCGCTGATTTCCCTGGCATCCACAATGCTGGTGCTCCGGCTCCTTAGGTGGGAGGCCAAGCTACGCGTGGTGACAACTCGATGGCCGGCGGCGTGCAGAACAACACTTCGAATGTGGCCATGAACGGCATGGTTAACGGAATTCCCAGCAACCTGGCTAACGGGGTCCCTAACAACATGAACGGGGTTCCTAGCAACATGAACGGGGTTCCTAGCAACATGAACGGGGTTCCTAACAACATGAACGGGGTTCCTAACAACGTGAACGGGGTTCCTAACAACATGAACGAGCTTCTCAACAGCCTAGCCAACGGTTTCTCCTTTGGCAACATGAGCACCGAATTCGTTCATGGAGCTTCCCATGCTGCGAACAACGGCTTCGGCCAGGGCAACGCGAACCCCGGAGTCCCTCCTGGAGTTTCCAACAACGCCAACAACGGCCGCGCTCACGGGGCCGCCCCGATGACCAACAGCACTGCTCCTGGAGTTTCCAATGCCGTCGTGCTCGCAAGTTTTTCCCCACCTTCTCTTCCAACTCGCAGCTCTGTTAACATCTCCCTCCAGTATTCGCAGCCGACCAACCAGCCTGCAACTCCACAGAGATTGTCTCAAGTGAGCCCTCGCGGGGACCTTTCGCTCATTTCTACGTGCTGACTTGCATCAGTACCCCCAGTATTCGAACAGTACGATGTACAATGGTGCTCACGCTCAGGAAAGTTTTATCCAACTCTTAGGGCGTCTGGGAAGATCTTCATCATTAACTCTTAACTCAGACTGGCGGCGTTCAGACTCCTACTCACACTGGCCTCGTGTCTCCTCCCCAGGGACGAGGAAACACGACTCGCGCTGGCGGGCACCACCACGCCCACTCCGGCCCCGTCGCTGGCCTCCCAAACAGCCAATCTTACGCTGGCGGTCTTCCGCTGAGCCTGTCATACAACACGGGCCTGTCTCTGATAAGCCCGGGGCCGACACCGCAGCATTTGGGTGGTCAACGCAACAGGAATTCATATTCCAGCCCCGAGGCCCGTACCAACGGGCGTTTGAGCGAGCCTCGAAACTATGCTCCTCGGACCTCTGGTCAGCCGGTGGATAGCTTGCCGCCGCCTCGCTTCAACCTGGACATTGCCGCAATCGTTCCCGAGACCACTGTTGAGGAGCCCTTTGCTAGCCCTGCTCGGACTGATGACTCGTCGAGCCAGCTAATTCCATTCCCTGCTCTGCCTCCCCCGGCTGTGCAGCAGGCGATGCTCGCTGCTTCATTCCAGACCACCGGGAACAAATCTCACAAGTTGATTGAGCTCACCTGCACCCTTTCGGGTTATCCCACTCTGAGCATTGCTCTGAACCCTGCGTACTTTCCGTTCATCGATGGCCCCGGCTCGGCCAAGCCTGCGACCTTTGGGGTCGTCCGTCTCAAGAACGTGGGTTCGCGCCCCCTCCACCAGTGTTGGCAGCCTCCCAACTAACCATTCGCAGATCCCGTTCTCCACCAAGCGTTCTGAGATTGTTGCCTTCATTGGCCGCAACAGTAAGATGCTGAACGACACTGACGAGCCCGTTCATATCATTATGGACCGTGCCACCTCCAAGACTATGGACGCCTTTGTCGAGTTTCACACGATGGAGGACGCCATGCGCTGTGCCGAGCGTCATCACCAATTTGCCCAGGCTGGACGTGTCAGCCGCCTTGGTGAGCGACCGATCGAGGTTGAGCTCTCCAGCCAGGCTACTCTGATGAAGGAGCTCTACCCTCTTGCTCGCGGCGTCTTCTGGGACGGGGCTACTCCTCACATTATGCCCTTCAACCCTGACGAGCCTTGGGCCAACTTCAAAGGTTTCATCTCGTGCGAGGAGATGGTCATGCTTGTAAAGCACGTCGAGGTCCCCCACCGGGTGAGTTCTTTGGTGTCTTTTAGTTACCCTCTAGTTATCCTACTAACACATGACAGTCTCCTTTTTCCAAGGAGTGTCCGCAGCGCCCTTACGAGTGCCTCATTAGCACCCTTCGCAAGTTCCCCTGGTTTTCGACCAACAACATCACTATCTCTCAACGTCTGGCCATGTACAGGGCCACCGTCAAGCTTCTTCGCTTGCTGGCCAAGTCGGTCGCTCAGAGTGACGACCCCGTCAACTTGAACTCGCAGCTCTTCAAGCGGGTTGTCAAGACGGCTATGGAGTGCAAGGGCTTCACCACCATGATGAAGGACGACATTGCCTACATGGTTCACATGAATGAGAATGAGCAGAGGCGCCACGGCCAGCCTCCGAAGCCTGCCTCTTGGGTTCACCAGTACGCGATCGCCCCTCGACCTGGCATCCCTCATGATGTCGTTGACGTGAGTTGTCTCTTCCGCTGCTCAAAGCTTCCGGCAAGCAATACTGACTATATTCGCAGTGGTACATCCGTGTCATTCGTGAGCAGTCCACCCGTGATGTTCTCATCCGGCCTATCTCTGAGCGCATCACCCTCCAGGAGGCGCTCAAGGACACCGATGACTACTGGGGTTACTTCTTCAACGAAGTCGGCTACAATCAGGGCCCCCAGTTCGACAACATGTCCCTCGGACAATGTGCTCACGCTGAGTTCTCCGCTCTTGAGCGCATTCTCGCTCGCGCTCTTCCCAACTAAGCAACCTGGAGTTGGTCTCCTCCGTGAACTACAGAGAGTTCACAACACGCACACGTTTCCTGAACGCCGGCCTTGTTAGCTCAAGGATACAGAAAGTTCTGCTTTACTGATTTCGTTTTTCTGCTTTTCATTTCGTCTTCTCTATCGTTTTTCTACGCTGGCTATTCCCTCCAGTTTTCTGATCTCGCATCTCGACAAGGCCTCGGACGCTCACATCAGCACACCTCTCTGCTTTTCTATTTCGACTCGGTTCTACTGCTCTTCATTTCGGATCTTGATTCTGGTTTCGCCTGCTCTGTCTCAATTCGGTTTCTGCATTTCGACACGTTGTGCCTGGATTCGTCTCGCCAGGAAGTCCGGCGCCATCTTAATATTCGACCCCCCAAATTATGAAGACTTCGGCGCTCGCGGGAATCGACTTCACCAGCAATCTTTGGAACGCAGCTTTTTGTCGACTCATGACCTGGGGCCAAGGCTAGACGACCAACAATGCGGGAGGAAGAAGAACTTGCGGCGCACCAATACTTTAATCCAGGGGGCGAGGGGGGTATTCGATGGTTGCTACGACCCTATATATGGGGCACTTTTACATTTGCACTGGTTCAGAGGTCTTGCGTCTATTTTCTTCTTCTCCTTTCACGATGGCCGTGCTGTTTCCAGACAGCGAGTGGCACAACGGATAGTAGCTTGCCTGGATCGTCGGGGGTGAGCCCGCTCTTGAACTGGGTATTTGCGAACTCCAAGTCTGTAGACGAGGCAAATGGAAACGATCATCAAAGGTCAATCTAGGGTTGGGAACTTGTTGCACTGGCTATATAAAAAAAAGATTACAAAAAAATAAAAAACAATTTTGGTAATCCGTCATGTCCACAACCTGAAGCGATGCTCGTGACACTTGCCCTCACACCTCCAATCTTACACCACTCAGACTTTGGCCTTGTGAAACACCATCCATCGTTTCTGCTTCTGGCCTGCATTAAATTCAAGGCATCGGCATATCCATCATGTTGATTGAGACCTGTATCGTCTAGAACCAGTTCCTTGCGCCCATGCTGGGGCATTATTTGTCAGTTCTCATGCTGAGGGACGAGGCAATCGCTTCGCACTAGACAAGGAGACAGAGACAGGACCTGCAAAGGAGGGGGAGGGCGTGCATAAGAGATTGATAACGGCAGTTCGTCCATGCACCAATGCACCACCAATGCACTCCAGCGCTGGCATTGCCCCTGAAACCTCCCCGTGGTGCCCTGGAATTAAACTCAACCCCCTGGAATCTCATGGCTTCACGTGAATAAGGCTGGGCTCTGGCCAATCGAGACGCGCAATGACCCTCCCGTCCTTGCACATTGTCTCCACTTGCCGAAACAGACGAGGTGCTCCCGCCCCTGGCGACCGAACGGAACCCTGGGAGACGGGGGCTGCGTTCCAAGGAGAAAGCCTCCGGGCTTCCCTCGATTCGACTCGGGGGGGCCTCGTCTTCCTTCCAACAAACAACACCAGAATCACTCTTCAAGGGGGCTCTCTTCCCGTGTTTGTCTTCTATAATACCCGACGCCTCTATCCGTCCCTTCCCGTTCCCGGACTTTGTGCCAAACAAGCAGGAGCCGTAAGCTACCTACTTACCTATACCCTATCAAGCAAGAACTCGTAAGGAGCAAGGTAGCTCGTCAGGACGACCATAAAAAACAACAGGCTCTCCCCAGTCCCCCGACCCTGAGTTGAGTCTTCAACACCACCCAGCATCAGGCGATTCTCTACTCATCGCCGTTGTCGGACCTACTTTTTTTTTTTTTAACCCAACAGGCAAACTCGGCCACCTGACACCACTTCTTCTACCAGCTCAACCTTTCCCCCTCGTTAACCTCTTTCATTACCGTCATCATGGCTACTGAGCAGGACAAGACCACTACTGCTGCTGCTGCTGCTGCTGCTCCCACCGAGACCCCCGCTGCTCCCGCTGCTGCAGAGGTTCCAGTTGAGACTAAGGCTGATGCTCCCGCAAAGCCTGCGCCTGAGACACCTGATGAGACTCCAGCTGAGAAGCCTGCCGAGAAGCCCGCCGAGAAGCCCACTGAGACTTCTGCTGAGGCTCCCGCTGAAAAGCCTGCTGAGACTCCTGCTGAGGCTCCCACTGAGAAGCCCGTTGAAGCTCCCGCTCAGTCTGCCCCAGAGACGCCCCTCACCAAGCTCAACGCCCGTCTCGAGGACATCTTCACCAAGACGCTTCACAAGGAGATGTGGGGAGTCCAGCTCTCCAACATCGACCATGTGCCCACCAAGGTCGTCCTTCAGAAGTTCCTACGTGCCAACAATGGTGATGTTGCTGCCGCTGAGAGACAGCTCACTTCAGCTCTCGAGTGGCGCAAGAAGATGGACCCAGCTTCGCTTGTGACCCAGACCTTTGAGAAGAAGAAGTTCAACGATCTGGGCTTCGTCACCGTTCACAAGGGTGAGAGCGGCAAGGAGACCATCATCACCTGGAACATCTACGGCGCTGTGAAGGACAACAAGACCACCTTTGGCAACGTTCAAGAGTGAGTGGCTTGCCTAGATATCTCTCGCCGAGCGTGTCACTCACCCCGACTCTAGGTTCATCAAGTGGCGAGCTGCCGTCATGGAGCTCAGCGTCCAGAAGCTCAAGCTGGATCAGGTCACCGAGCCCATCCCCGAGGGCGGCGAGGACCCTTACCAGATGATCCAGGTCCACGACTACCTCAGTGTAAGCTTCTTCCGCATGGACCCGGCGGTCAAGGCCGCTAGTAAGGAGACCATCAACGTCTTTTCCATGGCGTACCCCGAGCTGCTCGCCCACAAGTACTTTGTCAACGTCCCCGCCATCATGGGCTGGATGTTTGGCGCCATGAAGCTCTTCCTCGCGCCCGCCACCCTGCGCAAGTTCCACCCCATGACCTCGGGCACCACGCTGGCTACCGAGCTCAAGGACATTGTCTCCACGCTGCCCAAGGAGTACGGCGGCCAGGGGCCCAGTGTCAAGGAGGGTCTGTCCGTTGCCCTGGCTGACCCTGCCGAGGCTCCTGCCGAGACTCCTGCTAAGGCTCCTGTTGCTGAGCCCGCCCCAGCTGTCGAACCCGCTCCAACTGCCGTCCCTGCTCCGGTTGAGGCGGCCAAGGAGGAGACAGCTGAAAAGGCTGTCGAGAAGGCCGCTGAGAAGCCTCTCGAGGAATCTCTTGAGAAGCTGTCGGTGAAGCCTGCAGAGGAGAAAGCTGAGACTGCGCCCAAGGAGGCTACCCCCGCCAGCGAGGCCAAGAAGGAGACTGCTGCTTAAGTTGGTTGAGGGAAGCCCAACCAGGCTGCACTGCAGGCCTGCCTGGTTGGCAAGGCTGAGACGAGAGAGAGGATACCAAGCTTGTGATTTCGCTACTGTAACCAATACCCCTTTAGTTCTCATAGGCGCGTCTTAGAAGCGGCGCGTAGATCTCAGCTCTAGAGACGTTTTAATTCCGGAGTAGACCAGAAAACGATATTTATTTGCAGTTGACGTGATTTTCCCGTGATCGTGCCCCAAGAATGCACGGTGGTGAAACAAGTTGAGGTGGTCGAGCCAAGGTGTCAAGCCTCTACCACCTAGTGACCCTCTCTTTCTCTCATCAAGCGTGGCAAGATAAGGAATACCCTTTGGTTCTTATTGTTTTTGCAATCATACAAAAGATTGATGAGAGCTGATACCGCTGCCATATCGGGCCATTGCAGCGAAGTGAGTTGAGAGAGACTCGTGTGACCCCGATATCCGATCGCTGCGTCGCTGATGCGTCACTGAGAGAGCATCGACCTCACCACTTTTTTTTAGGGCAGCAAAATAAAGTCCAAGATTGGTTCAAGTCCATAGGATGGACTGACGCGAGAGTCAATTTTATGGGTGATACAAGCAGGTTCAGGCTGCAAGGGAGTGCTCTCGATGAATTGGGATCCCTCAGCAAGGAACATCCCGTCTGCGCGGAGGTTGGCCGGTGTATACCAAAGGGATACCATAAGGAGCGATCAATTGCTCACTGGGGATTTTTTACCTCATGATTCGAGGCAAGCCAGGCGAAATATGTGATAGTGAACCACTGACCCAGGGGTTGGTTCTCACGGAAGGTGCGAGGTCGATTGCTCTGCTGGAGTCCTCCTCGACACCAAAACCACAACTCCCTCCCTGCCCCTGAACTCGGGAGTGTTCTACAAAGATAGATAGATATGTGGGAAATCATTATTGCCCGGTAGCTGATGGGTGGTTTTTTTCTTAACGTTTCCCGTGCATCCTGAGACCTGAACAGCCTGGTGAGGCATCCTAGCCCCAACGAGACAAGCCAGCCTTGTTTGACGATACCCGAAGGCCAATGCCGGTGACATCCCAAAAGTCAAAACTGAGGCGACTTGGCCGAACCTCGATGGGGTTTTTTGGGTCATGGGAACGGAGATGTCGTTGAATTGATCACTTTCACGGAGCTTCACGATGCATCCAATGTCCAGATAGGGTGGTATCTGAGTCAGCTGTTGTCCAGATTCGCGAGTGGCGAACAAGGTCCGAGGATATGTGTGAAAGAAGCGTCAAAGACGTGGAATGGGAAACTTTGGAACTCGGGCAACGTGATGGGCATGGACGTGGAATCGCGGTTTCGACCAAGATAGCAAGTTCAAATCTATTCTGAATTTCCAGATCCACGGCTGCCTCATGTCGAGGGCGTTTATCGAGTGATAGAAGTGCATCACCGAAGGGGGGGAACCGTGGTCTGTTTGTAGGTCTCGACACTTCTGTTTACCTCCAGCTCCCCGTTAGCCATGGCGAAATAGCCCAGCCATTTTTTTCCTTTCTGGTCATTCTCGACTCCTCCTCCTCCTCCTCCTGCTTCTCCTCTTCCTCTTCCTCTTCCTCTTCCATCATCCTCCTTTGCCCTCTCCAAACCCTCATCCCCGGGCGCGATAAACCCGACGCCCGTTTATCATCTTTCTCCTCTTCTTCGCTCACGCGCCCTCTCTCTCCCTCACTCTCTCTCTTCCTAAACCAACAACTATCGAGTGGCCAACGCGAGGTAACTCCAGACGTGCTTCCTGCGTGTATTACACTCACGAGACTCCTTCTCCACTATTTGTCTCTCGACGTCTACTATCTGTTTTCATCTTCCCCCCCCTCCATCCTCCTCCTCCTCCTCCTCCTCCTCTTCAGCTCCCTGTCAGAACTGTCACGTCTTCTCCTCACCCATCCCACTTTTTTTCGACATCACGACGCGACCCCAGGGTCCAGGCTCCTTCGGCCGTTCAGGTCAAACTCGACTATTCTTCCTCTCGCGCTCCCATTCTAATTTCTTAAAACCCCCCCTGCTCTTGAAGGTGAATCACATTCACTCTCTCACGGCTTTCCACCAGAAAAAGAAAAGAAGAAATCCCGCCGTGTGATTCTTCTTTTGCTCCTTGCAAACCCTCTCCACATTTTTACTCTTTGCTCTCAGGTGGCCGAATTTGTTCACCTCTACTCCTTTTTCGGCTGTTGTTGTCCTTAACTTAATACGTACCAGTACCAACCTTGCAGCCCAGTGCCTCCCCCAAGCTCAGCTTGGACCGGCGCGCGCGCGGGGGGAGAAAGGACCACCCACTCGCCCACACACCTCCTTCCCAACTCCCATCTTTGTTGGCGCGCGCCGCGTTTGCTTCCCGTTCTCTCTCTACCTCTTTAACCTCAACCTTTTGCCTCGAAACTTCCAACTCAACGCACCATCTTACCTCACTTCTCCCCCTTCTCAAGCCCGCCCTCCCGCCGCATCCGCTCGCCGTCTTCTTTTTTCTTTCTTTCTTTTTTATTTATTTATTCCCTTTTTTGCACTTGCCTGGATGTTCGTTGCTTTCTGAATATTCGCGTCCAGCCAAAGCTCAGTCCGGTCCTCGTGCTCAGGCGAGGCCTTCCCCTGCCGTCATGGCTCTCCTCTTGCCTGCTGAGGGCAGCTTCGAGGTTGGCGTCACGGACGATTCCTCGAATGTCGCGTCTACGACCTCGACTCCTCCTACCACGGTTGCCGACGAGGCCAGTCTTCACTCAGAGTCTCCCAAACGCGATGTCGTTCACGTCGCCGTCGAACCCGTTGCTCTCGAGATCGCGCCCATTGATGCCGCGCCCCCGACGGCTCTTGTCGAGCCCATCGAGACCGTACGCCCTGCCGATCCCTCGCCGCCACCTCCTCAGAACCGCCCCCGCCGCAGCCGTGTGAGCGCTCCTGTCTACAATCTTGTTCAATTGAGCGGCACAGCCGGCCACGGAAAACGACGCGCCAAAGGTGACATTGTTGCCGACAGAAGACGACGTCGAACAATCTCTGGCCCCATTCTGGACAGCAATGGCCAGGCTACTTCAAGTCCTGCCCAGGCCGCGACCGCCGAGACCACACGCGACGGCATCCACGCGCACGCCACGTTTGAGTCTCCTCGAACTCGCAACAAGGCTCAGGCGGAGTCTTCTCCCGCGCTGCGCTCTTCAACGCGTCGCTCGGGCGTTTCCCTGCCCGCTGCGACCATTTTCACCAACAAAACATCCAAATCCGGCAAGCGGAGTCGCAAAGCTGTGGAAAAGGCCCCCATTATAATGTCACGCGAGCTTAGGCGCCTGCAAGATACTAAGGAGTTTGCCCACATTGACGACAAGCCTGTGCGGTACACCGTTTGGTCCAATGGTAAATATGTTGATCCCAATGCCCCCGAACCGTCAGCCGAGGAGTCGGAGCCTGAGCCAGCTGCGGAGGAGCGTGAGGAGGCCGAGTCTGAGCTCATCACCACCACCAAGAAGCGGAGGGAGAAAAAGTACCTCGACAAGGGCCTTTATGCTGGACAAGAGACCCCGATCGACATTTCTAAGGGATTGACCGTGGCGGAAAAGAAGAAATTGTCCGAAATCTCGGAGCTGATTCCCAGCGGTCGCGTTAACAAGACGATGCCCCTGCCCATGTTTAATGGCCTGCGCTCGCTCATTGCTGGTCGCGACTTCAAGCTGCCGTTCCAAGTCTGCAACCCTCTTCCTCCCGGCCAGCCCAAGCCGGATGAATGGAAGAAGATGACCAAGAGTAGGATCTCGGAACTGGCCTTGTTGCGCATTATACTGACATTGGTGTAGACCGATTCATTGGCGAGTCCAAGGACTACTGGCGCAAGTCTCCGCACTTCCATGACTACCAGTCTAAATGTGTCTGCTTGCCAGAGGATGGGTGTGGCGAGAGCTGCCAAAACAGGATCATGCTCTACGAGTGTGACGAACAGAATTGCAACGTTGGAAAGCAGTATTGCTCCAACCGCGCCTTTGCTAACCTCACGGCGCGTCGGAACAAGGGCGGCAAGTACCGCGTCGGTGTGGAGGTGATCAAAACCTCGGATCGTGGATACGGCGTGCGGAGCAACCGATGCTTCAGGCCCAACCAGATCATCATGGAATATGCAGGTGAAATCATCACCGAGGATGAATGCGAGCGTCGCATGACAGAGGTCTACAAGGACAATGAGGTGAGTCTGGCGATAGGGTCAAGTTGAGTATGGTGGTGGTGCTGACTAAGCACCCATAGTGTTATTACCTCATGAGCTTCGACCAGAACATGATTATCGACGCTACGACAGGGAGCATTGCGCGGTTCGTGAATCACAGCTGCAACCCCAACTGCAGAATGATCAAGTGGATCGTTTCCGGACAGCCGAGAATGGCTCTGTTTGCAGGCGACAAACCCATCATGACAGGCGATGAGCTCACATACGACTATAATTTTGACCCCTTCTCCGCTAAGAACGTTCAGAAGTGTCTCTGTGGCGAGGCCAACTGCCGGGGTGTCCTGGGACCGAAGCCCCGCGAGGTCAAGCCGCCCAAGCCGCCCAAGACGGATCTCAAGAACGCCGTCAAGGGCGCCGTCAAGGCGGGAAAGCGCAAACTCAAGGAACTGGTTGGGGACGAAGCGGGCAAGGATGGAGGCAAGGCCAAGAAGCGCAAGGTGATGCCCGCAAAGGGCGTAAAGCGAGCTTTTTCCAACGCCGGCTCCAAGGTTGCCAAGGGCGCAGCGAGTGCTCTCAAGAAGGGTATGTCGACCATGACCACTACGGCACGGAAGGCCGCGCTCGGTTCCAAGTCGCCCGCGAAGCGGAGGGCTTCAACCGGGGCCATTCTGAAGAAGACAACCACCAAGCGTGTCATCCAGACCTACTCGCAGCGAACGCCCAATAAGAGACGGGTATCAGCCGGTGCGTCGAGCGTCACGCTCGCCTCAGTGAGCGCCAAGGGCAACGCGTCTCCGGCGACCTCGGTTGCGGTCAAGAAGACGACAGCAAAAGTGACGACGGTCAAGAAGACATCGCCCGGCCGCGGGGTCTCACCACGAAACGCCCTGGACATCTCGCGCGAGGCCGAGATCCAGGTAGTGCAGGCGGAGCAGTAAGGTGATGAGGGGAGGAAGCTTGTGTGTACAAGCAAACGAGGCATTCCGGTGGCTGTGGGTTAGGGGGCTTGGGAGGCTTAGGAAATCTGGACTTTTGAACATGCTTTTCCATGTTGGTTTTTTATTTATTTATTTTGGTTCTCGATTCCCGATTTCGATGCGGGCGCCAAGGCGTAGAAGGAGGAGGCATTTGTACAGTACAAGGGCTGGCGGGCGGGCAGTTGAGGGCATAAGTATCTTTGCTTGTTTTGTCTAGTTTTTTCAGTCAATGGATGTTGAGTTTTGGAACTGCGCCTTGGCTCCCATGATAATGCTGGCTGTGTTCGCGTGACTGCTGGGTGATGCGCGATGGGCGATCCCTCAGGGATCAGGGATCGTCGTAACCTCTCAGGGGGTGTGCCTCACTCGCCTACAAACGATCTGGGTCGCGGAGCATCGCCGAGGATGCTCTTGGAGCCCTAGGCAGCAACTCCCTCCCAAATACCCTCTCACCCGATGGCTTTTGGTGATGCAAAGGTCGGTGAGAAAGCAAAAAACGTGAGGCGACGAGTCTAGTATCAGGCAGACAAGAGCTAACACCAAGTCACACCTTACTGCGCCCGCCCCGTCGGCGATTCATCCTTTGTCTCCCATCTTGGAGTCTACGTAATGGCCAGTCTTACAATCTGCCCTCCGTTGAGCCTGGGGGCTTTGCACCTCTACTGTAGATAGTTGCGATGTTGTTATGATTATGAGGTTATGGAGCTTCTTTTGGTGGATGGCATCTATTGTGGGGTACCTTCTGTGGCGCAGCATCGATGTGGCTTGCACGCCTTACCCTAAGTCCAGCTATCAAAAGTAGAATGTCAGGCCATTTCTTGTATATCCTCGGAAGTGGAGGGTTGAAAATTTCCTAATAATCCAGTTCTGGAAATTCCTTGTTTTACGTAGTCGAGCAGTCCCAGTTTTCTTGGTGTTGGTATTTTCTTGAAACTGGATAAACATCAAAGCTCCCAATGGGGGGATTTTTAAAGTTTGACTTGATAAGCGCGTCTTAGTGGTCGGGTCTAAATGTGGGGCCTCAAGTTGAGATGGGACTGTTATCTTATACACGGGCGAACAACCGTCATGTGTCTCAGATTCACGGAGAAAGGTGCAAAAGAAAGGACAAGGACAAGGGGTGACGAGGGCCACGAGGTGGCAAAATCCCAGGGCCTTGGCTCAGAGTTCTAGAACTCTTGTGGATGGTTGCTGAGGGGTTTCGCTGACAGGCTTCTCTCACTCAGACCAGGCGTCAGCGTCCTAGGTTCTGTGCGTCCTGACATGCGTCCTGACATCAATGCCCAGGTAGGGGACCTGCGCCCTGCATCTCAGAGATCGACAGCTTCACGTGGCATGAGGTAAATGAGAGGCACATGCACCAAGCTGGGAGCAAAGAGGTGACAGGGAACATTTTTTGAAGGTCATCGCGCGGTCTATTCCTAAGCAGGTCTATATCTATGGCATCAATGTCAAGTAAACGCCGGGTATCGCTGAAAGATTGAGTGAAATAGTGATAAAATCCAACCAAGTGAAGAAAAGGAAAGCCAGCTACATGAAGGACTGCCACGTGAGAAGTGACTACAGGAAGGAGGACGGAGCAGAGGCGTTGAGAAACACCACCGCTTCTGTAAAGGGAAGCGAACAGAAAAAACAAGAAAATGGGAAGATATGAGAAATCTATGACAGAAGAACCGCATGTGACGCAGACACAGGGAAGCAAGTCGCTGCCCCGTTCTGCGCGTTCTGCGACTCATGAACAAAACGAACAAGGCCGTCCCATCTATTGCGGGCGTGAGCTCCTGGGATGTGCCGTGTTACCATCCCCTTTTGTCTAAGCCGTCGTGGTCTATTTGTCCGTGTATCCGAGGTTGTATGCCGTGCCAGATTAGGTTGGCTGAGCGGCTCCTGTGGCCGTTCTGGCCCCTTAAACCAGCGCTTCCATCTTTCCCTGGCTGCTCTTGTTGGGCCAGCTGGCTACGTAGCAAGTGGTCTTGAGGACGAAGCATTCTTGCTTTTTGAATCGGCAGGTAACGTGGGGGACGAGAACTGTGCTAATGGCCTGCTCTAATGGGTGACAGGGACACTAGCCGTAGACTCTCTGCATTGGACACACTTGGAATGGCCGCAGTTCTGGCAAGCTGTCGTGTGACTCAAGTAGAAGTCGAAAAAACAGTAACAACAGTGCCAGACGGTCTTAGTGATGTACTTGGGCATGGCTGCTAGAGGATTGGCGGAACAAAGGGAGGGTAGACCGATGAGAGGAGTCTGCGGTTGGCGGCTGGCGAGTGTTTGGCCGGCGAGCAAAGTAATGCACAATGAAGAGAAGCTGACGAGAAAGGAGGTTGAGACTGATTCAAGACTGCTGGGCCGAGGAGACTCTTTTGGTAGTAAACCGTGAGGATACTGATTGATGGTATGAGATGTCATGAACTCGTTCGAACATTGCTCCTTTATACCAGTCACCGATAAAGCAACGACTCACTTAAGACGACGGCAACAGACATACATCGCGAGAAAAGACTAGTCGTCAGTAAGGGTTGAAAATCCCAATCACAAGCAGCACGAGCTGGCAAGCCCGGGGCGTGGTGTTTGGATCAACCTTTGCCTTGGTCCGGGAGGCGCAATCCCGTCGACGTTGACATGGTCGGAAGTTTCGAAACTTGGGATCCAGTCATTTCGTCGTCGTGACCAGCCGTGTAACTTTTCGCAGTGGCGCCAGCAGAGCTTTGACGACAAACCTGAAGGTGTATGCCACGCCCCAGGAGAAAGCCCTGTATTGTTTCAACCATCATGGCCACCATGCTGAGCGACGGGGACGGCAGTCGGCATGCCTCACTGAAGCTCCGAGTCCAGCAAGCAGCTGGAGGCCACCGGCCGAGTGACGACATCGTCTGGGCCGGGAGTGTTGTTGAAGCGTCGGATAGCGGGTTGAAAGGGGGTCCGCTAGTCGCGCGAAACATCGCCCCCCCCCTTATTCCGCCTACAAGTTCGAGGGCCCATTTCGGCATGTCGGAAGAGAGATTGACGTTGTGACGGCTGTTGGGATAGGGCGAGATGACGGTGTGTGTTTGTGTCACTGTAAGTAACGGAGGCTTGGGCCAGGGAGCCCAACGGTCGCCTCCTCGCCGAGCCCCAGCCATGGTTTGTACTGTACCTCTCTCTCTTGCCTCGAAATTCCCGGAAGCGGACCGTATCAAGTCATGGAAGAAGGGGTAAGGGGTGCGGAGCGAAGAGGTAGCGGCGAGCATTTCAACCCACAGCCACACAGGAAGCGTCACACACGGTCGTTAACGGAGCTTGTGGACGCCCCGTAGTCTAGGCCAGACATTTCCATATGGGGACTCGGTGGAATACAAGCCAAAGCATGTGTCGACGACGGGGCACGTGAAAATTGTAGTAGGGATTTGCTGTTGTTGTTCCTTTGGAAGAGGCGAGGTGGGCAGGACTCCGGAAATCGGGGGCGAGCGGGGTTGAGGCGGAGCCGGATCCAACACCGTCTGTTCCTTTGAGCATCATCATCTCTGCAGCGACAAGACGGTGAGCGAAATGGGTAGTCGGACAAGAAATAGGGCGAAATGAGGAAGGAGAGGAACCATGACACAAAAAAAACGTGGGTGCGGCTCTGCAGGGCAGGGAGTTCGGCGGGGGCCGTATGCTGTGCGACAGAAGCCTTGGAAGTGCAATGCATCTCTCGCCCTGTTGATAGTCGCCTTGGATGGCTGCACATCCGGTGCCACTCTGCCCATCCGTAGGGTGATGCAATATCGAGGCTGAGAGATAAGTTAGCATATTGAATACATGGATATAAGATGGATATGTGAATACAATAGTGAGAGAGCAAGGGGGCGCGGGAACTGCAGATACAGGAGGGTACTTGAAGACATGTACCAAATCAGGCTGGCTCCAGACTTCACGCACGACGGTTGCCATGGAGTACTGGGGGGAATGATACCGAATGGAGACGATAAAAGTATTGATCGCTTTTCAAATAGGCGTTGGCGGAATTGATAATATGCTCTCGAATATGGAAAATGGGACGGCTAGTTTTCCGGGGTTCGGACTGTTTGGCTCTGTTGATGGGTTTGCGACTGGATATCGACGAGTTGCAACAAGGAGGGTAGTCTGCATCTGTTGGGTTCTATGTTAGCTATTTGAGATTGCCGTCTTGTTCTGGTACTCACATGGTTTGTTGGTGGAAAAAGAACCGATCAAGGACTGATTTGCGATATGGTGTATGGCAGATGACGGATGGAAAAGTCGAGTTCTGGCCGAGTGTCTAGATCCAAAGGGGATTCAACCGGCGGATATCCCCCAACAACAGTAGGAAAGAACCACCAAGGGAAAACCCCAAAACGATCCAAAGGCTAGGGAAGGTTCTCATAAGGGTTATATATACCTTGAGGATGTCACGTTATCTATACCTCATGAGGTTCAAGGAGGGGAGTCCTACCTATAACCAGGCTGAAGAGGCAGGCGCAGAAACTGGATTAAGCCCAACAATAGCACTTTCGGCATGGCAGCCCACAACGTAAGAGATTTTCCGCACTTTCAGTTGAAATGCCAGTTGTGGCTGTTTTTGTGAATTTGGGCTGTCGCGCAGATGAGGTAGGCGATGTTATATGCGGCGGCATGGCGAGGCATCATTCACGCTGCTGCAGATATCGCAGCCATGCACGCAGATGCGGCGGCACCAAAAACGATATATAATAACACGGCAGAGGGGTTAACGCACACGAGAGAGAGCGTGAAAGGACAAAGACGGCATGTGAGCATGCCCGATCAGGCCTCAAAGCGTTGAAATTTTCAGTGAGCCGCTGAAAGCAAGGCTCCAAGGCACCACGACAGCAAGCACGGTGACTGTTGCATCGTTCATTGGCATTTGAGCATCCTAAGCCGTGACTTGGCTGCGACGCAGTGGTGAAACCTGGAAGCGTGGTTCGACAGGTGCAGCAGCAAATGGTGCCCTGGGTTGACCCCTGGCCGCAAGCCTCAGCACTCGAGCATCGTGAGTTTTGACACTTTGGCCTGGCAAGAAGTAGATTCACGGCCATGGACTCCCCGAAAAGTCTGGGGGGAAAGCCCCCACGTATCCTTCCGACCCCAAGATTCCATCGGATTCTTGCTGGACCTAAATCTGGGCTGCCGAAGGGCTTCGGGGACCTAATGCTGATGCTGACGCATAGGAGTACGTCCATCGGAGAGGCGGAGTAAATAAATGGAATTAATTAGAACCGGTGGATTATCAGCCAGTCCCTAAATTACGGCCCAATACGCTATACGACGGCGTAAATGGCCCCTGACGGCATTGAGAAGGATGAGACTTACAGAGACTCGCCTTGCTGGGGGTTGAGTCTGCGAGAGGCCACGTCCCTGGCCACGTACGCCCTGCTGGCTCGCAATGGTTTGAATTGTCACTCGCATCGAGCCTTGACAGAGGACGAGAGACGAAAGATCCTTGAACAGCATCACCTGCACCGTAGTTTGGCAGCCAATTGCCCCCGGTAGTATATACCCCGACCATCCCAATATGAAGTTCAAGTCATACCTGTTGTCGGCACGATGGATGTTGGTCGACAACTTGACGCGGCTGTGAGACAGGAGAGACTTTGGGGCAGGAGGCTGCACAGTGCCCGGTTGTCTTTACACGGGCATTGGCTGCAGAGGAAACCTGATACTAAATTAACACAGCGGTTTCACTATTCTGTCCAATAGAATAGGTCAAATACACCCAATTGAGAAAATGATTACTTTCCTGCAGGCTGTAGTTTAAACATATGTAGTCAAGTCAAGCATGCGCCAACTCTGAGCAGCTCCAGTCTCTGGTTGAAGGCTGACATAGTCATGATAGGACATCAACATCATTGTCCCTTGACTTGACTAATTACCATGACATAGCTGGTCTCTTGATCCTGACGGATAGATTGCCTGTTACTTATGTCAAATATGTAGCTAAAAATGTCACGACTATCGGTCTGTACTATACACTACTATTGCAATACTCGCAATAGGTAAACCTGCCAAGGGTATAGCCAGTACGAAATGGTCGCTGCCCACACGGAGAGGAAGGTCTCCACACTGCCATGTCCCACACGGCGTGTGCGACGGCTCTAAATGAGATCATTGTCGATCGACATTCTCCATCGACTTTAACTTCGACCTCAACCTCAACCTCGACTTGCTCCCTCGTCCGCCCCCTTCCCAAAGGCGTCCGCAATGTCGCGATGCCACGCGCAGCCACCAGCAACCGCGCCGACACCCGGTGGACGGTGCGCGTGATTCCCTTCTTCATCGCCGCCGCCTTTGGCTACGCAACTTACGTTGCTGTTGCGCATCTCTGCAGTACGCGTCCCCTCTCTCGGCTTGCAACCCTTCCGCCGTGGCTGACGCTCTTGCTAGTCAATTACCTCCTCAGACAAAAGAAAAAGACGGCCGTCGCAATCGTGCTCTTGGTGCTCTACTTCGTCTTCTTCCTCCTCACCGTCGCAACCTACCTGCGAACCTTCCTCACCATCCAATTCAACACCGGCTTCGTCCCCTTGTCGGCCGAACGAGAGGCGCTCGACAGGGAGCGCAAACAGATGCGCAAGCGAGGACTAGACGTTGAAGCCTTGCCATGGGTGCCCCCGGATCAGGATCCCGACAGTCCCGGCCTCGAAGGCTTCTATAGCAAGGACGTCTTTGTCTGCGAGATCGACGGCCGCCCCAAGTGGTGCTCCGAGTGCCGGACGTGGAAGCCCGACCGCGCTCACCACTCGAGCGACCTCGACCGCTGCGTCCGCAAGATGGACCACCTGTGTCCTTGGGTGGGCGGCGTCGTGTCAGAGACCTGTGAGCATTTCGTGTGAACCGCCCCGGGGGTCATTCCAACTGACACGCCAGTAGCGTTCAACTTCTTTGTGCAGTTCACCTTTTACGCCGCAAGCTACTGCGCCATATGCCTTGCGACGACAGCGTACTCGTTCCGGCTCCAGCGGCAGGAGGGGCGCCCGCTGGACGCCCGTGTCATCGTGGGCATCGCGCTCGCTTCCCTCTTTGGCCTGTTCACCTCGGCCATGGCCGTCACCTCGGGTCGCTTCATCTTCACCAACACCACAAACATCGACCTGCTCAAGAAGCAGCAGACTCACCGGCTGGCCGTGCGGGTGCCCCACAACACGCCGCCCACCGACCGCTACCAGACAATCACTTACCCGCTGTCGACTCCCGGGTGGGGACCGAGTGGCATGGGGATGGGACAGGTCGACGGCATCGGCTCAGGGGCGACGTCGGCCAGAGACCAACAGGCAAGGAGGACATTCGCCATCCTCACCACCAAGCCCGGCGAGAACCCTTGGAACCTCGGCTGGTGGGGGAACTTCAAGTCGGTCATGGGAAACTCCATCATCGAATGGCTGTTGCCCATACGGCACTCTCCTTGTTGCAACCACGACAGCATGGAAAGCGACTATGAGTTTGGCCACCTCCTCGAGGAGCTGAAGCAGCGGTACGGGATCGCCGATGAAGGCAGACATGCCAAAGATGGGATTGAGATGCGGAGTCCTGGAGCAATGAGACGATAGAATACCGAGATTGATACCCCTGGATTGGAGGACTTGTCCCCAAGACCAGATAAAGAGAAGGCACACAGAGAGGAAGGGGAGGGAGACATGTATGGTTGGAGGGAGGATCAGTTATATACGTAAATAGGAAAGCAGACGGCGTACTCATGACTAATAGACTATAATCAGATGTTGTTGGGCCTCGACAGGCTGGGGCTGGGCTACGACATGGCGAGTTCCATTGCACATTGGGATTTGGACACCTCGCCCCTTGTCTTGAGAGAGGCGACCAGGCTCGGCTTTCCCCGAGAACCGAGCTTCTCCGCCGTCTCCGGACTGGACACGGGAACGGCCAGGGATTTGTGCTACGAGCGCCGCATACGAGAGCGGTCAGCCACTCGCAGGAACACCGTCTCTACGAATCTTTCACAAGGGAAGGAACTGCAGATGGCAATTGGTGCCTTTTGGTTGGTTCATCGAGCAAAAAGAGGCACATGCAAAATAAAAGACATACAACATTGGGGAATCACTGACGTCTACCCAAACATGACACGCCCGTTAGTTTTGCATGGCCCAGGCGACAACAGAGGTCTCTTCTGGGCGTACCAATTCTGCCTCTGTAGACCAGCCTATTCAGCTTGTCGACGCAACCAAGATCTGCTGTGCGCCATGACTGGGTCCATCAACATCGGAGACCTGCCCGACACGTTCAAGCACGTTCAAGACCTCGTCGGCTGTGGCAAACTTGGTCGTCCAACAGCATTACGTCTCCTCCAAGTAGAGTCAACTTTTGGGAATATCTTGGCCTTGATCCTTGTCTGAACTTGTTCGTACTGCAAGGGCCCGTGGATGACCGATAAGGACAGTGGCCGGTAATGACGGTACCGAGACCGAAGATGTCGAGCAGGCACTGATTATTCCGAACACGGGATTGTAGAAGGGGCCATCAGGGAGGGATCCGCCATCCAAGTGCATGTTGCTCCCCGCCCCTTTCTCGTTTCGTGGACTAGAAAGTCTTTGGTCGTAGGTCGGAGTGCACGATGCTGCATTTATGAGTGTGATCGCCTCAGCTGGCCAGGTGTGAGTGACGGGTTATCGTCAATGTAGGTTTGGAGATCGCCATGGGTCGCCTCGCCGAGTAGGGTGTCGCGGCCACAGAGTCCATGACACCTGGAATATTTGTTGGTGGGCGGCTTCGTCTTTATGGTTTTGCCTTCACAATGCGCGGATGCCCTCCTCACCGATTAAACAAGTGGAACCGTGAGCTTCATTGTGATTGATCTGGATGAACAGCACCAAGTGGATATTTTCAAGACAGCTCGGGCACAGGAAGGTAGGGATCTGACGGACGGGTTTGTTGAATGGGACTGTTGCTGTATAGGTAGCTAACGAAAAACATGGTGGAATAGATCGTGATGTTGGTGCTGAAGCTCCGAGTCTTTGAGGGCCGGTGTATCAAGAGAACAGTCGAGCATGGTCGAAACTACCCTAAAGTCAAGTTCAACGTGAGGTGAAGACTGCTGGTTGGGCAAGATTCTCCGGGGCTTTCCCCAGCCATGGCCCCGTCTCTAGAAGTGCGGCCATCCCAGCTGGACTTGTCAGGATATCACGTGATCAGACATTCGATGAGTGAAGCTGTATCTGCTCAGGGTCTGTGTAAGTGGGAGCGAGGAAAACCCCTTCGCTCAGTGATCGACTTGATGGGACGAAAAAGGAAACCCCGCACCTCCATCGGCATTTGAGAAACCCACTTCAGAAACTGTGATTGGGTCCACTGGGACTATGCCACCCTTTGTATGTATAGATGAGTTCGATTTCTGAGGATTTCAGACCGGAGTCAACAGAATATCTCGTGGGTGGATACCCGATCGAGAGCGCTAATGCAGGTATCTGACCAATCACGGACGGTATTCCCCCTCCAAGTTCTCCCTCCGAGAACACCAAATTCCAACTTCACGACCGAATTCGCCAATCATCGAACAAGCAGCAAATCGTGGCGCACGTTTTCGAGTTTTGTATGAGGGATTTCGACTCGATTTCAAGCCTCAAATTCTCCTCGGCGGCCTGTAAGAATCGAGAGAACTCGCAGATCAACTCGGCAGTTGTCAAAGGGCCGAATATCACGACGCCCTGCCGCAAGAATCGCACGATGCTGGTCAGCTGCTCGACCTCGCAACCACACGAGACATCATCACCGCTGGAAGGATGCCCTCTTCCCCGCTCCCAGGACCCCCGGGAGCCTCGTCGCCGCCCGTGGACGCGCCTGGATGGCGGCAGCGGCGGTCCCGGTTCACCTACCGCCAGCTCTCGCAGCTCGCCTCGTTCACCACGTCGAACCCGCTGCGTGTCATCGCCCACATCGACCTCGATGCCTTCTACGCTCAGTGTGAGATGATCCGGCTTGGCGTCCCCGAGGACAAGCCTCTTGCCGTTCAGCAATGGTGAGTTTCCCCGCCGAGGTTGCAATGCGTTCAGCCCCCTTTCGTGTTTGTTCTGTTGCACTTCCTATCCTCGTCTTCTCCTTGGTCAGGACCCGTCTTGGCTCGTTCCATTCCTTGTTCTCGACCCGGGTCTCTCCATTCCAGTGGTTTCACGGCATTGGTCCCCCCGGGTTTCCTCGAGCTCTTTGCCCCACCGACGGGCACTCAATCGTTCTCCGGTCGTCAGAAGAGCGTGTTGGAACGTTCCTTCCTGCCAGTGGACGGCCCATCGGCTGATCTATAGTTCCGGAGGACTGGGAAGGCAGGACCAACACTCAAGACGAAGATGGGGGTCAGTCTGCATTGGCATTCCTCCTTCCTGTGATCCGATAGCTTTATTGGCTCGCCAGAGAGATTGTCTCCGTCTTCCTTTGCAATCGCCAGTCCGACTTCGATAAGTGGTTTGGCATTACCGCGGGATAACCTCATTGGCTTACCGACTCCACCCTTCTCCTGACCTCGTCTCCTCGATGGTCGAAGGTGGCTTGCCGTTGCCCTCTCCAGGATACGATAGCGTCATTGGTTCATTCAAGAGAATCGACTCCACCTATCTCTTGTTCTCGTCTCTCCGGTCTCAACAACCAGGCCAGGCGTTCACCCTCTTGGACTTGTGCCACCATCCCTGGGAACGCCTCCTCGTCAACGCTTGATTCGCATTAATCTACTTCCGTTACCGACCCCAGCTCGATGATCCTCTGCGTTGGTTGGTCGACAATGCTGTCGAAAGACCCACCGGTCGACTTGTTTCCCAGCTCCGGTCTGAACTTGCTGGAATCTGGGTCACAGAGCTATCGAAAGGCCCCACCTGTTGATGTGTGTTGCCTCTCCGCCTCTACCTTGAAGGTGCCATTGGAATCCCCATCCTTGGATCTGGTCGAGCTGTTGACCTCCGACCACTCAGTCCCTCGCCTGACCTATCATGGTGGACGTCCTGGCCTGTTCCTGTTCCTCATGCTTCGGGGTTCCTGGACTCCCCCGTTCCCCAGACACGAACTCTTTCTGCTCATCTTTCATCTTTTGCTTTCACCATGATCTTACTCTGGACGAACATGATGATAACCTCTCCACAGGCAGGGACTCATCGCCATCAACTATCCTGCTCGCGAAGTAGGCATTGGACGGCATTGCAATGTCGACGAAGCAAAGAAGCTGTGCCCCGACCTCATTGCACAGCACGTAGCCACATGGAGAGAAGGCGACGACAAATGGGCGTATAGGGACGATGCCGCAGCCAACATAGCAACCGACAAAGTCTCACTCGACCCCTATCGCCTACAATCGAGAAGGATCCTGGCTGTTATCAAGGAGGCTCTGCCTCCTGAGCTGCAAAGGGTGGAGAAGGCAAGTATTGACGAAGTCTTTCTGGATCTCTCGGCACAGGTCCATTCAACCCTGTTGGAGCGCTTCCCAGAGTTGACGAATCCGCCGCCCTACGACGACCCGACCGAGAAACTCCCGCTCCCCTCCGTTGTTGCTCTCGATTGGCAAACCGACGCCTTGGTTGACCTGGACGAGGAGCAAGAGACGATTGATCCTGACTGGGACGATGTGGCGGTACTCGTCGGTTCTGAAATTGTGCGCAAAGTGAGGGCTGAAGTACGGGAGAAGCTTGGCTACACATGCTCGGCAGGAGTAGCCAGCAACAAGCTTCTCAGCAAGCTGGGGTCCGGTTTCAGGAAGCCTAACAAGCAGACAGTCGTGCGCAACCGAGCGGTACCGTCGTTCATGGGGGGCTTCAGAATCACCAAGTTACGGAACCTCGGCGGCAAACTCGGCGAACAGATCGTATCTACATTCAACACGGACAGCGTCACAGATCTTCTCGATGTACCCTTGGCAAGCATGAAGTCGAAGCTTGGCCACGACACAGGACTATGGGTCTACAACACCATCCGTGGCATCGATACCAGCGAAGTCAACTCACGCACTCAAATCAAATCGATGCTGTCGGCCAAGTCTTTCCGGCCTACCATAACCTCTCAAGAGCAAGCCATCCGATGGCTGAGGATCTTTGTGGCCGACATCTTTGCTCGCCTCGTCGAGGAAGGGGTGCTGGAGAACAAGCGACGCCCTCGAACCATCAACCTGCATCACCGTCACGAAGGCCAGGTACGATCACGGCAGGGTCCCATTCCACAAGGTAAGATGATTGATGCCGCCTGTCTCTTGGAGCTGGCCAAGGACCTTCTTGGCCAGATCGTGGCAGAAGGTAGGGTATGGCCCTGCGCAAATCTCAGCCTCAGTGTGGGCGGGTTCGAAGATGGGGTCAAGGGAAACATGGGCATCGACGCGTTTCTCGTCAAAGGTGAGGAAGCAGAAGCCCTCAGGTCTTTGGCTCCCGAAAACCGCTCAGCATCGACGGGACCCGAGCATACTGCAAAGAAACGCCGCGTGGAGGATACTGGGATCCAGAGGTTCTTCTCGAAAAGGCCATCATCTACCGACAGCAGCCGTTCCCACGAGTCGATTGCTTCTACGAGCCACCCGAAGAACGACGGCGTCCCTTCGGAGCATCATCACAAGACGGCTGGTGAAACCGATATGCCCAACTACCAGAGCGACACAGCAGATGCAGGCTTTCCGAGTACGAGCAACTTTACAAGCACGGAAGCGGACCACGGCTGTCAGCTCTCCATCGACTTCCTTGTGTGTTCCCGCTGCAAGGCCACCTTCGGAGACCCAGACGCGCTGCAGAGCCATCAAGACTGGCATATGGCCAAAGACCTCCAAGAAGCGGATCGTGTCAAGCCTGCATTCGTCGAACGACAGCCTGCGCCGCGAACCCCGTCACAAAAGCCGCAGGGGACATCATCCAGACGTGGCCGAGGAGGGAAGCTGGAACCAGGACAGAGTCGGCTTAGGTTTGGATGAGTAGTTGTTTAATAAGCATCATTGCGACACAGGCCGAGAGACAACTTGAGCGAAAACCGACACGTCCTCGAACTACGTACGAACGGAACCGAGATTATCTGGCCCCCCCGTCTCTCGAGCGCCGTTGCCTACAGCGTTGACTTTTGAGATCCACAATGATCATGGGTGCAGTGACGTGAATGCGGGCGGGCATGGGAGAAAGCAATGACAGCGCCAAGACAAGAGCTGAGCTTGTCGTGAGGAAGCTATACTCAGGCGTGCAAGTCCGGGGTCTTGCGCGGGTACTTTCTTCACAGAATTGGCGGTTGGTTACACAAAATGCACTTTGACTAATTTAATTGCCCTAGCGTTTACTGTGCGACGACAAATTCCTTAAAGGGACTTCTGAAACTCTTTCAAGGAGAGATGGATGCCACAAGCCGGGGTTGTGCGGCTGCATGGGAACACAGTTCATGTCAAAACGGCCGAGACGGCATGGAAGGGCGATGAGGCAATGCGGGCAGCCGAGCGAGTACATGAATCAGGGGACGTGTGCTGAAGCAACTCAACTGGCTCACACTCTTTCATGATCAAGGCCAGCGGACGAACCGGAAGCCAACTCTCAATTGACGACCTGCTGATGCAGGCATCTTGGCTGTCACTTGCGACAACAGAAGCTTCGTTTGCGTGGGATGCCAATGGAACTATTGGAATTCGATGGGCTCTTTTTTACCTGACAGAAGCGACATGATTGGGTGACTGGCTTGGGGTGCTTGGGCACCACCGGGACAAAGGGCAGCGCTACGTTGGGCTTCAACTGGTGCGAGGCATTGCTACCCAACCCAACCGCCAAAAGTGCAGCGACCAAGCCCGTCGGCAACCACTCAAGACAAGTTGTCTGGCCTCTGCTGCAGCTGAGGTAATGCCGGAAGATGGCAACACCTGACAGGCATGGTGCTGTGGAAACACGTTGCCTGTCATGTGTGGGCGGCGAAGGTTGAACTAACGCCCGGCGACAACAACTGGGACATGGCGAGGAGAAATAAGGAGCCCGGAGGAGCAAAGATGCCCAACCTTCTCCTCAACGGCAGTTGTGCAGGCCCGACGCGATGCAACCGGAATAGATCACGGCGACACGGCTTTTTGAGACAAGGCAACGGGCGGTAGGCGATAGGCGACAGCAACGGGCAACGGGCGGGCAGAGGCAGAGTCGTGTGTGAGATGGAGACATACATACGGAGCACCTGGCGGGCTCCATCAACCTACGTGTCGCTTGGAGATGGGATTCGGCGTGCAATCAGCAGAGGGTTGGAGTCTTGGATACTTGGGACAAGATATAAAGCGGCGTCATGAGGTGGATGCTGGGAGATGACGATGGTTCCTGAGCGGTTACGTTCCAGCCCACTCTCATCCCCTCTGCTTCCGTGCCTCACGCCGGTAAGGTAGAAACAGACTTGTGCTTGCCGTCCACGGCATCTACAGTACCAGACAAAAGGCCGACATCCCCGTCTCCGACACGGGAGGTCCTTGGTCGAGTCTGGGTAGACGTCATCGTCACCCTCATCTTCATCCTCGCTCCCACGCTGCTGCAACCGGATATCACGACCTCATCAGCACCAACCCCCTCAACCGAGTGCTGATCCCCCCATGAGAGCAGTTTCATGTCACGTATCCAAGCTTTGTACAAGAATTTTGCCTTCGGTCCCGCGTCTGCGGACGATCGTAACTTGCAAAAAGAAGCCACGGCGTACCTGTATCGCCATCCCTCCTCTGACGGGGAAGAGGGCTCGAACTGGCCGTTGGGCATCGTCAATACAAGGGATAGCCTTGTTCGCGACGAGACAACGGCGACATTGTGAGTGCCATTTTGCCGCGCCAGCCAGCCCATCCGAGGCGTCCTCTAGCCTCGACGGCTTCTTTGGATGAACCAGGCAAGCAGAAAGCGGAAGCACGGGCAAGGTCGTGATCTGTTCAGATGGTCAGTTTGGGGCTCGATCTCTAATAAACGGCCGTTTGAACCGTTTCCCCATGTGCCGTCGCAACATTATCATTTTATCGAGATTTTTTGACATTTTGTACCAAGTACAACCCACCTGTACACCCGTCCCTGACGCCAATATTCCCTATCTTTGGAACCCGACCCACGACATTTGCCGTTCCCAATGAGACAAGACAGAAGAAGGCTGCAGTTGCATCTGTCACACACCACAAGGCACATTACGGATACGGCGCAAGGCACCAGAGGACAGCATAACTAGAAACCGAGCCGAGGGCAGCGAAACTCTCAAGTCCTGTGTGTTTGAACTTTGGACGCCAGCCACGCAGTCAGACGCGACGCGGTGCACTTTTCCAAAGTCAACTGACAAGCGGCCAAGGCCGTCGCCGTTGCCGCAACCATTGCTCAACCACCGGCACACGGCGGGCTGTGCTGTGACTCGCCAGCCAGAGACCGACCGCCAGCTACTCCAACAGCAGAGTCACCAGTACCAGAAGACACAACGGACTCGCCCGTGCAGGTTTTGACAGGAGGGGCCTCGTGGACCAACCAGCGCGGGAGCCTAGGCTCTGGTGCCCAAGCACAAGTCACCGCCAGAGCCCAAGCCCGGCAAGGCAGAGACAAAACAGGCCCAACCACATCCGGCCTCGGTGGACCAGGATCTGCTGAGGCCGCCTCCTCCCAGCCGCCCAGCGCTGTTCAACGGTCCACCAAAACAGGTCGCCACCACTGGACGGGTCGGCAGGGCACAGGCCAGGAAGCGGGCCACGACCAGGATCAGGATCAGAATCAGGGCATCCACGCACGAGGCCAGCTGCAGATCCCGCACCTTGACGTTGGGCTCGGTCAGGGAGAAGGACAAGCCTCCGCCACCGTTGCGGGAGTGCTACAACCTGCCATCGCAGCAGCCCAGCAATTCCAGAACCAGCAGCCAGGAGGGGAGGACGTGATTCTATCACCAGGAACAGTCGAGACATTGTCGTCATCTCCCTTTCAGGCACAACCGGCACCTGACTCGGACCTTTTCTTTCTCGCCCTGCTGCAAGCCCAGAACCAAAACCACCACCAACACCAACACCCCCAACACCAGCAGGCTTTTGGGGACGAGTCAGCTCGACAATACTATCTCCAGCAAGACTACGGGTATCTGGACCAGCAGCAATATTACCAGTCGCCACAACCGTTTCCTGTCCATCCGCCTCCATCAGCCTCAGCTCCAGTAACATCTTCTGGACTTGCTCCCCCTCCTCCTCCTCACACTCCCTCTGCAACTCCAACTCCACAAAGACCACCACTGAGAAGACGCTTCCAACCAACAGCATCTCGCCGTCAGCCGAGCGTGTCCCACAGCCGGCGTCTGTTGGCCTCGCGGTCTCCTGCAAGTCAATCTGCCACTGGGAAGGCCCCAAAGGCCCCTCCTCGTCAGCGCCTGCCACCACAACCACCACAACCGCTGGCACTAGACCCACCACCTCAGCCCTCCACCGCCCACCGCCGCCATTCGCCTTTTCTCCCTCCTCCACCTCATCAACCTCCTTCTGCTCCCGCCTCTTCTCTTTCTGCCTGTTCTGCCTCTGCCGCCTCAGGTCTCTCTCTGTCATCTCTGTCTCCCTTGTCATCCCCCGTCCCCGTCCCCGTCTCCATCTCTTCTTCTCCTGTTCTTCTCTCAACGTTCTCTTCTCCATCCTCCACACCATCCCTCTCGTCTCGTCAAACCCCTCGTTCTCTCGCATCGTCGTCCTTGTCCTCACAGATCAAAATGTCGAGGTCATCCCGAAACCCTCCCCCCACCGCCGCCAGCACCGGCCGACAGAACGAATACTTTGTCCCTCGTGATGGCATCGACCGTGAAGTCATCTCCGCCGACATCTGTCGCTATCTGGGCAATGACGCCCTCGTCCGTCCCGGCCACTACGAGGTACGCTGTCCTCTTCTTCTCCCCCCGAGCGTGATAATGTCGTCGCTCGCCCCCCTCCGCCTCAATACCACTCGTGATGGGAATCAAATGGCTCACTGTTCGATTACAACAGAACCCTCAGACCGGCCAAGTAGTCCAGGGCTACTACATCACTGCCTACAGGAACCTAACAACAGTAAGTCTTAATCCCTCACGGCACCCTTCCTGTTCTTCTGTGACTGACACCAACCCCTTCCAGGCCATGATCGAGGATCTCAAGGCAGATTCGGCTCGATGGGATAGTGAAAGGCGGGCGCAGACTTCGCGCAACACCTCCGGAGGTATCCATGCCTCGAGAATTGCCACTGGCGTTCCGCCGAGACACTCATCTAACTCACCTGTAGTCCAATACCGCTACTCCGAGACGCACCAGTCGCGTCAGCATCACGGCCCGACCGAGGCCCCTTACCAAGCGGACCCCTACTCCCGTGACCCGGCCTTCGATAACTCCAGATACCCAGGCACTGGCGCTCCCGGCTACACGGGCGCCTCCGGCACCTACACGCAGCAGGCGTACGGCTCCACAAGTAGTGGTGCGTATGGTGGCTATCCTCAGTCCCAGCAGTCTCCTCCCCCGACGGGTGCGGGGTACAGCGCTGCTCCCTCGGCCGGCTCCGTGTTGAACCAGGCCTACCAGACGGCTCAGGATCCCTACATGGCCATTGGGGCGAACCGCCAGAGGGGATACGCCAGTGACCCGTATGCTAACCAGATGGCCACCTCAGCCGCTGCCGCCCAGCAGACGGCCTATGCCACCGCTGCTCCCACGCAAGCAGGCTATCCCGCAACTGCTTCTTACCAATACTCAGGTCAGGTTCCTCCTGCGGGCGCTCAGTCGTACGCGACCATGCAGCCCCAGGATCCCTTCTACGGTCGCGGTGCGTATAGCAAAAAGCATATACCCGTCCGGCAACACTTTTGATGAGCACAGTTCTGACCCTTCCGCGTCTCTAGCAGGCCAATCGACACAAGCATATGCAGCCCAGGCACCACAGTATGATGAAACCCCCCGCACTCGCGCTTCCGCGACTCCAACAAATACTCAAACAAATCCCAGTGGTACCAGCAGCCGACGTAGTGAACGGGAAACCGACAGACACGCTTCGGACCGACACCACCGCTCCAGCCGCCGGTAAAAGGCAACCCCAACCCCCCCCTGGAGGGCCGAGGCCTGGGTTCTCTCCCCACCGCTTCACCTTTCCTGAGCTTGCCGAGGCGCTCCGACGTCCCAGCGAGTGTGTGATGATTTCTGCATAATGACCGGGTCAAACGGAGTACGGCTTTCCCACCCCCCTTTGGATCGACGCTTTCGTCCTCTCTTTTCTGTTTCTCCCGGATATGATTCCCCCACCCTCAGAAGGTTCCAGACTTTCCTTTCTCTGGCTGGTGCCCGCCCGTCGAGTTGCAAGTTTGCATCTCTCGCTGGAGTTTTCCTGCTGGAAGGTACCTCAGTTCCCGGCCTCACTTTTTTGGAGACTTGCTCGTCGCCCATAAAACCTGGATCCTTGGAGTCGATATACCCTGGATGTATCAACTGCTGTTGCTATCGATGTTGCCCTGGAACCCACGATCTGGACCTTTTGAGACGCATACCCTTGGAGTACCTTTATCTCTTTATTTTACCACGACTTTTGCATTATGGATGGGCCTACCCTGGATGACGAACCCCATCGACTACGCACCGTTATTTACCTCACGGATGAGACATGCTGCATACGTTTTACACTGGAATACGGCGCTGGGTGGGAAAAGGAGGGGGGCCATCCCTCACCAAGGTGGACTTGTGTGTGGTGGTTGTTTCGCTGTCATGGCCTTGCTGTCCGGATCCGCCTTTAGGGGGAGTATTTTGATTTTTCGTTGTTTCCTGGATCTGGCTGGCTCTTTTCCTCCCAATGTTTGGCTCCCCGGATTCTTCGATGTGACCCATCGTTGAGACGTGGTGTTTTGAAATAATAGATTGGCAGAGAGGCCGGCATCCGGACAGCAAGGTAAGTTCAAACAAGAGCTTGTATATATTAGCCAACCCTATCTCAAAGGATCTCTTTGCTTCCCCAGCCCCCCGTCTCCTCACTTGCCCCATTTTCCTTCCATTGATGGACTCTCCTTGGACTATGTCTTGATTCAACCGCAGAGACACTGACTTGGCAGACTTGACTCTTGCAGCCATGCGCATTGCCCACCAACACCCCCAGTACCCGGACAAGGAATACCCAACTGGAGTCGCCTCAGCCTGGTCAACCGTCCGGCATCCAGACGGCAACCTCTCAAGGATTGGACCGTATCATCAAGAATCATCGACCTGTTTGACTCGTTGTTCTGCGCCCAGCTGAACATCATCTTGCTCATGGACACTGGCTGCATCATGCAGCTCCACCTCAGCCGAGGATGGTTTCCGTGCGTCGCAGACGACACTTGCTCTCAACTGCATCCGCGTTGAGCAGCGTGGGAAACAAAACCGATTACATCAGCAAACCCACTGCAAAGTGAGTCAAGGTAACGTTCGAACAAGGTGACTTGATCATACCTGGCAAATACGACAACTCAATACAACCTGGCACGCCACCTCTTCCGGGCTCATCTGGATATGCAATTTGCTTCTGTCTGCGGCACCGCCGCTCATCGTTGCTCTCTGCATTCTGCGGAATTCGGCCTGGTTGGACTTGTTCGACTCCTTTGGAGCACCTGTCAATGCTTGTTATGGATCTCAACTGCTCAGTCGACCTGGATGACTTGCTACACTACAATCCACCGTATGTTCAACGGCTGTGACAATTCGATGTTTCGGGTCAATTCGAACACTCCTGGGGCTCCGTCGTTTCAGCACACTATCAATGCGACCTCTATCCGGATTAAACAGCAAACCACTACCTTGCCTGGAAGACATCGTGCTTTGTGGAAGCCGAGTGTCAGCCGCGAGGACTTGTCCTACCTGGCATCAATCAATTACTGGGGACCTTTGGGCGCCGCCGGTGCGGTCATGACTGGAATGTGTTGATGTGTTGAGAGGCTTGTTTGTTGATGGGTTTCGTGGAGGGATGGTGGTCTTTTGGCTATGGGATTATGTTTTTCATTTTGCAACTGTTTGGGTTTTGATATCTGGCTCTCTTGTTGACCTTGGTCTTGGATCCGTGGACTTTTTCTTACTACCGTTGTGCTTCTCCTTTGGCTCGTCTTTCATGCTTGATCTAAATCTGGATGGAGTTTCAGGGGTCTTTATGTGTTGGAGTGGGTGTCACTGTGTATGGATGCTTGGTTTATGTCAAATCAATGTCGATTGCAAAAAGTCTGTCAAATGGAAATGGAAATACAAGAACTGGCACACTGTTGACCCATGTTGCGTCCCATACGTGTTCGATCCGTCTCAATTAACCTGATTCCTGATTCCTCCGATAACACAAGAAGCCAAATAACTTAACACACTGTTGAACCGACCTGGTCAAACGCATTTGTCCAGTTTAGTGTGAGCACAACCACACTGACGTGGGTGCTTGGAGCCGACGATTGCACATCTAGCGGGGGATGGCCGAGGTCGAGGGCGAGCAGCCCGACGTGGTCATCAGTCCGTTGGTCAGAAGGGGCTGACGTTCACGGCGTCTGTACGGATGGTGGTTGAAAAGGCGCTGGTGGATGCAGTTGGGCGTGTGATGGTGTCTCGGGAGGTTATGGCTGGGTGCGGCGGGGGCCGGCGGGGGAGTCGGAGGCAGCTCAATGATGCCGTCCTGGGTGAGCATGCCGATGACGTCGTAGACCCAGAGACGAGCGCGGCGCAGGTCCTCACCGGGAGCATCGGACTCGGTGGGCGACGCCGGGACGCGGTTCCTGTTGATCAGGGACCGGAGGCGAGGGAGGTCGGCGACGGCGAAGGAGCCGACGACCTTGCAGCTCGAAATTGGGCCAAGATCGTCGATAGATCGAACAACGTCCTCGGCGCGGACCATCATGGGCTGGAAGGGGCCAGGAATGTGTATAACATGAAAGAAGAAGCCTAAGGCAGGCTGGGGGCCGGTCGAGATGAAGAGTTTGTGGGCGCCGGGGGGGGCCTCGACGTGGAAGAGCTCCATGCGAGGGGGACGGGGAACGATCAGGGGAGTCGGGGCCGGAGCAATGGCGACCGGAAAGGTGGGCGCCATGAGGTGGGAGGTGGAGGTAGTGGTGGAAGAAGAGTCAATCTGCTGAAGCATGGTGGTGGAGTTGGTGATTGTGGTGATGGTGTCTTTGGTGTAGGTTGTTGTAGTTGCTGTTGTAGTTGCTGTTGCTGTTCGATGGATGATGGTGAAGACCAGACAAGGAACGACGAGGACATGGCCGACTAGATATAGCCCGTCAGTCTGAGCAGATTCAAGAGTCTCTGAGAAAAGATAGAGTCCTCATGTCGCACTTGGACACAACAAGACCAAAGATAGCTAGCCCGTTTTCTCCGTGACGGGGCTTCACCTGCACGACTCCGTCGATATTACAGCACTGTGCCCGGCCGCGATGGACAACTTGCCCGTCTCGCAAGCTTTGTGCTTGCGGGGGATAGGTTCCGTCCGCTGTAGGCTCCCGAGGGCTGAAGCTGTGCGGGCCCCCCTTTTTTGGTGTTTGCCTCCGAAGTTGACGGGCACAGTATTAACGTGAGAGCGGCCTCGAGAGCAACAACCGTTGAAGCGTCATAAATGTATGCAAAGAGTTGAAGTCGAAGAGGAGGAGGACCTCTCGAGGAACGATACCTAGGAGAACGAGCAATTCGGCGCCGACGATATCCAGTGTTCCAAACTGTCCTGCTCATAGAACTTGGTCCTTCGGTCCAGGCAGTGTGATGTTGAGAGGGAGATGCTTCTTGCACGATGCTGCCTCAACCTCATGGATGGGTTACACATGGAACTGAACTAGTCCAAGGCGTGACCTCGTAGCGGGCGGTGACTCTGCAGGAGCTGGGGCATGCCGCCAGCATGAGCCCTATTCGGGGGATATTGGGAGATTCTGCACCTGTCGACGGCGCACGCCGGAGTGACGGGGGAAGCGCAGTGTGTAACCACATGAGAGAGAGCGGAGAATGCTGGCAGCCACTGCAGGGGATTAGCAAGTGTCATCTAAAGGGAGATACTGTGAAGGATGGGATCCTCCGTTTGTTGTCGGACTTGACGGTTGTCACGACGGATATCTGGATGGATTCGTTGGTTGGAGAAGCAAGTTGCCGAAGTAGCTGATGTTGTCTGTCGACATGTGTTTCACCTTAAGAGTAAGATTGCAGCTGTCCTAGCCGATGGGAGATGATGTCGACGACGGCGCGAGAAACAAGGAATGAGGGGATTCCTAGTGAGGATAGCGACAGAAAAGGCGTCAATAGCTGCGGTCGCCTGATGCCTCAGGTGTAGGCCGACTGCATCTTCGCAGCACCGTTTCCCAGGTTTGGCAAGAGCCACGGCTCCTGTGTAACTGCAGCTTGCCGTGATTGCTCCAGCCAGGCTCCCGTCTGAGCTGAAATGTGAGGGCATCTTCTCCTTGAGCCCGCAGCCGGGCGCCGGCATGAGATTATCGTAGCTGGGAATCGGCGATTAATTGGGAGCTTTGAATACGTGGAGTCAAGGAATAGGGGAACTTGGTCTCGAGACTTGGTCGAATGGTCCAGGTGACAAATGACTTCCTCGTATTGCCTATCCGTACTTTCAAGAATACATTCCATGATCGACAAGAGATATCCCCCAAAGCGAACGTCCAACAACACAAGCACCTAACCCCCTCAGTACATGCCAATCAGCTTCTTGATCTTGATCTGGCTGGTGAGCAACTGCACGATGCCAAACGTCCACCATCCCGCCCTCTTCCTCCAGCCCTCCTGGACGGGCAGCCTCTCCTCCTTGAAGAAGGCCGTGGCGTAGTCGCAGGGGACCTTGTCGCCGTCGCCGATGACGTTGAGCACGAGGGCCATCTCGGCGCACGAGAGGTCGTGCTCAAAGGCGCCGTACAGCAGACCCGGGTTGTCCTCCCTCTGCCTCGCGATGCGCCTCTTGCGCAGCTCGGCGAGGTCCCTCGCCGTGATGGCCTTGCCGTCGGACGACGACGCCAGGAGGTCCTCGATCAGGTCCTTCTGCGGCGTCCTGTTGTCGCCCTGCCCGTGGTCCCGGCGGGTCAGCGAGATGTCGTGCTCCACGACGTTGGGCAGCGCGAGCTGGTCCAGGTCCAGCACGCGGTTGCCCTGGGCGTCCTCCTGGCCGGGCCTCCGCATGCCGAAGCTTGCAAAGATGGACCACGGGTTGCGCACCGTGTGCCAGACGGTCTGCAGCAAGGTGCGCTTCGGCGCAGGCTCGTCGTCGTGGAACCGTGACGGCTTGCGCTCCAGGAAGATGGGGTTGCTGAAGGCGGCCGCGAGCGGCTTGGACAGCCCGACCTCGTTCATGCCCGCCAGGACCTCCTCCAGCCGCACGTTGCGGCCGTCGCGGGGCAGGTAGCCGTGGTTGGCGAGGCTGTTGATGAGCGGGCAGGGGCCTCGTACGTCGTTGGGGCCCGAAGGGGCGTACGTGCCCTTGGCCAGCGGTGGTGATGGTGATGATGCCATGGTTGGTTGGCTGCTTGGATCACGGCTAGATGCTCAAGGGCGAGAGAGGAGAGGGAGGCCTAAAGGTAAATAGATGAGAAAGAGGGGAAGAGACGGGAAAAGAAGTGGTTACAAATGTGCTTCCATGCACAAGCAATCACAAGCAATGCCTACCTCCTCACGGATAATCCCCTTTGTACGACCTCGCGTCCAAGTTGTCAGCCACCAAGAGGCACAGCTGACGCGACATGCACCCAGACCCTCTCGGTCTGTCTCGGCCCTGCACGAGCGGTGCATTCCATTGACGAGTTTGTTGGTAGACTGACGGAAAGTAACACAGCAGAAGACACGAGCCTCTAGGCTTTCGAATTGATAACAGGCAAAAGAGGAAGCCCTGTCAGCGGGCTGCAAAATGTTGCCGAGGAGGGGGCAGCAGCCTATGGCAGGCCACGAATTGTCAAGCAGCCTTTCGATAGATCAATCATCTCACCGAAGCTGCACAAAGGCGCATGCTCGCCTGTCTCAACTGGGGATAGAGCCCGTCCCAGCCGCAGCTGTGAGGACGCCTTCGCGTCAGACCGTGTCTGACGTTGGGGCCACCAGTGCCGATGATCAAGCCAGCCAAGCAGATTGACTTTTATAGTAATCCCCAGGCGCGGGGACGAGGAACAAGTGAGTGAGGCGGGTCAAACATGGTTCCAAGCATTGAAGGTCGGCGAGCACATGGGTTGGTAACTTGCAACTACGAGAAGCTGCTGATCAGGTGATAGTTGCTCATGCACAGGACAACCTCGGCCTCTGGAGCTGTTCAACTCCTCACGTCAACAGGCAAGCACGCACAGAGGGCAGCTCAAGGAGCTCCCCGCGCCGTGGCTTTTGACTCGGCTTTACCCAAACACTCGGAGGCGTCCATCCTCTCAGCCACCTAGGGCACATGGCGGGCAATCATTGACTGCACGTGCAGCATCATTCTTACACGCTGCTGCATCTGCCTCCCATTCTCCCATGACAGAAGAGTGCGGTGCTTCCCGATGATGATCAGTCTGGGCCTCCACTGCCTACACCATCAATGCGTCCGAGTCCTCCAGGAAAAGGCAATTTCTGCGCTGCCTTCAGGTTTGGAAACACTTCAACCCCTCGAGTCGTCGCTTGGGAGCCTCGAATACTGGACGCCCAGAACGTCGACCTCTGCCACTCAAGTTCAAAGGACAAGCTACTCGGCCGGCTGATGCATCAAGACAGGTTCCTACTCTTGGATGCCATTGCAGTCTGCATCTCTTCGAGGAGTCAGACGGTTGTGTCTGTTGTGAGGTTCAATATGACTCGGGGCACCTGTATGGTAGTCTCCATAGAGTGAAGATGACCTTTTCTGCGCCATCGCTGGGGAGAGATTGATATCCTTCATACAGAGAAGCGGTCAAATATTTCGAGATTCGAGCCTCACCACAGAGCGCGACTGAGATATCGATACTGCCTGCCATGGCAAAGGGTATTAAGCTCTCCTTCTCCTACGTGATGCGTGGCACCCGATGGCTGTTGGGTAGTATGCTATGCCACTACATAGCCAGAGTCAACCCATTCAAAGGCGACAACTCAGTCGCCAAAGGCCTCGTCTGGAACAACCTCAGAAACAAGGAGCCCAAACCTTGGTAGGATACCAACGGGCCGAGCCGATCCTCGAGCCAGCGTCCCAAAATCGAGATGATTCGCAGGCGTGGCAGTTTGCAATACGCGTTGAACCGTGGAGGAGTGATCGTCGGATTCAGATACCCCGGCCAACATCATTCAGTCGCCTCCATGGGTTGAAAATGAGCACAACCAAGAATGCCCTCTCGTGTACTAACCGAGAGCCTCCCAGATATTTCTCGACGACTGCGTCGGCTGGTTCGTTTGATGCGGCAATCGACGTCTTGAACCTTTACAGTCTGAATCTCGACCAGCCGGACGATTATCGGATTTGGAAGCCTGAAGCAGCTGTTAGACGGGCAGTCAAGACTTGTCAGAGATGTTGTGCCGAGGAGTCAGAGGAGCCAGTGAGGATAGATGCCAAATCCGTGTGCACGAGCCCAAAACAGCTTTCGTAGCAAGCAGGGGACGTTTGTGCGGATTGAGACGTCTGGGTGAAACGAATGAGGTTCATACCCCATGCACATTGATAGCCCTTGTAGGCTGGTGAAAATAGTCCAAGGAGGCCAGGAGGGCGACCATACATATTCCCCTATCCGTACACATACTATACACAGGATCGCCTCGTGTCCTTGGACCAGATCCATAGAGGCGCACCAATCTGTATTGTTCGGTCGGATAAGAGGTCAAGTCTATCGGCGAAGGGGAAGAGTGGTGTTTGGGATCAGCATCAGGTACTTATCAATCGGTTATGGTTGTGTCGCGAAGAGAAGGGACGTGGTAGAGTACCTAGATATCTTGTCAATTCTAGGTTCCATCAGATATCCCAAGTTGCCATCAGGATACCGAGCCCTGCCACCAGGCACCCAGGATCTCCTGTTACAATGGGAGGGGTGCACTCCCCGACTCCCTCCAGTCAGCGAATCATGATAAGCTGGAATCCTTCGGCCATGATCCCATCCACGTGGTGTCCCCAGTGCAATGGTTTGAGTGCCGTGTCGTGGGTGAGGTGAACCTCGTAATGGCAGATGGGGGTGCAATACCAAAGTCACGATACTCTGACCCTGCAATGACGAGAGGCTCAGCAACCCTCAGCTCGGTGCTGACCACTTAGAGCTTTTCCATCCCAAGCCAAAGGCGGTGAGGGAATTGTGGTGGGGACGGGCCATGTTATGGTGCTGGACCCTGCGATCTGACTGGGCTTGAATAGCGGCAAAATAATTTTTTTTTCTGGGGGTTTGTTGTTTTTTTGCGGTTTTGTTTTTTTCTTCTCGGCCTCCCACGATTTTTTACCTCATGCGTTTTGTTCTTATCAATGCTACCGGGGATTAAGCGGGCATATGGCAGTCAATGCTAGGCGGTAAACAATTAAGATCCAGGTTTTTATCCCCCCCCCCCCTCACAGACCAATCTTGGCAAATCATCCCTTGCAGCGCCCCCAAACCTGAAGCTAATTAATAATTGGAGAAGCCGAGTCGCTCTAGGGCCCTGCTAAATGCCTAGGGCACCGTCCTCTGGGGAAAGGTACGCCGAGGATGGCACCCCAGGCACCCCTACTAGAGCCCTGGTTCCCCCTCCAAGCCCCTAAATTCAAGCCCCTAATAAAGCGATCGGCCAAAGTGCCAAGGGTGGCCCGTTGCATGGCTCGTGGTCAGCTCGTGGTAGACTCGTGCTGGATGAGAGGTCGAGAGGTACTTTCTGGAAGGGGTAGCATTGGGCATCTGGTCAGGTACCGTTATTCACAGGCAGGATGGGAGTTGCTTTGATTCCGAATGTCTGACTCGCCTTTTTGCTGCGATTGCCATTGCTTCTGCTCCTGCCGCTGCCTGCTAATTATTGCTTGTTCCTGCCGCCGCATCCCAGTGCTGCATCTAGTATCGCGACAGCTTGACGCCGTCAGCCGTCACTCTATCCTTCCCCCCCGTCAAAACCTGCATCTGCATCATCCATCTTTTTTGACGACTGTGTCAAAATCCCCGACATCTCGAGGCTTCTTCTCTTCTATCCAGACACTACTTCAACATCTACTCCGTACATTGCTATTATAAGACTTACACTCTAGTCTCCAGCTAGAGTCCCCCACTTTGGCCACGGTCAAAGGAGAAAAAAAGCCCGTGTGTGTGTGTGCGTGTGTGTTATTTTTTTTTTTCTTCTTCTTTCCTCGACTTTGGGTTCCTCCGTCCCGACGCCGTCTCCCAGCTTCCGCCCGCCGAGCGACCGAATTGCGTCCCACACAACCTACAACCTTGGACTGGACAAAGCTGGGAACCCGCCCGCAGCCCTACTCGGTCCCAATCACAAATCTCCATCTCCCATCTTTCAGCCCCTGGGCCTGGCCTCGCCTCTTCCCATTGCTTTGCGCACACTCGCACACGGTACCGCCTACCGACTGCAACTTTTTGGGCCTCTGGCAACGTCCGTCGGGACCTAATATATCGGCAGAATCGATTCCAGACAAAGACCTCTCCTGCGGCTTTCGACCTTGGACTCTCCTCCAGAGCCGACACTCGGTCCCTCGATCCCTACCCATCAAGAGAATCGTGGCCCGTGGGCTCAGTAAACGTGGACGAGTCGGACTTTTTATTTCTTTGGGTGTTCTTGGGTCGTCTCTAGATGCCCCGCCATCCGCCGCTCGCCATCCTGATCCAGACTTGACAGATCCTGATCCCGCCTCTTTCGTCCGCCTACTCTTCCTTTGTCCCTCCCCTCCCCCATCCCCCTCGGCCTCGACGTCGACTTCTTCCACTTCCACTTCATCATGGATCCCGCCGCCCTGAGGTCCTTGCTCGCTGCCAGCTTGGACCCCGATGCCGACAACCGGAGACGTTCTGAGCTTCAGCTAAAACAGGTGCGTCTTTGCGTCCCTCGTTCGCTTCTCGTCCCTCGCCTCCCGCCTCTTGCCTCTTGCCTCTTGCATCAAGGCACGCCTCGTGCCTCTACGCTCTTCGATACTGCGGATGTCTTGCTGGTCGGGATGGGGACGCTGGGTTCTTGGCCTTGTCCTCGTCACTTGATATTTGCTTGACGTCCTACCGTCTGCAGCTTCCCGTCCTTTGCGCCGCTCCCGGATCATGGAAGAGCCCTTGCATGCTAACGTGCAGCCTTTTGTCATCTAGATTGAGGAACAGCCCGGCTTCTTGGAATGCCTGCTCGATATTCTGCAGGCTGAGCAGGATGCTAGCGTCAGACTCTCGAGTATGTTTTTTTTTTTAACCCATCACTCCATTCTCCCTTCCATACCGCTGCTCTCTGGGAGTGGCCCGGTCCGATAGTCCAGTCCTAACAGCCTCCTTTCTTCCAGCCGTCATCTACGTCAAGAACCGTGTCAATCGCTCATGGTACAACAACGAGGGGTACTCCACCGAGCCCCCCGCCGCCCTGATCCCCGAAGAAGAGAAGGCTCGCGTGCGAGACCGCCTTCTGCCCATTCTCGCTGCTTCCGAAGCCCTCGTCCGCCAGCAGCTCATCCCCGTCCTCCAGCGAATCCTGCAATATGACTTCCCTGCCCGCTGGCCGCGGTTCATGGACTTCACCCTCGAGCTTCTCAACACAAATAACCCCGGCTCCGTCCTGGCCGGCCTGCAATGTCTTCTGGCCATCTGCCGCGCTTTCCGGTACAAGTCGACCGATAGCGATGATCGGCAACACTTTGATAAGATTGTCGAGGCCAGCTTCCCCCGCCTGCTGGCCATCTGCAATGAGTTGGTGAACCAGGAGAGCGACGAGGCTGGCGAGATGCTTCACCTGGCACTAAAGGCATACAAGCATGCGACTTGGGTGCGAATTATCCCCATATCCAGTCCCAGACATCGTCCAAGACCATGCGCTGACCCATTCGTGACCACAGTTGGAGCTCTCCCCCTTCCTGCGACAGCGCGACGTCAACATTGCCTGGTGCACCGTCTTCCTCCACACCGTATCCAAGACCTGCCCCGCCAGTGCCATGCAGGGCGACCAGCACGATCGCGAAAAGCACCACTGGTGGAAGGCCAAGAAGTGGGCATACTTTAACCTCAACCGTCTCTTTATTCGGTAGGATCGCCCTCCTTTCCACCGGCGTACGACTTTGGACTAACACAATATATCTTGCTCAGACACGGTAACCCCACCAACACGGGCAAGGGCGACGATGCTTTGCAGTTCGCTAAGGACTTCACGGCGAACATCGCTCCCGAGATCCTCAAGCACTACCTCCAGGAGATTGAGAAATGGGTCGCCAAGACCAGCTGGCTCAGCCGGCCCTGTCTTTCTTACACCCTCGTTTTCCTTGACGAGTCAGTGCGACCAAAGGAGATGTGGACGCATCTGAAGCCCCATCTGACCAACCTCGTTACTCACTTTGTCTTCCCCGTCTTGTGTCTTACCGAGGAGGACATCGAGCAGTTCGAGGAGGAGCCCGACGAGTATCTCCACCGAAAGCTGAACTACTTCGAAGAAGCGTCCGCGCCCGACGTTGCTGCCACCAACTTCCTCGTCAACCTCACCAAGAACCGCCGCAAGGAGACATTCGAGATCCTCAAGTTCGTCAATGCCGTCGTCAACGAGTATGAGCAGGCCGCCGATGACAAGAAGAACCACATCGCCAAGGAGGGTGCTCTGCGCATGATCGCCACCCTGGCCCCTGTTATTCTAGGCAAGAAGAGCCCCATCGCAGACCAGGTCGAATACTTCCTCGTCCGCTATGTCTTCCCCGACTTCACCAGCCCCCAGGGCTACCTCCGCGCCCGTGCTTGCGACACCATCGAGAAGTTTGAGCAGCTCAACTTCCAGGACCAAGCCAACCTCCTTACCATCTACCGGCATATCCTGGACTGCATGGCGGACCCTGCTCTTCCCGTTCGTGTCACCGCTGCCCTCGCTCTCCAGCCCCTTATTCGACACGATGTCATCCGAACGAGCATGCAGCAGAGCATCCCCACCATTATGCAGCAGCTCCTGAAGCTCGCCAACGAGGCTGATATTGATGCTCTGGCCAACGTCATGGAAGACTTCGTCGAGGTCTTCGCCACCGAGCTGACCCCCTTCGCTGTTGCCCTTAGCGAGCAGCTCCGAGATACTTACATGCGAATCGTTCGGGAGCTTCTCGAGAAGGAGAGCAAGGTTGGCGACGACGGCGAGCTGTACAATGAGTACGATGACAAGAGCATCACTGCCCTTGGTGTCCTACAGACCATTGGCACTCTGATCCTCACCTTGGAGAGTACCCCGGATGTTTTGCTTCACATTGAAGCTGTTCTTATGCCTGTCATCAAGGTTACTCTGGAGAACAAGCTCTATGGTAAGCACTGGCTTGTCTTGTTTTCCAAAAATTTACCTTTGCTAACTTGATAGATCTTTACAACGAGGTTTTCGAGATCATCGACAGCTGCACCTTTGCCGCCAAGTCTATTTCGCCCACCATGTGGCAGGCCTTTGAGCTGATCCACACCACCTTCAAGGCCGGAGCCGAGTACTACCTGGAAGACATGCTCCCCGCCCTCGACAACTTTGTCCAGTTCGGTGCTCCCCAGCTGGCCCAGAAGCCCGAGTACACCCAGGCCCTCTACTCCATGGTCGCCGATATGTTTACAGAGAGCATCCAGGGTGGTGTTGAGAGGATATGCGCCTGCAAGCTCGCCGAGGCCATGATGCTCAGCCTCCGAGGACAGATCGACACTTGCGTCGAGGGCTTCATCAACATGGCCATGAACATCCTGGCCACCCAGGATGTCAAGGTCAAGAGCTACCGGATCCACCTCATGGAGATGGTGATCAACTCCATCCACTACAACCCTCTCCTCACTCTCCAGGTTCTCGAGAACAAGGGCTGGACCAACCGGTTCTTCAGCCTGTGGTTCGGCAGCATGACCTCCTTCACCCGCGTTCACGACAAGAAGCTTTGCATTGTCGCCATTTCGGCGCTCCTCAGCCTCAGCCACGAGCAGGTTCCGTCCAGTGTCTCGGTTGGCTGGCCGCGGTTGCTGCAGGGCATCACGGAGCTCTTCCGTACCCTCCCTGCCGCTCAGAAGAGTAAGTTTACTGAAACGAAGCAGTCGAGAACTTGGAACTAACCGAGATAGACCGCGAAGAGGCTCTCCGCGACGACTTCCACCTCGAGTCGAACTACGACTACGGTGAGGAGGATGAGTGGGATGACGATGAGGCCAACTGGAACGCCGAGGACGAGGGTCCTTCAGGCGAGACAGCTGAGGCCAAGGATGAGAGCACTGCTTATCTCGAGTTCCTTAACGAGGAGGTAAGTTCCGCTCTCTATGCATACGAGGTTGACCAAGTACTGATGAGAAAATATCCAGGCTCAGAAGTTCAGCCGAGCCATCGACGATGTCGAGGAAGATGACCTCGGCGAGGATAGTGTCTTGCTCGAGTCCCCTCTTGACAAGATCGAACCCTACCAGCTCTTCCGTGCCACCCTGATGAGTAAGTAATCTACATGAATCGTTGTGGAACAGCAGCTGATGCCCAATTTCAGAGATGCAACAAGAACAGCCCCAGTTCTACGCGAGCCTGGCTGGGCACCTCACAGCCGATGACCAGGGCGTGATCCAGAACGTCATGGTCAAGGCAGACGAGATTGCCAACCAACAAGCCCAGCAGGCACAGCTCCTCGCTCAACAGCAAGCCGGCATGGCTGGCAACGCTGGTGCCGTGAACGGCGGCGCCAGCTAATGTAGCGGCCAATCGGTGGTTTTGCTAGGAAAATGAGAGTTGTTGGAGTTGTTTTACCCCTTTTTTTTATATCCCCTTTCTCTTTCACACATTTGGGCAGGAGTCAAGATTCCCCGGGGACGAAGAGCCGAGTGTTGAGCCCGATCAAAAGAAAGAGTTTTAGAACGTGCAAACAACGATGAACCCACCTGCTGGAGGGTCCCCTCAAAAGAGTGCCGTGGGTATGATTGAAACGGGGGAGATGGGAAGACACCACGATGCTGGGGGGGTCACTTGAGTATATGGGAGGGGCAAGTGCTGATGGGGATGAATGAAGAGGGATGAGGAGTGCTCGATGCGTGCTCATCCGGGGGGCGGATAGGAGAGTACGGGTGGTGAGTTGCGCCATGAAGTTGAGTGCGGAAGAGATGATGGCGACTATCGACAAGTGTAGTCAAAAAGGTAAACTAAATATCCAACATTACATAGTTCCCAACGATGGCCAATAGCTTTCTGATGTGTGATTCTTTGGACTGGGCGTAGACGGCTGGGGAATGGCGGGACAATCAGAGGATGGCATGTTCCGGCACGAGATACAAGTGAGGCCGTATCAGTTTCCTAGTTGATGGCCATCTGATGGCTTGTCGTTGGTGAACGGGAGTCACGGTCGCCATCCCCCTCTCGCAAGGCAGCTCATGATTCTATCTCTCTAACCTAGTAAGAGCAGGTAACCGACTAAACAAAACGAGAGACAGACGATCTTGCTGGCCTGAAGACCAATGCTAAGGTGCTGGTTGGCGCAGGCGGCGGGTATCATCAAGCTCCAAAATGACGGCAGCACCTGTTAACCCCCCTGGCCCCGCATGAGCTCGGTGAAGGGACACCTCATGTTCCCGGGATCGCGGAACTTGTACGACATGTCGCCGTTGCCTTTCTTCCAGTCCCAGGCAACGTCGGCCAGCCTGAGGACCAGGACCTTGCCGTCGAGGTGCTGGTCGACGGCGTTGATGCTGTAGGTGAAGGTCAGCGGGGTGGTTGCGCTCTCGTAGAGGACGAAGCCCTGGCCCGGGTCGGTATACATCCTCCACTGGGTGGGCCAGAGGTCCTTCTTCTGGGCGTGGCCGGGGGGCGTGTCGGTCATGGGGTTGCTGACGGCGCGGATCATGCCCATGGTGTTGCCGATGGCTGTGGCGAGGTCGTTGGCGGGCTGGATGCGGTGGTTGAGGAAGTAGAGGCGTCGATAGCGGTCTGCATGTGTGTTGGTAGTCATGTTGACAGGAGAGAGAGAGAGAGAGAGAGAGGATCTTACCCTTTGGCTCTGGCTCCTCGGGAAAGTGGTGGTTCTTGATCTCGTCCCAGATCTTGGCCGAGTCCCGGCCCTTCCTGTAGTGAAAGTTGTCACCCGTGACGACGGTGTAGTTGCGCGAGTGGTAGCACTGCAGCCTGCCCTTGACGTACTCCATGATGAGGTTGTCGCCGCTCATGTCGGACAGGGCGATGTGCAGCCTGGTCTCGATGCCGGGGACGACGCTCTCCTCGACGATCTGGAAGCGATCCCTGCCGTTGTTCTGGGGGCAAAAGTCCTGGGCGGCGTCGGCGACGGTCTCGTACATGTCGAGGAAGTACTGCATCCAGACGCCCGCCGACACGCCGCTGCGCCTGCGGTCGCGGTCGCCAAACTCGCGGGTGCCGACGAACAGGGTGCTACCGGCGAGGCCCTTTGCGTTGACGCCCTCGACAAAGACGCGGTCGTACATGACGGCGGTGACGGAGCCGTAGCGGGCGCGCCACGAGTACGGGTTCTCGACGACGCCGCCGTTGCGCCGGGTGCCCGTGGGGAATGCCCAGATGGCCGTGTCGTCGTCCTCGGCGAAGTCGACGGAGCGGCCGACGATGACGGAGTGGTCGTTCTTGCGGTTCTTGTAGGTGACGCGGGAGCAGGCGTGGGTAAGGGGGAGAAGGGATGTGAAGAGGGTGAGCAGCATGATGGGCGGGCAGAGGGGCTTGCCCTGTATATGACAGTAATCTCGAGTCCGTTCCCTTGGTGTTGAGGTCAATTGACCTTGATATCGGGGAGTCAAGATGACGGCCAGGTGTCCCTGTTTATGCTTTTTATCCCCTCAGTTCCCCTCCTACAGTTCATCATTGATGACTGTGCTGGTCATTTGGATATACTCGTGTTCTGCTACATGTGCGGTTAAAGGCTGTTGTATGCCGCTTCACACTCTGATGGGCTGGCATCTGTCAAAACGCGTGGTCAGTCGCGTACGGGGTATTCGCGTCTTGATTTAAGCTCTTTTCAAGTAATTTTCTCATTGCGCGTCTCTTAGACTTTGCCCATGACCGGTGCTTTTAAAAGTTGGAGATGAGGTCAGAAGAGAAAAGAGTCAGCCCTACGAGCGGGCTTCGGTTTACTGCAGCCTTGACGCCCGTCAGCCGCTACCCTTGGAGCTTCCGAGGATTGGGCAAGGCGCGTGTTTCATGATTGCAGCCCAGGAAATGAGATGCTGTCGGGAGGAAATGGCCAATGAAGGGACCATGGAAACGGGAGGATTCCTCCATCGGCAGCAACAAGGCCCCCCAAGGTCCGAGGCCAGTCCAGCAGAGGAGATGGATCGTGGAGCCAGCGGGGATATGTCGAGTATCGGAAGGGGCCTTTCGACGGCCATTTGCCTATTGAGGCATCATTTCTCGAATGAGACGGGTCCTTGATTCTTGAAGCTAATAATGGCCTCGAAAGCGGACCGCGTCGCCGTTGATAAAGGGGATCCGACTCCAGGCGCTGAGAAGCCTGAGATGATCTGCAAGAATCTTTGTCTCCTCAAGTCCTCCCTCGGAAACCCGGGCTATCATCACCATGCACCGGCTTCTCCAGTTCGGCCTTTTGCTCCTCGCTGCAGCATATGCCCAAGCCGAGACTCGTTTCCAAAGGCCACCGGGCCCTGGTCCGAACCGAGACTATCGCGACAATCCCGTCTACGACCTTGGCGAGGAGGTCGAGATGATATGGGAGAAGGACTTTGACGAGGCCAACATTGTGATATGGCAGCAGGACGTCGACAATGTCTTTGGCGACAAGTCTTTTTACGCAGAGGTTGTTCGTAAGTCTTGTGCTGTTCATAGGACTCTTCAACAAAGAGCCTAAGACCGACCATGTCGACAACAGAGAACACAAAGTCTACACGGTACACCTGGAAGGTCAGCTATGACGGCTTCTCTCCCGACCACGACCCGGCACTCAGCAACGTCTACTTCTTCATGATGTCTGACGTCGCCGGGCTGGAGACTCCAGTGACGTCCCACTACTTCAACATCAGCAAGCCCCTGGGCGCAAAAACCACATCCGCTTCAGCATCGGCGACTGCCACGGACACCAGCTCGGAGACAGCAGCAGGGAAAACTGTCACCGAGACGGCCAGCAAAGCGACGTCGACATCAGCCGCAGACGAGGATACCAACAGCCGAGACAAGGGCCTGTCCACTGGCGCCGTCGCTGGTATCGCAGTCGGGGCAGCAATAGGCGGGTTGCTGGTGCTCGGCGCACTGGGATTTATTGTCTGGAGGCTTCTCCGACGAGGCAGCGCTGGCTCGGGAGTGCCTGGGTCGCCGGACTCGGACAAGGAGATTGTGACTGTCGCGAGCACGCCGGTTGCTCCGTATCAACAGTATCAGCAGCAGTATGGGCATCAGTCGTATTATCAGCCGGTGCCACAGCACCAGGGACAGCATCCGCAGGGGATTGGGGCATTGCATGAGGCTCCGGCCTGATGGGGGTGATGATGATAGTAATCGCAGTATGATAGGCATCAAGCCAGGTTTAAAAAAACATTAGCCCATCAGCTCCTTGACAGTTGAAAGGCTCCAGTGTGGTCACTCGGAGGGATCATCATAAGATCCTAACAAGACACAAGCATAATAATGGTAGCGTATTGACCTATTATTATGCATAACAGTGGCTCAATTAACCTGCTGGAGCCTTTCCATGTCTATCCCAGTGCAATCACCCCATATCATATTGCTCCCAATCTATTTTACAATCCGCCATTCCTCCCTGCGCATTCCTTGAGCAGCCGCAGCCAAGGCCGTCCTCACAAGCCCATCCAAGCATGCCTCACTCTCAATGCCCACGCTGATCCTTACAAGGTGCTCAACCACCCCAAACCTGGCCGCCCACTCAAGCTCCGAGTAGTGCGCAAACAGAGCATAAGCGCAGCAGAGAGTAAAGTTGGTTCCCAGACTCGGGCCCTTGGCGACATCCAGTGCGTCGTGGAACGCAATCGCGGATTCCGGCTTCTTGAACCGTACGGAGAGCAGGTAGCCGTATCCTCTGCCTGGGCGCCTGTACCGCTCGTATATTTCCTGCGTTGGGTTTCCTTTGGGGTAGAAGACCTGCGCAACTGACGGATGGCATCGCAGCATCTCCGCTACCCGTTCAGCGTTGCGGCTTGCGACCACCACACGCTTTTCAAAGTCGGCGCTGTTCTTTTCCATCACCAACACGTCGAGTGGGAAATACGCGTCAACGTGTTGCTCGGCCAGAATTCGCTGCATGGCTGCGTAGCGTCTTGACTGCGGATTCAGCGCCACGGTCCCCCCCATGACGTTGCAGCCGCCGCTGAACATCTTGGTCAGGCTCGTGCATATCACATCGCAGGAGGAGATGAGGTCGACGTTTACCGACGTCGCAACCGTGTCGTCGACAATCAGTAGGAAGCCGTGGTTCCGTGCGAGCTTGTAGAGACGGTCCAGGTCGGCGGAGCCAAGCAGTGGATTTCCAGGGAACTCGGTGTAGAGGGCGTCGAGGTGCATTCCACCTGCAAGATCTGCCTCGAGGGTGTCTAGATCGGATGGCGTCGCGTGGCCGTAGAGCCTGCAGTCGAAGCCGTGGATTTTGCTGAGGACTTTGAAGGTGTCGACGTACAAGAAGCTGGTGGTTGGAGAGTCGAGTTAGCCGGGCTGGCTCTGGTTCGGGAGGCATTCTTGGTCACTCACCCAAAGACAGCGGCTCGAAAGGTATCCCGCACATTGGAACAAAGGCTGTGGAGAGCATTGGCAGTGTGGCTGATGGCGGACATGCCGGTCGGGTACAGGAACACGGCTTCTGTTCCCACCCTGTTTCTTTCATTGCTCAGCAAGTCGCCAATCCTTCTCTGCAGAGTGACTGCTGCATTCAGAAACTCTTCCCTGGAGGGGCTAACCAGGAGTCCATGCTTGTGGTCGGTCAGGAACGGCGCCTGCTCAAGCCAAAACGTTGCTCGTCGACTCGAAATGCCGAACCCCGTGTGCTGCCAGAAGGCCTTTGCTTCTGCGGCCAACAGCTGGGGATACGCAACGCGGTGGATATCTGGGGTCGTAGCGGGGGTTGTTGCTGAAGAGTTGTTGTCGGAAACGCTCACGTCGCCGGCAAAGGTGAACCGGAGGACGACGATGGGGTCCTTGCTGTGGGTAATCAGGTAATCCCGACAGGCTCTGGCGAGACGACCAGCTGGGAACAGCAGTCCCGTTCGATTCGGCGACGCTGGCTCGAGGTCCGGCCTGGATGCTGCCCAGTCGAGTAGTCGCTCTGACAACTGGCGGACAACGAGAGGGACAAAGAATCGGGGATATCCGGTCTTTAGCTGGGCGAGCAATTCGGGTTCACGTCTGGCCCAATCGAGGGTGTCTTTCCATGTTGGAAGATATACGCTCACGGCCTTTCCTAGGTTATTCAGGTGAGCAACAGAGTGCATGCTGTGTGGTAGATCGACTTGCATGTTCGTCCCCAGGTGGGAGAGGGCTTCCTAGCTGCGCCTTCATGGTTCAGTCTTGACACCACAGCTGTCGACGAGAGGGGGTTTGTTTGAACTGCTAATTGAATGGGACAGATGCATCGTGGTTTATACTGACTCAAACCTGCCTCGGTCGTCATGGCGACTACTTTTGCCCCGTTGCATAGCATCAGAGCATCTTTTATCTGGCCCGTTGGGTACGTGTTGGACGGGTCCTTCCAGCGGACTCGAGAACGGGAAGGTGAGATATGCATGGCTCGGCCAGCCACTCGAGGAAGTCGGTCAGTGGGAATGGGGGTTCACGAGGCAACTTGAAAGCAAGACTTGTGACATTGGTTTACGTGAGATGATACTGAGAAGTGGCTGGGCCCCTCGGGGACATGAACACGAGACGCAGAGAGGTGAGCGCACAGTCAATTCAGTCTCTTGTGGTTTTTTTGTCCCCCGCTAGCTGGGGCATTCATTGCGTGAGGCTCCGGCCTGACGAGGAGGAGGAAGGAGCACAGTGTTGTGAACACAAGTAGGGGTGCTTGCCCCTCAAAAGTCGGCTTAGTAGGTAGGTAAGAAGCACTGCCCTTTATGAATGAGCCCTCTCCATTTGATGTAATCACCTCCCCTCAGCCATCCATGCTTTCCCCAATCTGTTTTGCAACTTCCCCTCTATTCATCCCAGCTGAGCACACAAGCACTCATCTACCAGGCCATTATCCTTGTTCAGCCCTGGCAGTTGATACCCCAGGCATGAATCTAAGCGACCGGATAGAAAACGTGACCAGTCCCTCTGCCGCGATGATGACGACAGAAGGGTTGTTGCTCTCCACCTCCCAACTACACTGGATGCTTCCAATGCAGGCCGGACGGGTGCCAGGGGTAGCTCCTAGGAAGACCTAGGGGCCAATGACCAATCAGAGACACAATCTCCTCTAGCTTGGGGCAAGCAATCGGCGTTCCCCGCTTAACGGCGGCTCCCGTGCGTCACCGGGATTCGGAGTCAACCAGGCAAGTCTGACAGGGGTCACACCGTCCGCCATCACCCCCTCCTCTCTCAGCCTTCTCGTCTCTTGGAAGCGACTATTCCTTCTTCTTTACAATATCACTTATACTTCTATTCAATAACTCTATTACCTCGACATCATCGCCTTTCATCTGCAGCCATGACGACCCGCTATCGTGTCGAGTGTAAGTACCCCACACCCCTCCTACCCGCTTGCCAATCCTGCTGCTGCATCTCCCTCTCCAATTCCAAACTCTCATGGTTACACAAGCGGCTCACCACATCCACAGATGCCCTCAAGACGCACCGAAGAGACCAATTTATCGGTATGGACTCTCAGACCCCCATGTTCATCCGAAAAGACAGGACGAACCGTTCTCTTTTCTATCTCATTATGAATTTATCATGCCCTTGGCGGCCCCCCACCGCCATTCATGTCTCACCAAAAATCCCAACATTATCACCAACGCTCATTGCAGATTCAACCAGCTAATACTTGATCTAGAATGGGTAAAAGGCCTTCTCGCAGTCCCCTTCGTCCTCTATTCACAGCCCACCGGCGTCTTTGGCGATGGGCCCAGCGTCGCCCAGATGGCCGAGGAGGCTCACCGACGATACGCAGAGATTATGCGCGATGTCGAGCTCATGATTGACGACCACAGTAGGGATTATCTTAGCGCTTATGACTGGAATGGCCTCTAACATCCTCCAGTCGCCCGTCAACTCGAAGACACCATCCTGCCCTCAAAGCTGAGAATGCTTGTCCCGACTGCTGGTCCCTTCTTCACCCGCCTACCCCTCGAAGCAGCCTTCAAGTACCAAGACCGGAAGCGATACATCTCGTCGCGGAGATTCGTCGCCCCGTCTTTCAACGATGTTCGGCAGATCCTCAACTCGGCCCAGGTCATGGCTGTCACCAACGGTGCTCTCCAGCTTGCCACCTTTGATGGTGACGTGACGCTGTATGACGATGGTTGCAGTCTTGAGCCTTCAAGCCCTGTTATTCCCCGCCTCCTCGGTAGGTTTCTCCTAGAGTTTCCATCAAGACATATCTAACATCGTTGCAGACCTCCTCCGCAAAAACATCAAGATCGGCATCGTCACCGCCGCGGGATACACCACGGCTGACCGCTACTACGAGCGCCTCCACGGCCTGCTTGATGCCATCGCCGAGGCCACTGACCTGGACCCCATCCAGAAGCAAAACATCGTCATCATGGGAGGCGAGGCCAACTACCTCTTCGAGTTCTCGCCCTCCTCCCCTCACAGGCTCGCCCCGGTGCCCCGAGCCCAGTGGCTGACGCCCGAGATGGCCTCATGGTCCGAGCAGGACATCACAACACTGCTTGATGTTGCCGAGTCCGCCCTCCGCGACTGTGTAAAGACCATGAACCTCCCCGCCCTGATACTGCGCAAGGACCGTGCCGTCGGCATCATCCCAAAGACCCCCGAAACCCGTATCGCCCGCGAGAGCCTCGAGGAGACGGTCCTCGTGGCTCAACGCATCCTCGAGCTCAGTAGCCTCGGTTCCACTGAGGAACGCCCGGCCAAGCCCCGCCCTACTTCATCGCCACCGCTGCCACCCTCGGTGGTGAGCCAGTCGCGCCGTGTGCCTTTCTGTGCCTTCAACGGCGGCCGCGACGTCTTTGTCGACATTGGCGACAAGAGCTGGGGCGTCACTGTATGCCAGCAGTGGTTCGGCAGTCGGGATACCGGTGGTGCCATCCGCGGGGAGAACACGCTGCACGTGGGCGACCAGTTCCTGAGTGCCGGCTCCAACGACTTCAAAGCCCGGAGCGTGGGAACCACGGCGTGGATTGCCAGCCCTGCCGAGACGGTGGAGCTGCTGGACGAGCTGGCTGATTTGATGCAGAAGAAGCTTTCTTGATTGCTTGATTGATTTTTGGGTTGCTGATAAATCTTGGGAGACTTGCTATCGGAGTTTGCATTTTTGGTCACTGGTAAGCAACCCTGATTGGTATCAAGCCCGGGCGACCTCTTGCGCACAATCGTTGCAATTTTCTCTCCCTTTTTCTGCTTTCTTGCATCCAAAGCAAATCCCTTGGTCATGAGTCTTGGATTTAAGTCAAACCGCGTTAGAAGCGTAGCCAGGTTATGAATACAAATACCCATTGAACTGCCGCTCATGTCATCCTCTCTCATTCTCTTCTCTTCCCTCGCAACATTCATCTGGATATATACTTGACATGGCCCAGGTCATCCCAGGGGTGCCTCTAACAATCTCCATCATTTATTACTCCAAGTCCAGCATCCACCGGAACGTCCCCCTGAGACCAGGAGGAGGAACCGTTCTGCCGGTGAGGCCTCCATAGTCTGCCAGATTCACTCTCGCAGAATCCCTTGGGCAAACCGGATCGACTCGGTGGCTTCCCTGTATATATGTGCCGGACCGTCGAACCTCTCTCGACCTCCGCACAATCCTACTTGATCAACCTTTACAGTACGTCATGCCAGTGGCATGAATTCGCCATCTGCATATAAAAAGTTACAGGCAAGGAATCGACCATTTCGTTGTGGCGCCCGCATTTTACGCAAGAAGATGGGCGAACTACTCTAAGGATGATTCCAGAAGTCAAATCCAAGGCATGTAGAGAACACGGCCGATCAGGACCAGGCTAACATTCTCGTACAGCTGTTTCGGTCTGCGGCTGGATCTCCAGTCAACCCCGATGCTTGCTTGAGGCTGACCTTGCATGAATTTGCGCCGGATGAATTTTGCTACCTCGAGCCCGTGGTCTTGTCGATTCCTTACGGCCGCCTCTGTCAGCGCTTGGCTACGATCGAAGAGATAGTGTCTGGAATTGAGACGCTCCAGGCCGGTTCCCGACTGAATCGGCGATACGTCGAGAAGCGGAGGCTATCATCCAGTCCCGCAGACCAGCTGAAATCCGACGACGACGACAAACATGGTCAGCCAGAGAAGAACACGGAACAACGCAGAGGTTAAACGAGCTTGACCCTATATTCTACTGAGTACGGAGGTGATCAATTCTACTGGCAATCGGTTTTGCGAGGCCACCACACATCTTTGGGGCGTCTACGGCTGTGTTTTCAAGTCGGGGTTTCGGGCAAGGTTCGACCAGTCGTCATAGGCATTCTGGACGGATGATGGACGGAGGAGTCTCTTGGCGCTCGCAGCTAGCACAGCTCCTATTGTTCGTGGTCCTAAGACGTTGAGATTCAGTAATGGAGATGCAGACTCAGTACATGTACATGTGGCACCGTCGCGCACTGAATGAATCCTGGCATGCAAGGCCGCAGATGCAACACTCGAAAAAGCTGTTTACGGATCACTCGCTTCAATACCCAGGATGTCAAGCGTCAAGGCATGCTTCGTATCCTGGCAAAGGCAGTGGCCGACCATACCATCAATCCATCTCCGAAGAAGTCTCCAGCCCGTGAACCTCTAATGCGCTCTGAAGTAGAGGGCATCACATGGATCGCCTTTAGCCAGGTTGCCGCGTCATCTGGTGGAGCAAATAATCGCAAAGGAAGGAGCGTCCTCCCCGCCAGCCGAGGCGACCATGCTTACCGCGGACACATCCTCCCGCCAGCCGCGATGAGAAACCTGGCAGAAGTTGGCGCATCTGGAATACATCAGCCGACTGATTGCCGTGCACGATATTTTCCAGTCTCGCCGTGCAGTCTCCATCGGCTGGGGGCCGTGTTATCCATGAGAACACCGGTCGAACACCGGCGGAAGGAAAGGGCCTTCGGAGTCCAGCTGAGGCCATCGAACGCGACGTGGAAGGAGCTCGGCGACAATTTCGTCATCAGTCATCACGCTCAGGTAGGTAGCCAGCTCCCTTGTGACGGCACCTACCTACCTTGCCTTCTCCCAAACACAGGTCGTTCCTCAATAAGGGCAGGCAGAATCTGACAGGCACTTCGTCCATTACCCAAGGGCACCCATCAACGGCGAGCCTACTTCAAATCCCCGACGTCGACTTCAAGATCGTTTCGCCCAGGCAGCCGTCGTTCATCTGCGAATGAGTCGCCATGCCCTCTTCGAGCCCCGAGCCCCAGCCTGCTCCGGAGCCGGCAATCCCTGAAAAGACTCGAGTGTTTGGCCGTTCGGGCTTTCGTGGAGATGCTCGCCGCAGCGACCGACATCATTCATCCCCCCCTCCGTCCCATATGCGGCTGGCGCCCGAGCCGCTTCCGGGCTTCGTTCGACATAGACAAAATCCGAACTCGCAAAGCCAACCCCGTCCTTTCAGGGCACCTCTTTCCACTTTGGCAGCAGACCCGAGGCAGTCCATGTGTCCTTCATACCACGGCGGACCAAACCCTCATCGTGGCCTTGTCACTCCTCATATTGGCTTCGCGTTGGCTAGGAATATTCTCAGCGGCCCTTCGCTTCAGGCTTGGAAATGGCAACTTGATAGCCGTGCAGCGTGGGTTTAACGACTATGGAATTCCGCTTGCGAGCCGCCCCCTTAGGCGTGGAGTTGAGTGCGTTTCTCGCAATCTCGTTGGCAGCTATCCTCTCTGGGTGTGTTGGCCCTTGGAAATATGACACGATCTCGCCACGTGATGAGTTATGCATGATGGCTGAAACTCGCAGCCTCATTATCCAGTGGTGCGAGGCTCCCATCTCTGTCCTTCACCTGCACTTGTTTTCCCCTCCCCGCTCGCCCAATTCTGAGCATACCGTGACGACTGCGATGGAGGGCTTTTACTGCATCACCCCCTGGTGCGGGTTATGCCGTTTCCCAATCGAAAACGAGGCTTCGATGAAGGCCAGTAAGTGGTCCCTTGTGGGAATGGCTTCATGTTGCCAGTGCTGACCGGTACTAGTCTATCCAGACGGCCGTGTAACGGAAAGCCCGTTCGTCCTGGAGGCCGGCTTCCAATATTGGGACTATATTCTCATAGGAAAGTTCAAAACCTGCCTCAGCCCGCGGTGCAATCATCCCGAGGGTCAGGTTACCGGTTGCCACGAAGAATGCTACTCCATAGCCGGGGGCTTCGAATCGAGTTTTCACGGGAACCCGCCCGCCTTTAAGATACCGGACGGGCACCCAGGTTCCGTCTCGAATATTGCAAAGTATATCCCTGTCACCAGGTTCTCGTATGAGCCTCCTGCCTCGGAGCAGGACCGACGATCAAGGGTCATCCAGGAACTTATGAAGCGGCCGATGACCGTGACGACCGGAGCCCCGGAAGGGTCTTCGAGCACGCTGACCGCGGACTCTGAGCGTCATTATGCCATTGCCGAAGTATCAATTAACCAGAAAGGGACCTCGTGCAGAATCGACCCGCGGAAAGCTGTATGGGCTACGTATGTTGGCATCGATGGTGTCAACTATGTCAGCTCTCTCTCAAACCAGTCTCAACCTGAGAGCCATCTGCTTTGGGGCGACGCACAGTCATCTGACCCCCTTGCTCTGTACATTTGCGAAGATTACCTTGGCATCAGACAAGTCATTGCTCGTTGCGAGGATGCGCGGCCAGCCTCGAAAGAAGAGGGCCCGGCCTGGTGGCATACCGTCCTGGTGGTCACTCAGACTCTCGAGTTCGAATCAGACGTGAGTTTTCACATTTGCCCCCAGGCCTGAACTTTCTTCTCATGATATATGCCAGGGCCTTAAACTCCGAAAATGCTGCGCGCCCAAGGTGTGGCCCAAGGTGTCCTGGTCGGTCCCCTTGACGCCAGCTGAGCTCCAATCGATGGACTTGTTCTTCTGGAGGCCCATAGAAGAAGAGACTAGGATGGTGCATCTCGATTTTAATCGACCTGGAACCGTCGGGTACTTTATTTGCTGGCATGGTGCCCAGGTCTGTGTCAGGGCTCACAGAACGGACTGCTCGAATACGACCGAGACAGTATCGTATACGAGGAAGGAAATCGTTGAGATGAGACAGTCGTTTAAGGAGGAAAACTGTGGGCTCTCTGACAAGAGAAACCGCGGGATGTTTCAGACGTCCACCTGTCGTTCTGAGATTCAGCCCCTCAGATGGACGTACCATCCCTTAAACCCCGGGGAGCTCATCGAACAAGTCTGGATACGAGGGCCCACCAAGTGTAAGCTCGATACATTCGGACTCTTACGAATGCAGAGGTACGCGTCTGGTCTTGGATTAGCCATGGCGGTAAGGACACATCCCCACCCTCGTCGTATTCCTCCCCAGCATGCTCACAGCGCTCAAGCTCGTCACCAACAAGGGACGGACATTGATCGCGGGGTCATTCCCCCCTTTCGTTGGAGGTCATACCCCACGCCCCTCAGAATGGTACTGCGTCTCCAAGGTCGCGGAAACGTCGAAAGCTTCAAATGACTATCGGCTGCGAATATTCCTTGCCCCTTCGATGCCCCTGATGGCTGCGCCGCCTGTGGATGGGAGCGACTCTGCGTCCGCGCCCGAACCTGTACAAACGTCACTCGGACGACCTCCGAAGGGCTTTTACCACTGTGATACGGTCTATTACTCTGCAGCCTCCCTCAGAGACGTGGCACAAGTGATTGCCTGCCAACCGGTGAGAGGGGGTGGCAAGAGGTGGCCCATTCTCGGCCTGCTCTTCCGGTACACGAACAGGAACGCAGCATCCGTTGGGTGCTTTCGACCCGACCGCAACATGCAACTTCTGAAGACCGATGGCTCCCCCGGGCTGCTCGTGGGGATTGATCCGAAGGAGCGTCAGTTGGTGAGAGAAGTCAGGACTTCAGCCCCCAAGACAAGCAAGGAACGCCAGAACTTGAAGTGGAGTATGCTTCCATGGAACGGGACTCTGGAATGGTGGTTCAGTCCTTCCGGCCTCGAGACGGTGGTCAGATACGTTTCCGAGACTGCCCAACCCAAGTCGGCCGAGTTTTGGATTGAAACCCGACAGGAGTCGCCGCAGAGGACGCCACCGGGTTGAAGGGACAAAGTCAGCTTGCGAGGCACACACACCGAGGCGTGAATTATGGGATGAGATATGAACAACACTTGCAGGTTCTCAAACTGGCATCAGATCGTCCTCGGTCTTGATGACCGCGGGTGACAACCCCCACGGAGACTTGGTTTCGCTGTCGAGGTGGGAAAGGTGGAGGTCGGTTCTGTTGGCCTAGGATTGCTGGAACTCATGGCACCAGGATTCACTCTCAGGTGATGATACTGGATTACAGTCGTTACTGAAAAATAGTTCTCCCAGACGAGCTACATCGCGTTTCCTTGGCCCTCGAAGATTGCTCAAATCGAGTTTCCTTCTAGTCTTTGTCTTGACCTCGTTTTCGCGCTGTCTCCTCCGATCCTGTGATGATGCCATTTTGTGACGGAAGGGGAAGACCAGGATTTACGGGGAGGACGAGAAGAATTCAAAGAACAGGGGTCTCTTCGTCCAAGGGGAGGCGGGTATCGACGTCCTTGGCTCTGGCTGCCCTCAAGGCACCTTACTCATTCACCTTGCCAATGATCCCATAAAGGAGACAGAGAAGTGAGTGAGTCTCCGAAGCAAGTTCCTTGTTGCGCCTGAGGCGACGATATCAATGAGACCGTGGAAGAGAGACGACGATTCACCAACGCAGCCACATCAGCAATCGGAAAGAATGCGTGTTTAACTACCAAACAATGCCAAAGCGTGAGAGCACATGTGTCTTCTTCCTTTACTCCTAAGCGCCAGCCCGTGTGTATCCCTGGTCGCAAACGTCAAGTCATACGTATCAGCCGTCCTTCTATCGCCGGCATTCGTCCCGAGGCTTCGCAACAGCAACACCGGTACCAATGGTCGTAACTAAGCACGCTGCTTGGCTGCTCGGGGCTCAGAGTCGGTATCCAATGTCACGGCTGTTCGAGCAGCCTTCTTCCCTTTAGCTGAGCTAGATGATGGCTCAAAATCGCCAGCCTGAGCGTCGATATTTTAATCAACTATGAACCTCTTCATTCCGGAACTTCTGCTGTTCGTCCTCCGATCTGAACTCTTCAGGTGGACTGGAGGGCGGTCTGTTCTTCTCCGATCCGTCGGGGTCGTCTTGACGCCAGTTTTTCTGGCCCGTTCCATTTTCCGAGCAGCATTGAGGAATCTGGGGAGCATCGACAGTGAAAAGGACATCAGAACAGAGGGACAGTCTGGAGACAGCTCGTCGGCAGCGAAATCATCAAGATTGAGGGTTCAAGGCCTCATCCGGATTTCAAAGGCTGTCCGTCGGCTGTCTGGAAGGGCTGGATGAAGTTAGCACCAGTCCGTCCATAAAGATTAGCGATGAGGGGGGATCATACAAGCTGCTGGATGACCTGCTCCATTTCAAGGGTCTCCAGGTCGTGTCTCTTGCGAGTAAACCGGGGTTTGCACAGCGAAATAGTGGACGGGGCTGCTTCCATAACTGAGGGAGATTGCCGATGACAGCTTTGATCTGGCCGTTCGGAGTCAAAGATGTACTCCTCGGCCAGTCTCTCTTCCGAGAAATTGATTGTGCACGAGCATAACAAGCACCGCCGAACACTCAGCGCCGCGGAACATGGCGAACAACATGGCATACTTACGTGTGACGCAACGGGCGACGTTGATGGAGTCACTGGACGTACGCAGTCCGCTCAAGGGGAGGCCTGACCGGGGTTTTAGATCTGATATCAAGTCGGCTACGGGTCTATTCCGGACCACAATGAACAGAGAAGATGTTGTCCAGCCTGAGACCTTGCCCAAGTGGACTGGCGCACAGTGTGCTCACCGTGAAAGAGTCTACCTTTGGTAGGTATGTAAGTTGCTCAGAGGGTGTTCAAGAGGGCGGCACGTGATAGTTCTCGCTTTGCGTCCCGGAAATTCATTCGCGCCTCCCTACCTAATCACCAACCTCCTTATCCATCGCAACATGATCACCAATGATGACACGGAGTCTGATACGACAGATGTTGGATCGTGTTACCGTCTGGCAAGAGGAGCTTGGCTTTAATGAACGGGAGCACGAGACAAGTTCAACCCCCCCCGGTCTGGTCAAATACCATTAATTGAAGCCCGCCGCTCAATGCCGTCGGTAGGTCAGGCGCTGGCATGCACCTTGACCGCTTTCGTGACGACGCCGGAAGACTGTGGAGCTACAGGCTCGCTGACCTCAAGCAGCAGAAAGGCACAACTATGTGAGGAGTGCTTCCATTCATGTTTCCATAGCGTAGTGTACTGACTCCCAGCTCCGCCTTCCCCCCCAACACTGCAAGTCGAGGCCGAACCCGAGTATCGAGACATTATAAACGGACGTCAGGGTCATTCCCTGGTTTCGATGCGTCACGCCCCCAACATCGAAGCCTCCGGGAGATCAAGTCCCCGAGCAAACCTCGACCTCATCTAATCCCCGCCGAAAAGTTAGCAGAACTCGGGATCGTTCGCTGCATGAGCCCTAGCATCGACAAGAGGCGCATCCGGCCGAGCCTGGCCTCTTCTTGCAACGCTGGCTGGTTGTCCTTTCGGATAGTCGAAATCATTGCGAGTCGTCTCCAGGAGATGGATGGTCCACGGGAGCCACGAATGAAGCCGCGAGGCTGGCGCCACTCTCGTCTACGACCGCAGGGAAGCATCAAGAGGCCGCCGCCATCCTTGCTGGAGCGAGGCATCAAGCCAGCAGACTCCCCACCTCCATTCGTGGGCTCTGTCTTTGGCCTGCGAGAAACTAATCCCCTGATGATTGGCAACCATCTGGGGCTGGATATTCACAGAACAATGCTACTGTGCTAGGATGCTGCTGCGTGCCCACCTGCAACATACCAGCAGAGCGAACTTTGCACTCGCGTCGGTTTAGCCCCCCTGCTGCACAGAACGCATCAAGATACATAACAGATGCCGTCCCCTCTTTTACTGGCTCTCTCCCTCCAATCTCCCCAGCCGAAGGTCGTGCCGGAGGAGAGGCCAGCCATTCTTGCGATTTGGATCGCCTCTTTATCGTCGCCCGAAGTTCCTCCAGCAGCCCCCAACCCTTGGGTATATCTCGAGGAGCTAAGAGTTTTCAGTCGGGTTTGGATATGCCACGAGCCATTCCTCCCTCGTGAGGACTCGGGCTTTGGACAAAAGAAACTGCGTCGTCTTTGCGTTGAGGTCTGAACATCAGAGTGTTAGTGTTTACCTGCGCGTTCCCCAGGGTAGCGATACTTGCCGTGAACTGTCATGGCGATTGCAGGCTGGAGAGAGTAATGGTCTGACCGCTCATGAACCAGGACAAGGTCATCCGGAAGCCCAGTTCCTTGATTGTGATATTCAGCATCGGCGGACAACGCAAAGCCTGCCATCAAAGGCTTGGCTGAACAGCTCACCTTTGGGAACTGAATATATCACCACGTCCTCGCCGCGAAATCGCCATGATACCAGTGACCGTTGGTATGGTGAGTTGGGCCGCATCGATGCACCGTTGGGCGCTATCATGCAGTTCAGCTTTATGAAGCTTGAAAAAAAGTCTGGGTCACACTATTCGAGAACACTCACCTCGATATTTCAACGGGTCAAGAAGGGCCTTTGGCTTGACCAGTCCATTTTCCGGCACAACATCATAGACGTGTCGCCTGGGCGTCCAGGCCCGCAGCTGGATCTGGCAGCCATTATTCACGCGGAAAAGCTCCTTGGGGAATGTTCTGAATACCGATATCTTGTTGGGAGGCGGCATCATGGGCAGTGATGAGATTATTATGACGGCTGAACAGGAGCCCTGTCCAACTTGGTCAATCATCCCTGCCGGTGAAACCTAACGCCGAACCCTGTTGCGATGCAACTTGATTTCCGAGGCTCTAGGCTCCACCACGGCCTTCCCTTGCTTCTCACCAACGAACCATCACCGTTTCGCCATGATCGGACGGGTTTCCAGATGTTTCCTCTCGCGCCGACAGCCGCACCTATTACTCCGACGACAGTTCTCTGTGAAAGCGATCTACGCCTCATTCCCCGCCACCTTGCATTACTATTCCCCGCGACGCGAGTCGAGCCTGTTTGACTACAAGGAGAATGACAGCCGCCCGGACGACTTGTATGATGAAGGGGTGACTATAGATAAAAACGGTGTCGTATATCCTGGCGTCGACGTCAAGTTTAGTTGGTTCGCCGGTCGGATCTGGCGCGGGATAGGCACTGACCCGTCTGGCAGCTTCGAATGGCGCAGTCATGTTTCCAAACACCTTCATGATGCAGGAGCTCGTGCGCAGATACTTTGATGAAGTCCTCGACCGGGAGGATGAGGGCAAGCAAGTTGAAATGCCATTCATCTACACTATCCCCAAGGGTATGAAAGTAATGCCTGCGGTCGATGTATCAAGGAGCTGACGCAAATCACCAGGAACACCCATTCCAAGCTCTCTAATTCTTATCAACGAGCATATAGCCAGATTCTCTCTCCAGCCGTCACGCGGTATGCTGCTGAAAGGTGAAACCGGGCTGCTCTTTTCGGAGGGGGGATAACTGTGGCTAATCCCTTCCAGATCTGAATCGAACGTTGGACGAGTTCTACGACAAGAACGCCCACAAGGAGACCGCCGAGAACTGGTTGGACGCCCATCCCTTTCAAGAAGCTGTAGCAGATGACGCAGATCCAGTATGGATGGCTAAATAACACATGTGAGGTTGGCATGGGTGGAAACCTCGCCCGCCACTCCCCCACTTTGACGCGCGCCTAGGAAAGGCCAGTCCAGCAGCCAGCCAATTGGAAGATTCATGCCCGACCCGGCCGCCCTGAGATTTGACAGGGCTGATTTTGTCAGCAGGGAGAGGAGGAGCCTGGGCGGAGGCTGTCCATCTAGATGGGCCTTGTTCCGTTCAATAAAAGCGGCCAGACCCGCTTGTTCTACCTACCTACCCTCTACCTCAACGTCATTCACATTCGGGTTTTCCCTTTGCATTTCCCTCGGTCGACTACTTATGCATGGACGCTCGCGAGGCCCAAATCCGCGGCTGGATAAATACAGGGAAACATGCGATCTGGACGGATTACGAGCGTGCTACCAGTGGTCAATCCGATTCAACCCCGGACGACTTCGGTGAATCTGAGGTCGAAAATGGTTCTGGCGACGACATTTCCGTCGTGTCGTCTACCGCTTCTACAGCATCAGCCCCCGTAGCCGAGAAACTGATCGGCGCCGACAACGATACCCTCATTCCCAAGCCAGCGGAAGTCGATCGCGTTTACCAGAAAGGCCTGGATTTTTGGTCCCAATTGGTTACGTCTGCTCGATCTCTCCCCCAGACTTGTCTATCGGCAGGCCTCAATGACCCTTCCATAATATTATGGGATGTTCCTGCGCTGCCTAAAGTTCTTCCGAAACGTGGCACGCTCATCAGACGACCACTCTGGCATGTACCGGATATGTCCACCGACCGAGTTAGCCATGAACAAAACGAGATCTCTGACTTCGATTACCTGTATGGCGTGCGCAAGGACTTCTGTCTCTCCTATCCAACGCCAGTTGAGTGCAGAGTGTCCTCCCAAATCGCCATCAGCCATGCCGACCCCACAGCTCCGGACGACGGACCTTGCCCACCAGGGCTGCTACTCCTGACGCTCTGCTAGTCATACATCTTCTCCGTACGGTTCTGGGAACTTCAGGGCAAACAGGTCCTATACACTTCGCATGCTCTGCGACCCCGACTGAACAAGAACGTCTGCAACGACCGGGGTAACAGCAAAATTCACCTGGGAGCCTCCACGTCCCAAGGTCTTATCAGATAGCTTTGTGCTCTCCTCGCACCGAAACCTGGTTAGTCAGCTCAGGGAGGAGGGTATGCACCATGGGCAGCGTTCTGTTCTGGAGGAGCAGACTTCACGATCATTACCGATGAGCCTACGAGGTTCGAACTAAATGACCCGGCACCAAGCTCCGCTGAGGCGGTTAAGCTTCTCGTCGAACTTAGTTACTTGTACGGATTCGACTCTAACCAGCGCAGTGAGCACGGGCGCCATCCGTTATCCCCAATCGATGCCGGATTTATGGCTATTCTTGCATTGCCATTTTACCGCACTCTCAACCTCCGACCGCAGTTTCGCGCGCCAATATTACAATTGAATCCAGTCAAGATATGCCCCAGCCCGATACGACAGTATGCCGCCGATCTCCGATACTATATGACGCTTAGCATGCACCCGAGGTCAGTTAGGTCGATAATTTGGAGCATCTTTTGGCAACCAGATGTGGAGTGCAATCTCATCAGCCCGTGGCTGAGTTCGATTCTCCAAGTATTGCGCCCACTTATCAACTCTAGAAATCTGGATATCCTTGCCAAGGCTTTTGCACTCCACCGGCCACGAGTTGCTCTATGGTGGCTAGGCATTTTTCTCCTAGGGAGTCCTGCGATTCCTGGCTTAATTATGCGATACCTAGAGACGTCAGAAGAGCGTTGGGGATACGGAAGCATAGCATGGCCTGACACGACTATTTCGTCATAGACTGGGTCGTCCCAGTCCTTTCTAGATAAAAGAATATCGCGTGCATACGTTGACTTGCACGACTTGGTGTCAAGGGCTGATCTCCTGCGATGCCGGTACAACTTTCGCCTACAAGATACAGCCTCTGCGCTCTTATCCTGGCAGCCCTTTAGAGTCACCCCCAAGACTGCGATAGAGCCTGATCTCTGGCCGTGGCTAGATCGACGTTTTACTCGAACATACGTGCACTAGGTCTGGTGGATCAAGAAAGGAGAGAGTATGGTTGGTCGGGATATTCAACAAGGGTTCAGAAAGGACACGGGAAGGTGTGTTAAGGCAGGGACCGACTGTTTAGACGTGATTCACTCGGATGGAGTTGCGGGGCACAGCACCAACGCGAATCTAGAGCCCTCAAGGGCAGCTACACTGCGAATGATCAGCTATTGCATGGAAGACGCGGCTGGCGACCGAGATCTAAATATATCAATCGTTCCAGGCGCCGGGACACATCCCTGGCTGGAGGGCTGGAGGGGCCTGGAAGGATGAAGCCGCCCGGCTTGATAGCTGACATAGATTACGGTCACTTTGATGATCAACTATGTATGGCATTTGCGATATGATATGGCAAGATTCATCGTCTAGGCCAACAGGCGCATGATGGCAAATATAGAGTAAGAGGTGGCGGTGTCTGGCAACGAGTCTGTGGCTGTCGGTCCCTGGCTCTCACGTGGCGGTTCTGGGTGAATCCGGTAAAATGGTGCATGGTGGCCTCCAGGTGAAAAATACACCGGAGTCGCCACGGCAGCAGCACAGCCAAATCACTCCGTTGTTCTTCTTTCACCCATGACTCCGTCAATGGCTGATCGAACGGTGCGCATCGTGCCGTACATGGAGTTCATATGGCGTCTCTTTTGGCGACCGCGCCATTGGATAATCCAAATCTTTCAACCTGCTCTAGCTCTTTGGAAATGGATATTCCCCAACCCAACCGCCAAGGTAAACAGGCCTGCTGTCTACTGCCGACTCACGCTAATATTGAGACAGATAGCAAGCCATGCCGAAATGTCGTACAACACTATCGGCATGGACTATCGGCCCCCAGTCATTACAGAGCTTCACCATAGCAAAACCGCTATCATAGGGAGGCTACAAGACGGCGTTGTACTCAAGTACTGTCGATATAAGTGGTGGGAATATGACGGCGCGGTGGACAGGTTTGATCATGTCCGGGACGCAAAGCACAGCTTCGATGTCGAGGGAGAGATCCTTAAAGTTCTGGGAGATCACCCACGGATCACTGAATGCGGAACCTCGGCCTTTTCTTTTTTAAACAACTACTTACTCCTCATAGGTTTCTCGGTTCCTATGAACCCCAGGGCTTCAGATTTTCGGAAGCAGACCAAGGCAATCTTCAACAGTGGATCAACAGCCACCCTACGCCCCCCGTCAGCATCCAGCTCTCCTGATACTCACAAGCCTCGGAAGCAATCGCATATGTGCACTCTAAAGGGGTGCTGCATTGTGGCCTACGGCCTGACAACTTTCTCGTCTTTTCCCGCCCAGACGGACAAGGTCAAGACCTTCGGCTCTGTGATTTTGGGGGCTCAAAGTACAGGGACCTCTATGGAGGCAACCTCCCTGATCCCGGGTTCTTTGATCCACGGAATGGAATGGTTCCCACCGAGGCCGTCGACATATTCAGCCTGGGTTCTATATTCTTCACCATCAGCAGAGGCCATTTCCCCCACTGGCAGGACGAATACAGAGATCAGCCCCTGAAGTATCAGGAAAGGGTAGATGGTCTGTTTGAGCGGGGCGAATTCCCTCACGTCGATGACCTCAATTCGAGGGGGTCGATCATCCAGGGCTGTTGGACGGGGGAGTATGCCGCTGCAAGCCTCCTCTGGGAAGACTGCCGCAATGCTCCAGCGAGTATCAAGTGAGTCTGGAGAGTCACACTGCCACTGTTGTATGTTAAATGAGGTTGTTCAACTGTGTTGCGAGGATTTCTCCATCCGTCAGCCGATTTTGGCATGCAAGTTGTGCCCTTGTTCACTGGAGCCGATGGCCATCCGCCAGCTCAGCCAGGATGTGCACTTTCGGAAGTGTGCGCCCAAAAGGCATCCGAGGCTCCGCCTGTTCGTCGGGCTGTGTCTAGATGTCTGAAATGTATTTATTCCGCCGCTCCGTCCTGCAATGCAACAAGCTTCAGCATCTGGTACTCCGCATTCAACCGACGGCTTTCCAATCAAGAACGAGTCTACAGGAAACATGACGAACCCAGTTCACCGGCCCCGACACAGCAGCCGGCGAACACGACCCATGTGTGGGGGCTCCACGGGGAGGACACGACTGCCAAAACGAACCTGGAGTTGTTTCATAGAGGATTTCCGAGCCAAATTCTGTCTCGCAAGGACGCTGGCTGCTATCCAACCTGCTGGCCACCAGAACGCAATTCGTTTGTCGCTTTTGTTAGTCGCTACCTCAGATGCAGTTGTCTACACCTACTGCGCTGGGCACCGGTGCCCTTGCTAAAATGCCACCGCGTGGACGAAAGATGCGCGAACCATTTTTGAAGTCGAGGCCTTTGACTCAGGGAAACAGCAATGCGTTGCAATCCAGGAGTGAAATCTGGTGGGGAGATGTTTGCTACTAACTATCTTTCCCGCGTCACGCATCGAGACTCTTTGACCTCCCTCCCCGATCTCACACTCAGCGATATCATGACAACTATGGGACTCCTCTACCACATACGACCATACCCACTGTAGAGCTCGGGATCCCGTCCGCTCTCCCATAGATAAGCCAGTGAGGGGCGGATTAGTAGTTGGGTCGGTGACGACCAGCGAATCCCCGCTGTTGTATGTTTTTGCCGTTGAGTGGCTTCATTTTTGCAGTCGTCAACAATCTCGAGTGTGTCGGATTCTGGTGATACCAGTAAGCAAGAATGGAAGTCGTGACCCGGAGGCGGTCCTTGCTTTCAGGTGATGGATGGAAGGAAGAGAAACTTGTGTCAGCTCAGGACAGAACATGGGGAAGGAACAAGGGAGCCTTTTCGCCGATCATCTGCCGTCCAATTCCTCTCGCCCTTGTCAGAGACAACCAAGTGAAACCCCATATTTCTTGGGACTATCTATTGTGTCCCAAGGTATTATTCAGCAGAACCGGAAGCAGATGAGATCGCCTCGACCATGTTGCCGGGATAGAATCGGCCGGTGCTAGGCGTCACCCGAGATAATGCAGGGCGTCAAGGGCGTCTGCGGCGCTGAGTACCCAATCTCGCCGGTTTATGACAATCAGGTCGGTCAATAGCAATCAGGGTAAAGATAACCATACGGCGTCTCAGGCTACCCCGGGCCGGCTATCTGGCTTCGTGACGCCGAGAATCGAACCCTTTATACTCCCAAGTGTACACCAAGGACTCCCCCCCGGATAGCACTTGGACAAAGCGAGCAGCCTCGTCGCCGACTGCACGTCACCATGCCTCTCAACATCTCTTCTCTACATACACCACCGCAAGATGCGTTTTCTCGCTTTGCGAGCAGAAGAAGCGTGGTCCATAGCACCAAGGGCATCGTTGCCTGTACGCAGCCATTAGCAGCAAGCTGCGGGCTCCGAATCCTCCAGGCTGGAGGCAATGCTGCAGTGAGTTTTCAGCCTCTGGCGCCCCCTGTGACGTTGACCATCCAGCTAACGACTTGTCCCCCTCAGGATGCTGCGGTAGCTGTTGGTGAGTTCATGCCGACGTCGACTGACGGGCTGTCTGTGCCCAGGCCAGCCAGCTAACAGGGAGCAGCTGCTGGTCTGAACATGACCGAGCCCTGTTCTACAGGCGTCGGCGGTGACATGTTCATACTGTACTACGAGGCCAAGACCGGCAAGGTCTCTGCGATGAACGGGTCAGGCCGTTCCGGCGCGAAAGACAGCCTCGAGGCTGTTCGAGCATCCATGGGCCTTGCGGAAGGCGTCAGCGGCGAGATCAAGCAGGGCAGCCCCCATGCCGTCACCGTGCCTGGCGCAGCCGCTGGATGGTGCGACACTGTCGCGCACTTTGGCAGCGGCAAGGTCTCCATGGAGGACGTTCTGGCGCCGGCTATTGAACTCGGCGAGAAGGGGTTCCCAGTTTCTGAGATTGCGAGCGACGGAGTAAGTGCCCCCCATTGTGGTCTTATACGAGAAATCCTCGCTCGATAGAACTTTTTTCTGATCTTGACGTGTTAGTGGCATGAGCAAGAAGAGTTACTCCGTGGTGCATCGCCCAACTTCGCCGAGATGATGAAGAAGGACCCTGAGGCACGAGACGGAGTTCGGCCGCCTCGCCCCGGCGAGATCATGACGAACCCGACCTTGGCGCAGACCTTTCGAGAGCTCAGCCGGGGCAAAGAGAACTTCTACAAGGGCCGCATCGCACAGGAGATCATCAGCTCTTGCCGCGCCAAGGGGAGCTTCCTCGAGCTGCAAGACCTGGAGCACCACCTCGAGGTCGGCAGCGAACTTGTCGAGCCCATCTCGCTCAAGCTCGACGAGTGTATCTCCAGGGACGAGATAGAGATCTGGGAACACCCGCCCAACGGTCAGGGGATCGTTGCCCTGATGGCCCTGGGCATCATCCAGGAGATCCAGAAGGCCGGCAGGATGCCGCGATGGGGCCCGGAGGACCACAACACAGCCCCTTACCTCCACGCCATCATCGAGGCCCTCCGTCTCGCCTTTGCCGACGGGCACTGGTTCGTCACAGACCCGAGCGTCGTCCAGGTTCCGTCAGCCCTCATCTCCAGCGAGTACCTGGCCACACGTGCCGGCCTCTTCTCCCCGACGCAGGCTGCCGAGTCCTTCGGCCACGGGGCGCCGTTCGAATCCCCCGCCCTCAACAGCTGCGACACAATCTACTTTGCGGTGACCGACCGGGAAGGCAACGCGGCCTCCTTCATCAACAGCAACTACCAGGGTTTCGGCACGGGCATCATTCCGAAGGGGTGCGGGTTCACCCTCCAGAACAGAGGGTCCAACTTCAGCCTCGACCCGGCACATCCCAACAGGATCGAACCTCGGAAGCGACCTTACCACACCATAATCCCGGGGCTGGCGACCAACGGCGACGGTTCGCTGCACAGCGTCTTTGGCGTCATGGGGGGGTTCATGCAACCCCAGGGCCACGTGCAGGTCCTGCTCGCCCAGCTTGTCGGGGGCTTGAACCCGCAGCAGGCGCTGGACTGTCCGAGGATCTGCATACAGGACGGGGTTGTCTGGGCCGAGGAAGGGTTGCCGGAGGAGACGATCGAGGGACTGAGGAGGCTCGGGCACAAGGTCGAGGTGCGGACGGGGAAGCAGAGGTCGCGCTTTGGGCGGGGGCAGATTATCAGGAGCCATTCAGATCCATTGGCCAAAACGATGATCTTTTCGGCGGGAAGCGATTTACGCGGAGATGGGGCCGCGTTTCCTGCCCTCTGAGATTTCTGTAGTCTATAGAATCCGTGTTGCTCTGCTCTGCTCCTGCTCCTGCTCTGGGAGGGTCTCATCGTCTAATCTCGACTGTAGGTGGAAGTGCATAAGTTCCATGGTTCTTTACCCACTGCCGTGCCAATAGTATCTACGTTCCGTATCCCACGTCGCAGTTCTGCTGGGGGAGACAAACCCTGATCTAGAGATGGCTCACACTCTCGGACTCTTGAAGGATGGATCTGCATCGTTACCTTGACCCCGCTTAGTCGGCACGAGATGCTAACGAATGAGCTTCAAGCGTTGCTGTAATGTTATCGCCTACACGCTCTCGCCTTGGGCTAGACGCTCTTATCTGGAAATAGACGCTATCATGGAAGGAACCCCTCATCGCTTGACGATCAGTCAACTGGGATGCATCGATAACGCACAATGAGCCAGGATGCCACCGGCCCGGTGTTGACGATGCCCTTTTGCAAGTCGGTCACCGATAAACAGGTTTCCTTTTGATATATCCGGCCCGGGTGGTTCTGTCGATGTGGCAGACGATGGATCCAGAATGCCATAAAGGTGCCACCCCGACACCAAGGTGTGCTTCCCTTTCAGCTTTGAGACTTTGTTGACACTCCTCCAGTTACTTTTCTCAAGAGACGTCTCGGCACATAATCGAAACCTCGGCCCACCATGGAGAAGAACATCGAGAAAGTTCCCAGCCCGGCCTACGACGCCGAGGACCTCAAGGATGGAGAGATCATCGAGAACCGAGATGCTGCGTTGCAGTTCCTCAATACCGCCCATGTCACGTCCATGAGCCCCGAGGACGAGAAGCGCCTGGTGAGGAAGATTGATATCATGATTGTGCCTCTCATGTGTGAGTTGGATGACCCAAGGCCATTTTCGGGCAACGTTAATGGATGATCTCCTCAGTCGGCTGTTACTTCCTGCAATACGTCGACAAGACACTCAGTTAGTTTCCTCATCTCTCTCTCAACCATATTCCAGAAGCATTCTGACAGGTGATAAGTCAACTACGCCAACGTCATGGGGTTGCAGGAAGACACTGGCATCAGTGGAGATCAGTATTCACAGGTCAGTCCACTCATGGCGTCTACAGAACTCGACGTGCTCACTCGGCCAACTTAGCTCGCCCTGGTCTTCTACATCAGCTACCTCGCCTTCGAGTTCCCCACCGGCTATCTCATGCAGCGCCTCCCGACGGCCAAATATCTCGGGTCGCAGGTGTGCGGATGGGGCCTGATGGTGGCATGCACGGCGGCGGCCAACAACTGGGCGGGCCTCGTGTCGCTGCGCGTCCTGCTGGGCTGCTTCGAGGCCGTTGTCGCGCCGGCCCTGATGCTCCTGACGACCATGTGGTACAAGAAGTCGGAGCAGCCGCCGCGCGTCGGGCTCTGGTACATCGGCACGGGCACGGGCAAGATGGTCGGGGCGCTCACGTCGTTCGGGTTCCAGCACTACACGGGCGCGGCGTTCAAGTCGTGGCAGATCATGTTCCTCGTGTTCGGCCTGGTCACCATCGTGGTGGGCATCCTGGTCCTCCTGTTCATGCCCGACAACCCCATGACGGCGGCGCGGCTGTCGGAGCAGGAGAAGGCGTGGGCGATCGAGCGGCTGAGGGCCAACCTGACGGGCGTCGAGAACAAGCACGTCAAGGCGTACCAGATCCGCGAGTGCTTCGCCGACCCGCAGACGTGGCTGCTCATCCTCATCGTGCTGGCGTCCAACATCCCCAACGGCTTCATCAGCAGCTACCAGGCCACCGTCATCAAGAGCTTCGGCTTCACCTCCAAGCAGACGGCCCTGCTGTCCATCCCGTCGGGCGCCATCGCCTGCATCGCCACCATGCTGGGCACCTGGTTCGCCGGCCGCTGGAACCTGCGCGGGCCCTTTATCATCGGCTGCCTCGGCATGGGCTTTATTGGCAGCAGCCTCATGGCCTTTTTGCCCGAGGACGGCTACACCGGGCCCAAGATGCTGGGAAACTACTGCTCCAACTTTATCGGCTCCTCGCTGCCGCTGATGTACTCGTACGCGGGTGCCAACTACGCCGGCCACACCAAGAAGGTCACCATGAATGCCATTGTGCTCATCTCGTTCTGTAGGTCGCCCGTTACCTGTAGGCGCGTTTCCTGTGCTGACCCAGCTGTTACCCAATAGGCATTGGCAACATCATCGGCCCCCTCACGTTCCGCGCCCAAGACGCCCCCGCGTACATCCCCGCCAAGGTCACCATGGTCGTGGCCACGGCCTTCTCCGCGAGCCTGACTGGGCTCCTCATGGTCTACTACAGATGGGAGAACAAGAGGCGCGACGTCAAGTTTGCCGGCGAGGTTCACAGGGAGAATAGCGAGTTCTTTGATCTGACTGATCGGGAGAACCATGAGTTCAGGGTGAGTCGTCAACGAGGAGTGGTCTAGACAAGGCATTGGCTAACGATCCCAGTATGTCCTATAAATGTTGACAAGCGGGCGGCGGCTCAGTCGTGGTGATTATGCACAGGAATGGTGGGATACTCGGGAGGAGCAGCAGGGCAAGAGTGGAGGAAGGTACAGAGAAGAGCGTGTCGAGAACGGGGACGAGAGGTATCGGGTGCAACCTATATAAAAAAAATCCAAGATTTTCATTTACTTACCTGATATCATAATAAATTATTCGCCTGTATTAACTTGGTAAGTTATTCCGATTTCTCGTGGATTTACTCGCGTCTAATATTTCCACCCCATACCTCCTGCCCAACTTCTACATCCCTCCCGTCTGTAGATCAACCTCGCTCCTTCCTGCCCCACTGCAACCATTTCGTCGGAAACACATACCCGTTGCAAGAGTCACCAAAGCTGTTGACCCCATGATCGTGGAGCCTCCGGGGATCGAGGGTTACACCCCGGTAACGATCCAAGCCCTTTTCGACATCCCATGATAGATGGACCGAGATAGGAGGGGAATGCCTGCCTGCCTGCCTGCCTGCCTTATCTTCCCCTCCATCGCTCGTTGCAATGCCGGTCCCTCCTCTCACATCCTGGATGGTTCGCTGCATCTGCCATGGGCAGCATGAAGGAGCAGTCCCGTGTTGGCTCCCCCAATCCAGGCGCGAAAGCTCCCCTGGACATCATATGCGCGAGCCGAGAGCATGTCTACTGCGAGTGAAGACCTGGGCGCCCTCCACAATGGCGCACCGCGCCGGAAACGGTACGCTTCTCGATCCCGTGCCGGCTGTCTGACCTGTCGGCGACGGAGGAAGCGGTGCATCGGCCAGCGGCCTAGATGCGACGCATGCCAGCGTCTCGACCTGGACTGCGTCTGGGAGTCGGGGAAACTGGCGAGGGGAGACGACCTGGAGACTGGTGGCGGCAGACGAAGCACGATCACCGCAGAGGAAGACGACGACAAACGAAGGGTCGTCTCTGGGCCTATACGTCGTCGTGAATCGACACCAACGACGCTGATGAGTTCGGCTTTGACCCTGCCGCCTTCCATCGACCCCGACCCGTCCGATGCCGACCAACGTATGCTGATGTCGTATTATATCCACTGCTACGTGCCCTCGATATCTGTCGTCGACAATCCCACCAACTTCTTCACCTCGGTTTACATCCCCATGGCCTTCTCCTGCGATGGTGTGCGCAGCGCCATCCTGGCCTCGGCATCCACTCACCTCTTCAAGAAGACGCCCGACCCTGGCCGCCGGGACTATCTGCTGCGGCTGTCCCTGCAATACCGGGCAAGGTGCCACCTCTTGCTGAAGCACAGGGTCTCCCCCACGGGCAGCATAGTTCGGGACGTTCTCGAGTCCATGGCCAGCATCATGGTCCTCGTGGGTCTGGAGATCCAGAACGGCGACAGCTCGGATACGTGGATCCAGCAGCTCGACTGCGTCCGGGCCGCCATCCGACAGCACGGGGGCAGGAGGGCGTTTTGCAGCATCTCGTGGGAGGCGCAGTGCGTCTTCCACCACTTCCTCTACCACGATGTCATGGGCTGGATCATGGCTGGTGTGGCGCGGATACAGGATGGCATCGAGGATGACCCCGAAGATGACGGCTCGCATTTGACGGCGTCTTCGCCGAGCGAACACGGCCAAGGTGCTTCCCGTCTGCCTCCGGAATCGCCTCGAGAACCGGACTTTCCGTGGGCAGGCTACTTTTCCGAGGACGCTGGCGGTGGCACCAGCAGCGCAGCTGACCCAGACCAGGGCCACGATACAGTTCTTTTCCACTCGCTGCACCCTCTTCTCGGCCTGTGCCGGGATCTCTTCCTCTTGATCCAGAAGATCCGCCACGTCAAGTTCCAAGGGGCCAAAACCAACACGCTCGTCGACGAGGCCGCCGACCCCCTATTCAGCGACCTCGAGAGGCAGATCGCCACACTCGAGTTCCGCGGGGCGTCGCAGGCTAACCGGCAGTGGACGGCGATCGAAGCCTCATCGCGCCTCGACCTCCTCGCCCTCGCCGAGACGTACCGGACGGCAGCCCTCATCCTCCTGTACCGCCGGTCGGCAGCGCACGCGCACCTCCGGGCGTCGCTCACGCTGCGCATCCTGGAGCTCGTCGAGCGCATCCCGCCCGGGAGCAAGGCCGAGGCGGGACTGACGCACCCGCTCTTCCTCGCGGGCGCCGAGTTGGCCTCCGAGGCGGACATCCTGCGGTGCGCCATGAGGCTGGGGGCAATCAAGGAGAGGTTCAAGGCGCTGAGCAACATCCATGCCGTTGAGATGGTGCTCCGGACGGTGTGGAGGGAGCGACTCAATGGGGGTTATCAGTGGGACTGGGAGTGTCTGCTCAAGAGATGGAACTGGGTCCTCCACCTGGGTTAGGCGGGCTGAGATAAACAGGTTGTTTTGAATTGTCCGGCCTGGGTAACCTAGGATGTGACGGGAGATGGATACAGAGAAGCCATAAAGGGGCCGGCTTGACATGACGTTGAGTCGCTCACTTCAGCTCAGCCAAAGTCCGTCTACAATCTACTCATTATACCAAGGGAGAATAAAGAGGTCTCGAGTCTTGTTTCAAGTTGGATCTTGGTGGAAGAGTCTTGAAAGAGATGTCACACACATGCAGTCATCAGCCAGCAAGTCACATGGGCACGATTGACAAGATCACCGAGAAACGAATCTGGACGGCTCTTACTTTTGACAATTCCGTCGTCATTTCGTGATGAGCCTTGAGGGGTCTGTTGCCAAGTCCGGATGGCAGTTATGAAGTTCTCACCCCAGGCCTGCAGCCACTCTTGAAGACGCCGGCTAACAAGCTGGGTATTCACGGTATCGGAGCACTGAGGAAGAGTTTTGAGGTGTTCTAAAGTACATGGTCTATGAGGATCCTCGCAAGGGTTACATGTACAAGTCAACAACAAGCCGCGAGCTTCTTGGATCCTATCGGTCAGACCACCCAGGGTAGTCAGCTCTGTGTCGGCTGCCATTGCCTTCAAGAACAAAGTAGCCATCCACGACGAATCCTCAATCAATAATATCAGACCAACCCAAGCCCCGTTCAACATGAACTCTGAGTTCTCCCCAGCCCACACTCTCGAGATACTCGCGGATCAGCTTGGTCGCGACGTATACCTGTGTCATGTCTGTTTCATGCAAGTCAAGCTGAACATAGACGAGGACTGGGTTGCGTGCAACGTCCTTGGAGTATCCGAGCCTGCATAAGTCGATATCCCACCGTCTCAGGCCGCGGTCGTCCAGGAGACTTATGATGGAGTCCACGAGGTAGTCTTTCCACGCGTCCCTCAAAGGCGGATTATCCACGATGAGCCACCAGTGTATGCCTTCAACCAAGCTAAAGTCGATCAGCTCGACGCAGAGATTGAGATCCCGGTGGCCCCTAGCTGCAAAGTACTCGTCGACGAGCACCTTGAGCGATCTGACAGAGTTCTCCCAGATGGTCTTGTCATACTTGCCGTGAATGGGATAGATGAATAGCGTGAGGGCGGCTGTTTCGGGCTCATTGGGGATCTGGCGGTAGAGGAAATCAATATACACGTCGTAGAGCCCGTTGCGGCCCATGACCTCCTCAGCTCTGTTGGTGAGGTCGCTGCGACATTGTTTAATGACGCGAGGCAGTGGACCGTACCGTGTCTCGAGGGGAAGAGGTCGTAGAGAGGGCGCGCCGACGCGGTTCTCCTCGCTGGAAATGCTATCGAGAGGGAGGCCCATGGTTTCGAGATTTGGATTCGGATCTTGGGTATTTAGCTGGCGGGTAGATGAGTAATTGAGGTGACGGATGTGAAGAAGAATCAGCTCTATGTCAAGACTGGCAGTTCGGATATGAGAAAGGTTGAGCGTAGAACACAAGTAGAGGAAGGATGCGATGACTTTTATATCTCCCACCCGGAACTTATAGCTTTATATCTGCATGGAATAGAGTTAGTGAACCGTGAGCGTGGCCCCGGTCGGAGTCATTATTCAGGAAAGATTCTATTCATTTGTGGAGGCAGCCTGGTCCATTTCATGTCCGGTGCATATGCATATACGTCAAAACCTAGATCTGAGCCATTCGTGGATGCCGAGAGAGGCAGTAAAGGGGCCTTAAACCTTGGGCCACGTTAGATCAAATGCCATCAGAAGAATCTTACAAGAGATAGGAATCAGGTGTCGGCCAGCAAGGCACCCAGAGACTACTGACAAGAGCACCAGGAGGCGAGGCTGGACGGTTCTATTTCGGCGACCCAGTCGTCCGTCATCTTGGTGGATGAGGGAGCTTCGGGTCTCAGGGAATCTGTCACAAAAGCCAGGCTGGCCAAGTTCTGGGCAGTCGAATCACCAAGCGACACAGGTCTGGATCCTCGCATCCATCAGCTCGACGCTTCACCCACTCCATCTCCCCACCAGGGAACCGAAGCACTATCATTAAAGTTGATGGTCAAAATATTCCTGTGATGCACGACCGGCCCAGCTTTCATCAAATTGAACTTGCATTGCAAAACAGTCATGGCTCCTCGCATCTCAGTCAGGGATACCTGCCTAGATGTATGGCAGCCCATGGTTTTACTCAATACCCAGGCTGCTGCTACCCGGGCCTGGGTGGGCATATAAGTTGGGAGAAAGGAAACTTTATGGGCTCAAATAGGACGCCGTAACCGTATCATGATGAATTTCCCTCATGCTTGAGGTTAAATTCCGTGGGGTTTGTACATGTCACGACCGCGGAGTGACTCGGCGCTTTCACCTGGCGGGCAGTGCAGCGCAGTGCATGCGGCTCTTGCTTATTTGGCAAACAAACTTGACACCTTCCTGCCACATTCACCAGCACCCCCGGTCTACGCAGGCGCGAAGCTTCGTATGTGCTCTGGGTTATAAAAACCCGTCGCATCCCCCCCATTAGCGGCGATGCTCTGCACTCTTTCTACGCTTCGCTATCTATCCCATTATTGACACCACAAGCAGCGGACCGCCAATCTTGACATAGATCCATCTGCTCACCTCCGTTACCTCAACACTCATCTATCTCCTGACTGAGGAACCCAAGATCCAAGTCCAAATCTCGAAACCATGGGCCTCCCTCTCAAAGCTTCCCAGCCCGTAGACCGCGCAACAGAGGTCGAAATTTCCAGCGAGGACCGGCGCTTCGGCACGCCTCCTCTCAGACCCCTTCCCCTCGAGACGGTGTACAATCCGCTACCTCCCTTCGTCAAGCAGTGCCACAACGACCTCATCAGCAAGGTCGAGGAGATCCTGGCCCGCCATGGGCTTTTCGAGGTCTCGGTTCGGCTCCTCCACCGCCAGGTCCCCGATAGGCCCGAAACCGCCACCCTTACGCTGTTTATCGCTCCGAGAGGCATGCCTTTTGGTGCCAGTGCCCCCTTCGAGGACGTCGTCAGGTCGGTCAAGGTCCTCATCGATGAGTACTTTAGTTCTAGGGGTCACCAAGATCTCGATCTCTGCGTCGAGTTGATAGACCTCGTCTTGATTTGGGAAGACCGCTATGGAAAGAGCCTAAGTGAGTTGGATTTGCCCGAGCTACAGAAGGAATGGAGCGATCATCTCTTGCCCTCCATCGAGGCTATCATGAAGGACCATGGCTTGGACGATGTGGATATCGAGCTGGAGAGGGAGGGATACTCGACCGGCCAGTCACGCAACCCACTCGTCGTCACAATATACCTCGACCCCCCAGGCCATATGGGGGCGGGAGAATTATACGGCCTGTCCCAGAAGGTCCGGGAGCGCCTCGAGGGCATGGGCTGGGGCAACTTGCTGGTTGATGCCCCACGATTCATTGATGGTTGGAATGAGTTTTTTGATTAAAGGTGCAATCGCGGATGGTTATACAAGGCAAAAGCAGCCAGGGCACGGCTGGCTACCTGGGTGGTTCGGCCGATATACCTCGGAGGGCTCAACGATTTGAGGTCGCAGCTTGGCTGTCGACTTGCACATGTACCTAGGCCAGTTGCAAATTGAAGTCTTTGCCAGGCTTCCGCTCGGTAATGCAATTCTGAAGTAGCTCTCCGTGATCCCACTCCCTAGAACCCGGCCTGCCTCTTCAATCGTGGGCTGCCGGCCTTGGTGATAGATTCCCCCAAGACTCGGAGCACCCTCATCCACCAAGATAACGACTAGGTCGCCAAATAGAACTATCTAGCTTCGTTTCCTGGTGCTCTTATTAGTGTTCTCTGAGTACCTTGCTAGCCGATAACTATATTCCCATCTCTTATATCCAACGTGGCCCAAGGTTCAAGGCTAAGGCTCCTTTACTCTACCTGCCGACAAATGTTACACGGACTTCAGTTTGGTTGAGCCTCAGCTCTCTTGCACTCCCGTATGTTAACTTCACGGCCTCTCTACGGACCTCCAGGAGCTGGTTCTTGTTAGCGAGAGACGGCAAGTGCTTGGCCAGAGAGCTACAGCATGCATCGGCTCTTGCGGATCTCGGGCTGCAGTTATCCGTGGATGCCAATCCAAACCTCGCAACAACAACAATTGATTGCCCATGTTGCTTTTACACTTTGCCCGGCCCATCCAACTGATATTTGCCTCTTGCGCTTCTGCTCCACTGGCTGTTGTTTGGATCTGGCCTAGCCGATTGGACAGTCACTTGAGTGGCATCTTAAAGAGTGACTGCGGGCCTGTGGGCCTGGGTGATAAGTTCATGCATGACTGCATAATCTGGAATTGGGCGCAGGAACCTAGATGATCTTTGACTGAGCCTCTCTTACACTACCTGGCCCTCCAGAACCTTGGCCAAAGCAAAGGCGCCTCATGGAGATGGGCCGACTCGACTGTCCACTACAGCGAAACACACCCATCCTTGCTGTCCTCGATATACAGCCCGCCGTAGATCAGACCCTCGTTCAGGCCGCTCTCCTGGAACCCCGAGTTGACCACGTCGTCGGTGCCCGTGGGCTTCTTCAGGATGCCCATCTGGTACTGCCCGCGGCCAGAGTTGTCGTTGGAGATGGGTTTGGTGGCCTCTCGAAGGGGCTTGCTGCCCTCGGAGTAGAAGGCTTGGATGGTGCTGTGATGGTCAGCTAAGATCTACCTTGACTGTGGAAGAAACACACTTGTTGTCAAAGTCCAGGGTGACGGCAAAGTTCTGCCACACGTTCTTGAGCATGGGCGTGGACCAGAGCTGCTTGTTTTTGCGGTCGAGGAGCTTCCACGTGTCCTTGGGGAGGTCCTGGCCGATGATGGTGCCGGCCTGGAAGTTGAACTGGTTGCCCGAGAAGTCGGCGGCCTCGTGCCAGACGTTCTACAAGGTTAGCTGTAAGAATATGTGCCTTCCAACCCACAAACACGCACCAAGTACTCGTGGCTCAAGTTGAGAGGCCGGCTCTCGTCCAGGAGGATGCTAAAGTGCAGCGTCTTGACGCCCTCGGAGGCGGGGCTCTTCTCGTTGTCATCCTTGATGAACTGCAGACCCGCGCGCCGGAAGCCCTTCTGCTGCATAAAGATGCTCTCGTCGCTGATGGTCACCTCGAGGGGGATGGCCCGGACGGGGGCGTCGAAGCGCGAGCGCGTCGTGGTCTTGGGCAGCAGGAGGATCTCGGACCACGAGAGGTTGTTGCCCTTGACAAAGTCCGGGTTGAAGGGGTTGAAGCCGCCGCCGTTCTTGGTGTCAAAGTCGGTCAGCGTGGCGTTGGACGGGATGCGGCCGTCGAAGACGACGGGGCACAAGTTGATGGCCCTCTGGCACAAGGAGTGGAGCGGGGTGGCAGAGGCCGCCGAGACGAGGGCGATGAGGGCTGCGGCACGCATTTTGACAAACGATGGACGATGTATGTACAAACGAGACGGAATGAATGACAAGAAGGGAACACTAGCCAGTAGTGACTGAACTGAACTGAACTGAAGAGGATGATTCAGAATGTGTCCCCCATCTCCAACGAGGTGGCCGTCTCATATAAGTCACTCGTCTGAGGTCACTCCCGGATACTTCGGTAGTTACCAGAAACCCGGACCGTATTGACAGCTCCGTACTGCGTAATCAGGCACGGCATTTGACAGGCCTATCCCACCTTAACCCATGGCATCCCTCTGGTCTTGTGTCAGCCATTGGAGGAAAATAGCCGTCTCCCGAATTAAGCCTGTGGGGAGATGGCCGGTTCCTGCGTCTGAAACGGGCTTCTAGAAGCTAGGAAACCTTAAAAACGTTGCATTTGCACTTTAAAACAATCGACAAGGTTTAATTAAGGATCCGATTTTGGGCCAAGATGGTAATCACTATTTCTGTCTAACCTTTACTAATAATCTGATGATTCTCTTGAAATGAGGAGGACGTCAATGGGGAACAAGAGTGTGGGTGTCGTTGCCTATACGGGCAATGTCTAGGACAGGCCCAAGGCCCAACTACCTAAATAGAACACTGGAACGGGAAACACGAGAGCTGTACGGCTGAGAACGAGTTTCAACTAAAGCAAAACACAAACTTAACCCCCATGACGCCTCTATTCATCCTGGCGGCCCGCAACGACTGGCAACCTGGCGGTGACTTGCTCCCACGTCTCTGTGCCGCCAATGAGGTTCTTGACCGCATCGAGAACATCCTCCTGCGAGCCGCGCACCTGGGCCGTCGAGTCTCGCTCCCTCAACGTAACGCAGCCGTCGCTCAAGGTCCCAAAGTCGACGGTGATGCCAAAGGGCGTGCCAAGCTCATCATTCCTCGCATACTTCTTGCCAATGGACACACCAGACAAGTCCACATTATTGGCAATACCCATGCTCCTCAGACGGCCAGCAAGAGCCCTGACGACCGTCTTCAAGTCTGCGTTGTTTGACAGAGGCGCAACAAGAACCTTGGTTGGCGCCACAAGAACAGGCAGTGAAAGAACCTATCACGACTTAGAACATGTAAAATGGGTGAGAGAAACCCCCACGTACCTGTCTGGCAGCATCTTGTTCTCGGTGCCAGTGCACGTGTTCAAGCACGCTGTAGAGTATGCGGCCGATTCCAAAGGACGGCTCAATAACATTAGGCGTGTACTCTCGGGTGTTCTCGACTCGTGTCACTTTGTTAATGGAGCACATCTCCGACGGCAGATCGACCGTTGTTGTTCCATCGGCCAGTTCCTGTGTTGGTACTGTAATGACTCCCTTCTCGGCCAGTTCAGCTGCCAGGGTTTCGAGGGTGTCCTGGCCCAGAGATACGGCGGCCGTCTCAATCTTTTTCGCGTCCTTTTTGAAGCGAGGACCGACAAGTTTCTTGTCGAGGGTGACTTGCCATTCGGTAATCTCCAGAGGCTCAGGCCGCGCCTCCCTCACCACAAGTGGAGTTCCAGTCGCTTTAGAATGGACAGACAAATCATACGCGCTCCGATCAGCACAGCCCACACACTCGACCCAGCCATAACTCGTACGAAGCTCGGCATCCCAGCAGTCGCAGGCGTAGTGCGCCATCTCGTTCGCAAGGTGCTGCCTGAACCGGATTTTGCCCTTGTCAGCTCCGATCTTGACCAAGAAGAGATACACCCGCGCGAGGAAATAGCCCAACGTCTCGTTATCCACGAGCTTCGTCTCGACAGCTTTGCCAATAGACATGGTGGTGATTGTAGCCCTTCCAGAAAGCTGGGTGTTCTTGGTCAAGAATGGCAGCTCGACATCCGCCACCTCATGGAAGCGTTCGTGGCTCTTGTTGCCCTCTGGATCGACAAAGTGTTCAATCTCGGCCATGAGAAACTCCCTGACTCGCAGCAGGCCGGAGCGCGGGGAGATTTCGTTGCGGTACGACTTGCCGATGCAGGCGGATGCAAAGGGCATGGTTCCCTGGCAGAAGTCCAGCAGTTTTCGAAAGTTGACGAATTGTCCCTGGGCGGTCTCGGGTCTCAGGTAGACGGGCGATGCGGCGCTTGGGCCGATGGTGGATTTGAACATGAGGTTGAACGCGATGGGCTCCTGAACTCGGCCGTTGCCATTCGGATTTCGGATGTCGAATTTCTTGATAAGTTGACCGAGTTCCGGGCCATCGTAGTTGTCAATCTGTTGCGATGAGAGGTCAGCCATGTCATTTTGTGTGCCGCGAACAGCCTTACCTTTGCCAGGATCTCTTCGTACTCCCTCTCAGTTGCATCGTCCAACTTGTCGCTCTTCTTGCCATCCACGGTAGCGGATCGACTGTTGGCCAGCCTCGTCTCCAGAACAGACTCGACGAGATGGTCGGCGCGGAGATAGTCTCCTTTGACGGGGTCCTTGCACATCCAATCCGCAAACTTGTCGACGTGACCGCTGGTCTTCAAGATAGCTTCTGGGGTGATTACCGTAGTGTCAATCTCCAGCATGCACTCCTCAATTACAAAGTGCCTCCGCCACTCGTTGACGATGTTCGTCAGCAATGCGCAGCCAGGAGGGCCATAGTCGTAGAGGCCGCGGTTGTCGCCCTTGAAGTTGGGGGCAGTCCGGTAGATCTCGAAGGCTTCCGTGTAGAAGAGGCGCCGCTTGAGGAGAGATTCGAATTCGGAGCGGCTGAATGGCCTTCCAGTCGATGTAGTCGCTGCCATGTCTGAATGTAAGTGTGATGCTGATGCTGTCTGTGGCAGCTCTGCCAGTGGCGGGGGTACATGCCATCTTGTGTTGGCTGTTGGTCGAGGTTGTAAGATTCCGACTCACACCCCGAAGTGACTCATCCTTGGATCAGGGGAAACAAATTCGAAGGGTGTGTTGTATTTTCAGTGCAGCTTGATAATGCATAGGCGGTTGGCATTCCCGTGCCGATGGCCGCTTTCTCTTCGCTCTGTTTTAGTTGCCTTGGACTGCGAGCAAATCACCAGATACATCAATTAGCAGCTCTAGTGATCGATCCCTTGAATATAGAAGTAACTCAATATCAAAACAAATCTAACTTTAGATGAGAATTGCTTTAAAAATGATATGAACTCTTATAGCTTTATTATATTTATTAGGTAATTTTATTCTCATACGTATGGTTTACATCCGTTCCTTCCCATCAAGGAGCGCACTGTACCGAGGCCACGTACCTCGACTTCCACCATCGTCCCAACTATTTTTCTCCACGACAATTCTGCCTTCTGCATCTCAGGTCAATCTTCTGCCAGACTCCAAGTTCGAATCGAAAAGGATCCCTCCGGGGAATACACATCCCAGTACAAGCACTGATGGAGCCCCGACCGAGAACGCAACGCGGTGCCTCGACGACGACTTTCAACGCAGACCCTGCCCGGCGATTGCTTCCTTTGTGCTGCCAGGGCATCGCAAGAACTGAGCCAAACTCGATTCTTCCAGACGACGAATATGATATGCGGGCTTCATACAAGGTATGTTCTCGGCGAGAGCACCTTCAGAGGATCTTAACTAACAGGTCTAGTAGACCAACGGTTGGGTTTGATGGGTCATTTCAACGGCATCGACACTTGGGGCGATACACGCCTGGAGCATCACCAAGGCTGACGGAGTCTTGCGTCCTGGCGGGAAGGAGCGTTGGCGACGAATTCTTGGTGCCGTACCCACCAAGTCTTTCACCAGGCAACTACACCCGCAGGTGTCAAGGGTGAGGGAAGGAACCGAGATTTTCAGAGGGACATCCCCGCTCAGAGTTTACAGGCTGCACTCACCATCAACACCCTCGAGCCTGTCAAACCAAGATGCGACCACCCAGCTCGCCCATGTCGCAGGGTCGATGCAGTCCGCCCCGGATCATGGCACCGAGCATCACCGTATGCACTGCACTCACTGTCTCGGCCTTTCCCACAGCTCGCCGGCGAATGGCCTCTGGTTCCAGGCAACCAGTCTCTTCAATCTCACACCTTGCACCAAGCTACCCCGGAGCACATCTATGTTTCCCAAGGCGGAATCAAGTGGCCTTGGACACTCTTCCTTTCCTCCTTTCTTCACACTTCCCCTCTCTTGATCCTACGGAGCAGACGGGGCAGAAATCTCAGTGAGAGGCGAGTCCTCCGGAGTCTCCGCTGCTCTCGGCCAGCGCGAACCTGTCGGGATCAACATCGTTGTCTCCCATCCGAGCCGTCAGAAACCAGGCACCGAGGTACGCGCAGGCTGACCAAAGGGGAACTACGGCGAAGAAAACTCCGGCAGATCTCCAGGAAGGATAGAAAGGAGGCCGGCACGACCCAACAACCACAAGCGCGTATCGGCCCAACGGCATAGATTCCTCCATCATCGCGAGGCTTGAATGGAGGGCCCGTCGTCGACCTTGGAAGGCAATGTCAGCAGCAACGCCTCCGACGAAACCTCCATCGGCCACCCGCCTTCCCAACCCCGAAGGAGATTCTGATGGAGGGTTGTCGCGCCTGTGGCTCTCGTGCAAGGCACGTTTGAGTTGTTCATGGAGATGGCGTGGAAATGGGCCCCAAATGGTGATTTGTGGATGGAGAGGGCGAGATCTACTTGCTCCCGACGATTCAGGGCTCAGCCCCCTCGAGGCTGGTACACGATGTTTACCACCCCGGAAATGCCGAGAGGGTTTCCCTCTAATACTGTGGTGATTACTTGCTCCTTTTGATCCCTTCGGAGTTGGTGAGCCACCGCCAGCATCCTGGCTCCATACGAAACATTCTTGTGCACAAAGAGAAGCGAGGCTCCCCATGGCATTATTAGGTGCCACTGATGGCGAAACCTCCTCTTTTGGGCGTCTGGTCAAGCTCATAGGAGATATAGCAGCACAGAAAAGGCGTCCTATGACCTTGGGATGAGACGCCATGGGCAGAGCAAGACCTGTTGACATGTTGTCAGCCCCTTCCAGCACACGTCTAACTGGGTCGACATCTACGCCCAGGCGAGGCCCTTCATTTTCGTATTCGAGTCGAATATTTGCTTGCCCTCCTCTTGCATGCTCAGATCAATACCGGCGCCACTCGCCCATTCACTCGGCCGAAGTATGTTATCATGGATTCAGGTCAGTATGCAGCCCACAGCCTACCTCGCCCATTTCGATCTCAATGGTCCCGAATATATGCCTGAGATAATCAGATCAAGCTACTGACAGTATTTCGCAAGGAGGACGCTAGCGGCCCTTTGGTAGTTCCAATTCGCGGACCGGAGCCGAGAAAGCAGCTGTTGGGACCTGGGGGAAGTATACGGACAGAAGCCGTGCACGGATCGATTGATTACAGATCTTGAGGAAAGTATCCAAGTTTCGGGCGGCCCAATAATGACAATGTTCCCTGATATCGAGTCGCTGGATCCGGACCAGCTCCTCGAAGAACCGCCAAAACACCGCACTCCAGCCATTTGGTCGACGGGTGTCAAGATTCCGATCCTTCACAAAAGGTGTGTCTTCCTGGCTCCCCTGCTTGCTTCTTCTCCTTCTTCTAACTTGGGTTGGGGACTAGTATTCCAACCGCCCGAATTTGGCCACCATATGAATATACGATCTGCGCCCTACGAACGAACATCTATTCGACAGTCGACCCCCATTCCCGCGGCATCATGCATGATCTCATTCCAATGCATATTTCTCGTCGAGGTGAGTAAGTCGTCGGTCGCCGCCTTCTCACATAGTCGGCAGAACTGAAGGCCACCATCCTGCCCGTCTGGCCCGCCGCCGGCTTGCTGTATTATCCGTTACTCGTCCTCCCACCAGTACGGCAACGCTGGACTCCGGACATGTCTGGATGGCTTGGGCTGTGTTCAGAATACATCTTCCAGGAGCTTCTGTTCGTCCTGAAACGACGAAGGGCAGTTGAAACCTTGTGCCCGATGTTCAGCGGTCCTCCCAAGGTCTTTGATTGATCGAAACCACTTGTTCCTTCCCCAGCCAGTGTCGGCCACCATAGACAAACAGCCCGGTCCTGCCGACAAGGTTACGCGCTGCTTCTATATCGAGCACCTTAAACTTGAGCAATCGAATCGCACCCACACTGCGCCCAGTCGGTAAACGACATAAACAGCAAGCTCGGGGAATCTTAGCTAATGGATAGTTCAGGCATCACAGACGACAGTACCCCCCTCAGCGAGGCGACCCACGGCGATCTCCAAGGATACCTCGACGATAGCTCGCCCATCACACACACTCATTGTTTCGAATAGTGCCGGCAGGCAGCCGAAACCATCATCCACCTCTACAAGCGCGGGGATTTTGCATTCTTGCCTTGCGGCCAAAGAACTTTTGCGTGGATTTGCAGGTATGTTTGATGAATTATAGTGACAGCTTGCACAGTTGGTTTTCCTCATCCATCAGAGAAGTCAGGCCGTCGAGAAATGCTTGCCCAGCAGGCGGAGTAGTCGCAAAGAGGAACCGCAACGGAACGGGAGAATCACACTAGAGATCCAGCAAGGGGAATCCATCCAGTTCGGCGCTTCGACCGGACTCATCGGCGTTTCGGGCCCACAACATGCGGCGGTCGCCCGGTCCGTCGTCAAAACTCGTTCGGCGTCCATCGACGAGATCCTCGTTTCTTCGGGCATTCTTTCAAACAACATGCTCAACGCCCATTGCCCCCATGCCAGCTGGGCTGAGCCCGTGCGCGTGGTCCATCTCGAGTCAGACGGCATGGCTATCCTTATCCTGCCATGCTATTGACCTCGTTTCCCTTATTATTAAGGTTTGATCAAAGCAAATGTCCACCAAGTGTCTACTGAACCTTTTTCCCGCCACAGCCGCCATCTGATCTCGATAGCCCATTCATGTTCCATCCTCTAATCTTTTATTCCCACGCCCCAAAAGGCAGATTCTTCAACTTTCCCCACGCTTTCATGGTTTCATCCAACGTCCCCAAAACTCTCCCAACACAACAATCACACAGAGCGACGATCCCCCTCCTCCTCGCCCTTGTCACGGGTTTCCCCCAATGCTTCACCGAGGAGAAACGGGCTGGCCTCCGGATGCTATCCCCGTGACACAAGGCCGTGCTCCCCCCCACGGCGCCTCCCGCCTCCGCGCCAAAAACGCGGGCACGAATCACCTTGAGGCTCACCGAAACCCCCGAATCCCAGACTACCGAAGCAACATGACTGCCTCATTTCCCTTCTCGGCACGTTTTATCCGATTAGTTCTCTGTCTAGGGCGGACCGGTGTGAGCAGACTTGCAGCCAACGGCAGGACACAGCAGGGCAGGGCAGGGAACTGCGGTTATTTGAAAAAGCCTCATGCTCAATGGAATATGCGGCTCGGCACGTTCTATCCGTGGTGGCGCATGAGAAAGAAGGCTGCGTTTATACTTGCCGTTAGCGTCTGTTCAGTTGCCGGGACGCATTAATATGCGGCGTGGAGGGTTTGGCTTGGGTTCATGCTTGTTGAAAGAGACAAGTATAACCCAGGTAACTGATTAAGCATCTATAGATGCTTAAACCGATTCATGAAACTTGCTGGTTACAACCGTGTAAGAATGCGCAATGTACATGTGAGTTGTATAATCTTTGACGCATGCACGTTGCACAATTTCAGCTTCACTCCCTTACCTATCTCAACATCCCACAGCCTTACATCAACATCAAAGTCACATCCAGCTTTCGGGACATTTTCAAGCATCCCGCCCCTCCAAGAGAACCAGCGGTGAGACGCGCCGTTATCGCTCACCCTCGCTGCTCAAATCCAAAATGTCAATTCCGACTTGCCAGAAACCTCTATTGACCTCACACCCATCACCACCGAGATACACGCTATACACCCCCTGCGATGACTCCTCGTGGTGAGACAGGGCCTCGTCGCGTGGGATGCTTTCCCCATGCGTCGCCCACTCTTTTTCTCTACACGCAAAGGAGCGTCGGTGCAAATGGCCACGCCACAACGAGGGATATACTCCCAAGCACCTGACAGCACGACAGGCATCACGTTTACAACCAAGAATCCGTCCGAGGAAGGGCCTTTCTTTTTTGGGGCAGCGGGTAGTTGGGAGAACGTGTTATTTAGATCAAAGAATGCAAGAATCTATTCGCAGGAAGAGAGACCTGATGCCACACTTGGGCCACGCACGGGCCCCACACATGGCCGATACTTGACAAGATGTAACAAACATGGAATCTTTGCATCCAACAAGCAAAAAAGGCATCAATAGCAAAATAAAACGGATGAATTGACAAATCCCCCTCATCGTCATCATCTCAAACTTTTTTTTCCATCGGCGAGGCTGTGAACACGGTTGTTTTGCATCTTTTCACCTTTCGTGCCGATGATTCCAAAAGACTGAACTGTGGGGGCGCGTATTAAAAGTCTGCTTGTGTCCATAAACCTCTGTCTGTCGGTTCATCGTACAACGTAATGGGGCAATCTGCTCTCGTGTCGTGTGCTATGTACAGTCGGAACTAAAAAAAAAAAATAAAAAAAAAAGGGATAAACGAGGGTAAAATCATCAACTCCTGGCCATGCGGGCTTGTCCCAGCCTCCCTTATCCATGGCCATCACCCCTAAACGCCGGTATAGGTGCACCCTGAAAGACAAAGGTGGACAAAGGAAATCCCGGCATTCCCGAAATAGCCGTATTATGGTTTCTGAAGCAGGATCGGGTCAATTTGGTAAAGGGAATAAAAAGTCTTGGCTCGTCGAAATTCGTAAAACTCGTCTAGTAGCCCGGCTGGCCTGGCATCTTGCCCAGCGAGTGGCTGCCGATGCTCTTCGGGGGCAGGTGGTTATGACAAAAGATCTTCTTGTTGCCGTTCACCGTGGCGTCCTTCTTGGTCGCGTCGATGACCTGCGTCGGGTCGTCATAAGACTCCAGCTGGCAGCACTCGACGTTCTTCATCCAGCGGTTGCTGATGACGCTCTCGATGCTAATGCGCTTCTTCGGGTCGGGGTTGAGCATCTGCAGCAGGAGCCGCCGGAGAGCGGGGGGCGTGACGCAGACGTCGAGCGCGTAGACCTTGGGGTAGTCCGAGTCGGTTATGCAGGCGTCGCACTCGGGGTGCTTCGAGTACCACCGGTTCCATCCATCGGCGAGCTTATCGTAATGCAGGTTGCCAGGCTCGGCGCGCGACCAGATGGCGCCGCCAAACGTGAGGTAGATCATGATGATGGCCGAGCTCCACACGTCCAGCGCTCGGGGGTCGTACGACTCCTTCTTGGCGAGCACCTCGGGCGCGATGTAGGGCTCGCTGCCGCAGATGCCGGGCGAGCAGAAGCGGATCTCGCCCATGTTACGGCCGCACTGTCCGCCGGCTTCCCGGACGCCCGGGTGCGTGCCGGAGAAGACCTCCGAGACGCCAAAGTCGGTGATCTTGAGCTTGCTGTCCTTGGTGATCAGCAGGTTCTCGAGCTTGATGTCGCGGTGCGCGATGCCGTTGGCGTGCAGGTAGCTGACGCCCTGGATCAGCTGCTTGAAGAGGCACAGCCGGTCCTTCTTGCGGTCGTCGCCCTTGAGGTGGCCCTTCTGCACCAGGCTGAAGAGGTCGCCCTCGGAGCAGTACTCCATAACGTGGTTCCAGCGCGAGTGGTCGGTGCAGAGCCGGAATGTCTCGACGATGTTGGGGTGGTGCAGGCTCTTGGCGATGCTGAACTCGGACTTGATCTTGTTCTCGTAATCCTGCTGGCTCTCGCGGTGCGACTTGCCACGGAACTCCTTGACCGCGTAGAGCTCCTCGGGGCAGCCCTTGCGCATCATGAGCGTCACCTTGGACGCGGCGCCCTTTCCGAGGTGCTTGCCATGGCGCCCGAGGAACTTGCGCTGGTACTCGAACTCGGTCTGCAGCTCCGCAACGTCGACGGCAAAGTCGTCGGGGAGGCTCAGACTCATGCGTCGAGCCTTGGCGCCGGTCCCGGAGTCTGGGGGAAGCGGCCAGACACTGCGCTCGGGAGGATACATAGTCTCATCCTGCTCAGCGGGAGGGGGGAGAGGCGTGCTGGGACGGCTGCCGTCAAAGCTGCTAGCTCGGCGGTTCAGCTGGGGGGGCTTGTTTCCATTTCCACCACGGTTGACGGTGGAACCGACAAAGTTGACGGCACGTCCACGGAAGGTCAGGCCCGTCGAGGCCCGCTGCTTCTTGAAGTCGCCTTGGCTGGGGAGGTTGTTGGCAGAGGAACGCTCGCGATGCGTCTGAACCATCTCGAGACCGGCATCACTCGGTGAAGGAGGAGAGTTGGAGCGGGTGGTGGCGGAGGAGCGGTTCATGGAGAAGCGACGGCGGGTGCCGGTCTGGGGCCGGCTGTTGGTCACCGGATCAGCAGGCGCAGAAACGACCGACGGTGCTTCCGGCGGATCCACGATGGCAGACTCCTTGGCAACCTGCGAGTTGGAGCGGCGGAAGAAGCTCGACATGGTGCGCTTGAAGCTCGAGGTCGAGCCGCGGGTCGAGCGTCGGGAGAGAGGGGTGCCGGTCGAGGTGACGTCCGGATCAGTAGCCTTGGGAGTGGTGGACTCGGTATTTGAGGGCCGGCGAGCAGACTGAGACAGGTAGGGCGGCGCCTTGGTGGTGTTTCCCGCGTTGGCGCCGGGGATGGGAATAGGAATAGGAACGGCGGCAGAAGACTGGTAGGACTGCAGGCTCTGGAGGTCTGGATGGTCTTGGCCCTGGAGGGTAAAGTCCTGAGAGTGGCGGCCGCTGACAGGGGTGACGGGCTCGACGGCGGATTCGCTGCCAGACTCGCCGCCTTCCTCGAGGACAATCGAGTCGGTCAGGTCGGTGGAAAATTGACGCGGCGACGAGGCAGACAGGAAGCTGCTGGCTGAGTTGTTTGGCAACGGAGCAGAAGCGGCACTTTTATCTGTGCGGCCACAAAGAAAGACGTCAGCACGCAGGGGTATAAACCCGGGAGAAGTGAGCAGGGTAATAGAAGAGACAAGGGACAAGGGCATGAGGAAGAAAGAAGGGACAAGGAAAAGACCAGAGCTGAGCAGGGTAATAGAATGAGACAAGGGGCGAGGGCATGAGGCAGAAAGATCAGACAAGGGTATTCAGCGGAAGCGAAGCAGGGATCGGAGACGTGAGAAGATCCCAAAGTCCACCCAGCGCAAGCCAAGGCACAACAGGAGCCACAAGGCGGCCAGTGGGATAAAACAGACGGACCACGAATGTGTTGGGAGTTGCTCTGGTCAAGGCGAATGGGCTCCAGTTGCTTGCAGGTTATCCCCTCTAGCCAGTGACGAAGTGACAGCTGAGTCCCACGTTTATCGCGTCACTGCTTCCTCTCGATCCCCGGAGATGCTGCTCGCTTCCGGAAAGATGACAAACGCGAGAGCGAAGGAAATGACCCGGAGACTGGAGAAAGAACTGGAGAACTAGAGGGGGGCGGATCCGAAGGGTGGATGGGGAGGGGGGGGGTTACCAAGACAGGCTTGGATCCATAGATGAGGTCAATTGGGTAACGGACCAAGGAGGCGAAAATGAAGGATTACTTTGGACTTAGAAGAATGAGAGTTGTCTCCATACCTGCTGAGTCGAGCAAGACGCTCTGCGGTGGTTGGTGCTGAAGGGACTGCTGGTGGGGAGCCACGAGCATCCTTGGGGCCGAGAGTGCCGCCATAGCGATGATTGAAAGGGCGCTGCTTCGGGGGAGCCTGCGCTACGATTTGGTGACGAGGAGTGCTGAGAGATAGCGAGGGGGGCCCTTCTGCTTTTTTATCCTGCCGGGGCTGGGTGCGGGTTTGCTGGGTGGGTGGAGGCGGTACGGCGCTTCGGTGTACAGGCGGCGCCTCAGGTACAGCAGGCGATGTGCAGTAGTTGGGGGAGGCTGCTGGTCACTGGAAGCGGCGAGGAACCACGACGTCAGGGCCACACACCACCAACGAACTTGGGTCAAGCCGAAGATGGAGACTGATTCAGGAGCTGTTGCAGGCCGTGGTTGGTTCGTTTTGTTTCGCTTTTTGGGTAAAAAGCGAAAGAGACAAAGGGTTTCGACGGCAGTTCCGAGAATTGCGGCGAAAGATGTTCCAAGATTTGCGAGCTTGGCGTAGCGTGCTTGCTGCAGGTTCTCGGTCAATTCTGTCGGTGGGAATCTTTGATGATATCGTGGTTCGAGTGTTTGTCGAACGTATGCAGAAAGGCAGGCGCGAGGCGTGATCTGACTTTCCGAGAGGCGTCTTTTGTCGTCGGTCAAGTGAAATGTGCTAGACTGCCAAGGTTGCCTGGTGCAGGTCTGAGTCGAGTTTGGATCTCGTGCCCGTGTAAGCCTGGGGCGCTTGTGATCGTGGAGGGGCAAATGGGAGATGTCGATTTCCTCGGTCCTCGCTGGTGTCCAATTCGGGTCCCCGTTAACTGCCACGCTCTTTCTGTTTTGCTCTCCTGGATATGTTTGAACAGAGAAAAGCCGGGGTCACAACATGGATAAGAAATCCGGAGGCGGGCGAGCTGGTCGTAGGAGGAGAAGAGAGAGAGGAGGCGGCGGCATCAAAAGTGATTTAGCCAGACGGGGGGAAGCTGAAGCAAAAGGAGCAGCACAATCGAGCTGGCTTCCCGCCAAGTAGATAAATAGAAGGAAAGCAGATGTGAAAAAGGAGGAGGAGCACAACAAGCTTTAAGGCAAGGAGAGAGGATGGTGAAAAAAAGCGCGCAGCTCTCTTTTGTGCTTCTCCGGCGGCAGCGCTACAAGTTATGAATGAAGCCGCCGCCCGCCGGCCTTGTCCCGTAGTACTCGGGGCTCACTTCCTCCCTCCAGCTCCTCGCAATTCGGTCCCTTCTTTTCCCAGCCCACCAGAGCCAAAACCAGGAGGACCCTCTTTTGGCGTGCTCTAGCTGTGGACCAGGTGGACGTGGGGAACTGGCCTGGGGTGGGAGGTTGGATAGCCAAGGGGGGGAGGGGGCGTGCGCATACATAGTACACTGGGCACACAACCATTTGCGCTCTCACACAAAGTGACTGATTTGATGCAATGATTGACAAGCGGCTCGTCTGGCTCATTTGGTTCGTCGTTTGGCTTGGGGGAGGCGTCGATGATCAAGGGAAATCCAGGAAGCCATCGTCAAACTATCAGGGGGGCCGTTGCACTGTGCCGGGGGACAAGAGGAGGAGCCTGCACTTCTTCCGCGGGCTTCTCTTGTTGCAGTGGAGGAATTCAAACATCTGCACCAGTATCTTCTGCGTAGGTAAGTGGTTGGATCATTCAAGATGGATCCATGGGATCCAATGGATTTGTGGCATTGGACCTCTGGATTGGTGGCCCTAATCTGCACAGTGCGTGATTTATCTCTCAGCAAATCCACCTCGAAATACGGATACTGAGGTAGACTGTCCCGGGTTTCCTCATCTACAGCGTCTCCTTTGCGCTCTCAGCTTTGCAGGAACGGTATTCGAGACCAGATGTCTTGTCCCTGTCTGCCCTTCCCTCACAAAAGCCCACCAAATTGATACTGGGTATCCGTGGTATTGTCTTATGGAATATGACGCCTGAGGCTGGCAGATCGAGAGGAAATGAAGTTCGCCAGCCCAACAGCACCTTCCCTGTTGACTTCCCACCTGAACTTCAGCCAAATCGGCCCATGATTCTCTGCTCCGTGATTGGCCAAATCACCGTGTCAAGTTAGCGTCCTTTTAGCCGTCCGGGGCCTCTTGCCTGTTCGTTCTCCAACCTGTGACAACCATCCACCTGCCTGCACAAGCTCCACCGCCGACTTTGGCCAGTGTAAGCACCTTCAATAATTGCTCCCTTTTCGCACGGCATCATGAAGAGTTTCTGGAGGATCATGAACTCTTCACCTGCTGATGGCTGCTTGCACTCCCGCCCTTGAGCATCACAGACCTGCACCTCAAACTTCCCCATCAAACCCCTTGCCCTGGAGCTTGCTTGTTGAGGCTGTTGTCTCGTCAATCCGCATCAGCATTATAGCACAAACCCCACGCAATTCCAGATTGATCATCTCCCCGAGACCATGTCACAGCCAAGACCATCAGAAAGCGATCATGATGCTGCACAAGGAGTCGTCATCAGCTGCATCATCAGCAAGGAGCATCAGAAACCGCAGTGGTCTTCCGAAGCCCGCCTTTCGTGGCTATGTGTTGCCCATCATGACTCTCCACCACAACGCATCCCGAATTCGCGACTGAATGAGGCTCAGTCAGAGTCAGCACATCGCCCACCGTTCTTCGACGTCCTAAACGAGGCGCACTCGGTCAATAATCCCGCGCCTCACCTCAGCCTTGTCTCGCCCGGCCTCGTTCTTCAACGCTGTCTAACGCCAGTACTCCGTACCTGCCGCCGCAAAAAGCAAGAACCAGACTTGCCCAACCAGCAACTCGCACCAGCCAGCAACTTCCTCCTTCGAGTCCTGTCTCACACACAGATCCCCTTCTCGACTTTTGTATCATCCTCACGTCGTGTGCTCTTCAGCCCATTTCAGCCTCCAGCTGCATTCAAAGCCGGCAGCTTTCCTTCTCCATAAAAACAGATCCAGAACCCAGCAGACCGACGAGCCACCGCGTCGTCCACCATGGGTTCTCTGCTGCAGCTGCAATATCATGCTGCAGACGCTGCCCCACGGCAAGTCGAGGATTAGAAACAGTGGACGACAGTTGCAGCGCTACCCACGAGTACCCGCTCAGCCGCCTCGCCTGAGTTGGCAGTGGAGAGGCTGGACCGCCGGAGACAAGATGGAAACGGAGCTTGGGCAAATTAATTATAGGTCTCGGCTTTCTCCTGAGTAGCGCCCTGAGAGAGCCGGTTGCGCTGCTGCCACTGAGGGCAAGGGTGTCGTCTACATCCACCGCGACAACCGCCTTTGGGGTCTAAGGCGGATTGATTGGCATCAGTCGGGAGAAACGGCAATGCTTGTCAAAGGCACGAGACCGCCCAGCATCCACCAACAACCGGCAACCAGACGTGACTGGTCCTTGACTACGTACTGTATCAACAATGTTGGCTCTCTTGTTTCCGATCGAAACTCATGGATTTCTTCCAGTCATCAAGCTGTGTCTATTCTCGCCCCCCTGGCATTGGGGGTTTTGGGGGTTGCAAGCCTCAGAGAGCCGCAATCGCGCATCCTTTGATCCGTGACGCCAGACGTTCAAGACGGCCCAACCCTTGACACCAATGCAACCAAGAGGCCATCATCTTCACTCAGCCTCCGAATACCAGGGGCCGTTGGTTTGACCTCACCGGAACTGCTTCATCAAACTGTGCTATTCTTGTGTCGGTCAATTGGAACCCAGCGGATCTAGTCCCCGAGACGGCCACGACAGCCTCGATAGCTTGCGTCAAACTGAGGATCATCCCCCGCTTCATCATTACCGCCGGCAGAGAGATCCTTGGGTATGCTCTCAATAAGAGACACGTACCTCTCGGTGCTCGTCGTCTGCCGGGACTGCGAATCTCTTCGGGACTTCCGGCGCAGATCGCAACTGCATTTACGCGTGTGCTCGCCTCGCCGGTTTCTTTAAATATGCAATTGCGGCTCAGAGTTAATTGAGATGAGACACGTTGCGCGTCGGTTTGAGATTATTTCAAGTAAGCTTGAATTCTAACTCAGAAACGTCACCATCGACTCCACGCCCAGATAAGGATCGTGCAAGCGGCATTTATGTCTTCACGCATGTGCAACGCGAAGCGCATGGGAATTTATTGCTGCAAATTGGGGCTCAGGGGGATCGGCCCTGGGGCGTGTCGATGTCAGACTATCGGTCTGTCTGCCCGTCTGTCGGTCTGCCTGTCTGCTCCTGGCCTCCAATTATTAGCTGCGGCTCAGTAACAAGCGTCGACTTGGGGTCATTTCAGCAGGGCGGCAGCAGAGAGTGAGGATCATCAATGTTACCGCCGAATTAAAACCAGAGGCCACGAAGCAAAACAGGGTCGCACCGCGAGTCTGGCCTATCTGCACTGTCCACCTCTGGAGAATCGGCGGAGTCCCTGGACGCCAAGCCTGTCGGTCTCTCCCCCTACCCTAGTGGCCCTGGATGGCTGTGATGAGTGCTCCGAGATCTCGGCCGCTTCAACGAATCCAGGGACCCCTCTCAGGGCCAGTTTGATTTTCAAGAGTACAGGTCTCGTGCGCCCTGCCGCTCGTGGTTCCGTTGCTTGCCGGCAGCGACCTTGAGAAGAGCACCTTGCACCGTTGGCCGAGTCCATCGACGAGCACCATCCTCTCAGCCAGGCGCCTCGAGCGGCTGTTTCGTCGAGTTTCGCGGTCTCGTGGCCTGCCGTCGTGTGTGAAGAAACTCCCTGGACCGGTCCGGTGTTGGAATCTCCATTCCACGCCCTCCCCCAACCCAAGCCCACACCCATCTTTCTCGCCTCTGCAGGACAGGGATGGATGCCACGGGTGCGAGTGCGTCATATGCGCCCCAGAGAGGCAAGGGCGTGGAGACGATCCCTGGAAATCCCGTGGCACGGTCCCCAGTCTTGTTGCGTCTCACTCACACTACCGTCCTCTAACTGGTCGCCCGTCTTTTTACCAGTGCCTTGTTGACTTTGTCCTCCACGGACGGCCCAAGAATTGACGGACGCTACAAGTACAGGTTGGGTTAGACAAGATCGACGACGGTTTCCAAATTAACCAACGTTTCCACCGGACAGTGCCCGACAAAGACTTGAAAAACAGTCTTGTTCCCGGATGCTGACGACGACTTGATGTTTCATACTTAGCCAGACACCCAATGGCAGCGGCCATGGCCATTGGGCTTCAGGGTTCGAAAAGAGGAATCCCATGTTGAGGCTGTCAAATCGCCGACAGTCGTCAGCATCGATAAAATAACTTTCGTTTCCGAGCTTCTTGTGGGGGATTGGGACCCGGCTTGGGGTTTTCGTCTGGGGTTGCCTGTCCGCTTTTTTTCGCGCCCCGACATTGTCCCCAACTCTGCTCCCCATCCTTTTGTGGTTTGGCATGGCAATTTGGGTTACGGTGTCGCGACATGCTTGGCAGAATTTGGTAAAGATGGGACATGCTCGTTGGACGGCCGCTGCCACACCGTCCATCGGTGAGCTGTCCGTTTCGGACGCTATTTTGGAGGCTTGATGGTGATCGGCCGGAGGCGCCTCGCGAATCATTTCGTTTACAGGGCCCAAGTTAATCTAGCATTAAACGTGCCAAGACGCACAGGGGGTTGCTATTTGTGAAAACCACCATAAGGACGTCTCGGTCAAATGTCGACGCGTGGAAAGGCAGCACAGATTCGTCGGCCCGGTGTCACAGTCCCGCATGCCGACGATTCTCCACGACGCTATTTTGTCGAACAAGATGAAACATCAATCTTCAGCATGAGTCGGGCGACGACACGGATACTCGCCGCCGTTATGCAAGGTACGCCCTGATTCGGCAGACGAGCAAAGAAGAGAGACACGCACCAAAGACTCAGGCTCTCAGCCGACCTCGACGCAAGCTCACCGAGCCTCTCACCTTGTCATCCAGATGAGAGACAATTCATGCGTGGCGCCTGTCAAGGACGCTGCAACCCGCCCGGCTGTGAAACCTTGCCCATGGTTCGTCCTGCGTCGGTTGATCAGAGAACTGCTCAACAAGCAGCCAGACGATGGCGGGCCCTGTCGCAGATGAAAGCAAACATGCCAAAAACGAACTCCTAAGACTTTTTCCAAGACTTTTCCAAGACTTCCAAGACTTGCACAAGAACCCTTCGATTGCTTCTCAGATGGAACCGAGACTTTGAAAGTGTTCCCCCACGCCCAATTGCTTCATTCTCTGGACACGCAACTGGCTCGCTTGCGGCAAATCACTTGCTCTCCACCCCACTGCTACCGCCCGCCTGAATTTCTGGTGCATGATGCGGGCATGCAGACAGATGGATTTCGGTGCGGAAATGAAGACCTCTTGGAATATGCAACCTGCAAGCGTAGTTGCATCTTCCCTGGTCGTCCAGCTCCATCTCGTGGCTTCGCTGACTGTGTCCTCTGTTGGGGCGCTGAACAAATCGACATGGCCTGCGGAGAATCCATTTCAATGGCGTTGGGAGCATCACCATCGATGACGGGCAAGGCAAAGCATCCCTCAAAGTGCAAAACATGGCACCACCACGATGCCCCCCGGGTATGCCGTGATACCATCCTGGACGTCAATGGGCGAAAAAGAAAGGGCAGCTGTCGGAAGAGGCGTTGGAAGCTGTCCAATTGAGCCTCTCAGGATCCCTAAAAAACCTCGTGGCGTTCCCGCTCGCGATCTGGACATGGGCCTCCGGCCCCGACCAACGTTTGACTTCTTGGCCCCCGTCTGCCCGCGAATCTCAATGCATACAAAGGAAAAGAAAGTTTCTGATACCAAGCTTCGAGTGTGGCGGATAAGAACATTTTTGTGCCTGACCAGCCGCCGACCTACCACGTTCAATTCATGTTGTTGAGCGGGATATCGCAACACCTGGGAAGATAGCTTTCGGGTGGCCCGAGCAATCAGCTTCATCAAAGATCTCGACAAATGCCGGATCTCGCCACACCTTCTTTGAGCTCCCCTCCATGCCCTCGTGGTGCTACACCAAAGAGGGCAAAGGGCCAGGTCTCATGGCGGCATTTGAGGGGTCCGGGGAAGCCAGCTGAGGCGCACAAGCAGCTTTACGCGATCTTTGCAGACCAAACAAAGCTGATGTTGGCGTCTGATAGTCGAATGGTCTGAGGTTTGATCTCAAGGTGGGAGGGAGTGTGCGTCCGCGATACCACTGTCGCCCATTCATCGGCGCCGCCCGTAACTATCGTTCTTTTTAGTGTTGGATCTGTCGATGGACGGCGTCTCATTTGTGATTGACACGGCAAGTTCTCTATATGCCATGCATCAGCAGACTGGACCTGACATTGTTTCAATGCCATGCATCAGCCATTCACAAGACTTTTCTGATAACCCGGTTGACGGGATACAGCCATGACTATCTTCAGCCCTCTCGACATTACAAAGAGGCTGATCGCAGAGCGTCGACATCAGGTGATGCAAATCCCCCACTGCTTACTCTGCAAGTGACGCTGTGGTGTCGATGATACGGATACACAGTTGCTTATCCGTACTTGTTCTTTCTCCAGGGCTTGGCGAACCCTGGCTTGGCTAAACTTGGGTGCCTACCGGCTCGGCGACCGGGTTTACAAAGCCCACCAAGTTCGAGACTCGAGACCCGCTTCCAGCGCTGCGGGACCTGAAAGAGGCGACCTCTCACAGACGCCTGACAAGGACTTGATGGCGGCGCTTGAGGGACAGAAAATGCCTCACCACAACAAGCAGGCCAGGCACACCCAGCTCGCACCTCGCACGGCTTTCCGCGGATACTTGCTCTACCAGGCAAGTCTATCCAACCTCCCGGGTACGGATACGCTTGTTCTTATTGCAGCTGATGCAATCCTGTCCCCAACAACAAGGCCTTGACCAGGTTGACCAGGTCGGTCATGGTGGCGTCATGTGTCTCGGCATGTTTCCCTTGACACTGCCTTGACTTGACACACAGGTGAAGAAGTTCTGGATAAGCGCGCCTCTCATCCATCATGGCCGTCGTGCTGAGCGGTCTGCCTCCCAATGCAAGGCATTCTGCCATCACGAGGCGCAGGGTGGTAACAACACGACAGCCATATCGGGAACATCACCGCGCTCGATTTGACTCAACGGCAAGTGACAACTCGGAACGATGCACGCGGCATGTCACCAGGTTCGGGGAGGGGCTTACCACCTCCTCGGTGACAGAAGAGGTCGAGGGAGGGGTAAGACGATGATATCAAGCATCGCGGGAAGTCAAACTCGGATTCGGTCCCTTTTTCTCTGAAAGCCCAACCCGCAAAGTCAATGCTGCCATGCCTCTTGTGTCGACGACGAGATTGGCTTGGACACGCCCGTTGATGATTCATAGCTTGGCTTTTGACTCCTTCTATGCATCCATCTCGCATCCTGTTTCTCCTCTTTCTCCTCGTTCACCTTCCAAACTTGAATTACCTCCAATCGTCACCACACACTCTTTCACTCCCGGCCTAGCCCAGAAGCCCCCCTCACTCTGCCGCCACAAGTCTTTTGCGAAAAAGTCGTCGGCTTGGCCGCCCGACGATCCACAAGCTTGATCAACAAGCTTATTTCGAGGGGGAGCTACTACTTGGCCCCGGATGCCAAGAGGCAACTATCGCTGTGGAGGGGGGGCTAGACGAGAGAAACAAGCTCTGGACGCAGCGACTTGCATTGACGAGCAGATGCCATGTGCTCTGTTCAGAGCGGTGGCTATTTAGCCAAGCTTTGATCTTGTTGAGAGGGGGGTTGCAGCAAGGGAACGAGAGCAAGGGAAGGGAATGCTTCCAATGCATCCGCGATGCTGGCCAAGAACAGAGCAGAAGTTGCATCGTGCTCTCTCGACTCTATACAACGCGATGAAATAAGCCCCCTCCGTGTTCCCCCGCTACCCCATAGTCTTGGCGGAGACAACTGCACTGCTGCAGCAACAAGACAGGGCAGTCCGGGGAATGGAACGGCCGACGATGGAGTCTTGTACGTAAAATTCGTTGGTTGGGCAACTCTGGAACGCCGCCGCCTGTATCACCATGGCGCATCGACGGCGCCTGGGGTGCATAGCAGAGGCGGGCAGCAGGCGAAAAGGAAAGCCTTTTGTCGCAGGTCGGTCGGTCCCTGCGCCTTCTCACGCCTTTTGACACATAGCAGTGCAGTGTTGTCTGCGAAGGATGGCCTCCATCCAGGCTTCTCCGTCCATCCAGAAGGGTTGCACACGATGATGCCCAATGAGCAACTTCCGGGCGATTATTTTGCCCCCTTCGCCAATTGTTTCCTACATTGGGGGCGCAACGGCCACGGTAAATGGGCTTCAACTCCCACTTGTCCGCGCTCAAGAACCGAGGATATTGAGGGCGAGATGCAGATGCAGGGCCCCTTAACCCTTGGTGCAACACAATTTCGAATGAGCCGCCCGGCGAGAGGACGGGAGACATGGGTATCCCCATGGGGTTTGTCTTGCCCTGCCAGGCTGTTTGTCGGGCAGGGAGGGCAGGTTTGGGGAACGTCATGGTCGACTGATATTCTACATCCACCCCGCCAGGGGGGCTGATGAGGATGAAAACATTTTTGATAGCTTCGGCTTGGGGTCTCTTTGGAGGTGACGAAGGCTTCATTTTGCTCTCTTTTTATGCCGAATCAACAAGTCGTTCTCCGTCACTTGCATGTCGGGAGAAGCGCCTCTTCACAAAGCCCAATATCTCGAATATCTCGACAACCCTGCAGGGATTACAATGTCGTTCTGCACGCTCCCTCACATCATCGTTGAACCATGTGCTCATCCTCACATCCAGCCCCCTCCCCCCGGACGCAGATGCTTCAGCTCGGCTCTACGGAAGCCTTCATGATGGGTTGCTGTCTCTCGGATTTTCGACGAGGGGAAAGAATGAGGCATCGGGACGCCTCCCGAGCCATCCTCGGCTTACCCTACATGGCCGTAGCCGTCATATGTTTACCTAGATGCTCATATGCTTGCCTTGAAGTACTGAGAATACATTGCCAAGCCGAGTTGGTGTAGTTGATATCGACCTCGCGCCGTCGTCAAAGCTGATGGCTGTATTTGAGGCTGCCACTTGTGTAATTCCTCGGTTGGCTTGTGCTACCACATGTCAAAGCCAACCACTACATGAGAGAGGGTAGGATGCTAACTGCCAAGGTCAATGAGTCTCCGTTTTGCCCAACCTATCTACCAGTTGTCGCAATACGTTGAATATCGGGATGAAAGCAGCCTGTAGGGTAAGGAAATCGGCAGACTCTCACACATCAGTCGAGAAGGCCTGGTACCGGGCCCCTTTGTTAACCAGTCGGTAGCCAAACCTGCCACCCCAATCGAAGACAGTCGCTGAAAGGCTGGACGAGGGTCGTCCTGGAACTCGGAGATGTAGCCTTTGCTGTCAAAGCCGGTATTGTCTGCATCGTACAAAGCCCCCAAATTCCATCCGTTGTCAAGAACTGACATGCAGGTTCATCGGGCAGGCATCGAAGCACAGCTGCTCTGAAGAGAGACCACCTACTCCTTCCTGAGCCTCGCATGTTTGACACATTCGAACATGTCCAGCCAGAGACGCGGCCTGGTAGTCCCCTGCTGTGTCGAGGTGGAAAGGGGTATGCCTGTTCGATGCTGGTGATCTTGATGGCAAAGAGGTGAAGGTGCAAGGACCCTACACCGCTTCAGGGGCAAAGTCAGGCCTTTGGGCTGTTCAACAGAACATCAACAAGCCCATCATCTTCCAAACGAGCTCGAAATCTACCATTGGCTCGCCTCAACATGTTCTCGGAACAGGGCGAACAGTCTGATCGGTGTTACTGTCCGTATGTTCTTGTCTAATGCGAGGAGCATCGGTCGAAACTGAGGCGAGATCCAGGAACCAATATCGCGAAGTTGCATACTGGCATGGACATCCTCTGCTTGAAGCCATGGTTGGTGTTGAGGCTTTGGCACCCCGAAAGCGACGTGATACGCATCCTTCTGTATCGGAATACCTACTACACAGCACATAGGACGGCCTAGACCACCGACGCATCTCGACACTTGTCACTCCCAGCCGAACGATACATCCAAGATGAGCGCCAGCTCCCTCCACGTTTACGCCGCGGTTTACGAGCACAAGGGCGTGCTCTGGCCGCAATTCACCAGAGAGTTCTTGCGGCAAGGCGGCATCTTGGTCGAGCAACCCGACGGCAAGCTCAACTGCTTCCATGTTACTGGGACGCCCGGCATCGGCCTGCGATACTCGTGGGAACGTGGCTGGGGCAACCCTGAGGACGAACCAGCCCGACTCCTTGCGATGAACCAGGTAAGCATGATGCTCAAAGCCAAGTATAAGGAGAGCGTTGCGACCAGGGCCAGCCGAGACTGGACTATCAGAACTGGGTTCGGGATGCCCTAGGAGCCATGATGGGAAAGGGCCTCATCACCCACGCTGAGAAGGAGAAGGCGGAGGAGGAACAGAAGGCCATTGCGGTGCCGTTCACCTCCGAGACGCCGAATACACGAGCGCTGGAGGAGGAAGCACGTTGACGAGGGCTGCGTTGGACGAAAAGGGGGGAAATGTTGCAAATCGGTAGGTTCGCTGAGGGGGCGACGAGAATAAAGGGCTATACGTCGATAGGGGTAAGGATAGCGCAGGAAAATGAGAAATGAGTAGCACTGGCCATTGGTGTACTTTGGATACAGCATGATGTCGTCGTGTCTGTCGATTTTGCAATCGATGGTTTGGGAATATCCGTGTTTGGCAACCGGACCTGCCTCAACAAGAGACGGCGACGGAAGTAGCACTGGCGTGTAGTCCCTTGGTGTCTAGTCCGGCCAATCTTTATTTTACTGCGAGTCAGATACAATCCCTCGGACAGTGTCCTTTTTTTGGTTGAAAGGGACGACGGCAACTTCACCAAGGAGCACGGGAAGCCTTTCTATGAGTGCAAAAGCAAGATCTATTGCCACACTCGACAATGCCCAGCGATTGTGTGCAAGTTTCATTTAGGTGGGGCATGGAGGTTGTTGCAGCTCCTGCACATGTGAATCACGTCCCCGAGCGACAACACGATGGCCGTGAATGACGAGATGACCGGTGGGAGAGCAACAGGACCCTGGGCGCCCAGCGATGCGGTGCGACACGGCAACGCGAGAGACAGATGCACGGCTGTTTTGAAAATCAGCCGGGTCAGGAATGTTGGCCGTCATGTCAAAGCACGAGAGCCTCAGAAGCGTGAAATTGACAAGCGGGCAGGAACCACCTGTGGATGTTCAGGAAGGAGATTGCCGCAGATGGAATGAATCGAGACAACCTTCCTGGACCATCCGTCATTTCACCCTCCTCAAACAACACGCACCATGACCAGACGGGATATATTGAGCCAGTCTGCGCGACTTGACCTTGCAAGGGCGCCTTCCAGCGAGCCACCGCTATCCAACACTTGTCATCTATCACAAAATTCGACCCGATCCGCGAGGAGCGCTGATGGAAAGCTGACACGAGAGCAGGTATCTTTCCGATCCAATCAACTCAAGGCTGAACCGACATGCTGCTCGAAGAAATGGGCCTTTGATCTGCTCCCTTCTCAAGCCGAGGGCATGCCAACGGAGAAAACAACTGATCTGTTCAGGTCATTGAACTCACCAGCCACTGCTTCGTCCCTGCCTGACGATGACGAAAACGCAGGCGAGCAGCTACCTTCCTTGGAGTCGATGGAGGATTTAGCACTATCTTGCGATTCATCTCATTCTTCTCATGAATGGACCTCACGACCGTCACCGGCCTTGGAGTAAACCCCCAGCCACCGACTCACTCGGCACACTACTCTCGGCAACCCCCTCAAAATCAGCGAGTCCCGTTGTGATTCGATCGACTCAACCAGGAAGGAACCTATCCGATCAGGGGTCATGGTGTGTGTCCTCGAGTATGTTTACCAGAGCCTTGTATCCGCCGTGGTTACGGATTTGTTGGCAGACAGAACGACAAATACCAGGAGTCAGCGAGCATTGTTGAAGGAATTACCTCAATCCCAGAGTCAAGAGGAGAGTCATTTGTTGTCTCGGAGCGACGTACTCTCTTCTCTTGCTGCTGCCTGGATATGCTCGGCCAGCCTGAAATGGTACCTCGCGGGATGCCCCTGTCATCCCTTGCTGTCGGTGGCATCTGTGGCTCTCTCCTCGGCAAGGTCTCGTCCTGCGATGCTCCCACGTTGATCAGCCAAGGAACTGGATGAAAGGGCGACCGCAGTGCAGTGTCCTTCGAGTCCATGACGTGTCAGCCTTCGCCAGAAGCGAATCCGATGCTCAACAGCCAGTGGCTTTCGCACCTGCAATCACGCCCGCCTTCACCATTACCGAGATCGAGGGCGCGCAAGCTCACGGCCATACCTATCAAACCTTCATCGGCAACAAAGCGCCCTTTCGCACAGGGTCAATCTGATGGCGAGCTCGGGGGGATCCTCATAGTCGTCAAAAGTCGCGAAAGACGGGAGACGGGAGACAGACACTGGATAGCCTTGGCAAGCATGATGGCGCAAGCCTGGTCATGGTCCACCATCTCGGTTGGGTGATATTCGTCGGAAGGTGTCTCCTCTGACAGCTCAAGGGCCTGCCGCCTGCGTGCATGCCCAGCGCGTCTTTACCAGAGTACAATGGTCGCCAGAGCCATTGTCTGGGTGAAGCACTTGCGTACTGTGGCCAAAAGGCCAATCAAGACAGACAGATATGCCGTGAAGTGCGCCATATGTATGCACAATACGCGCCTGAACCAACAACGATACCGAATCCCTCCAGCCAGCCACAAGTGCAGAGAATCAGCCCACAACTTACGTATTCCCCACTCGTCCATATCATTTCTGCTACCGAAATGGAGGGGGAGGACCGATGAGCGCATCGAGTTGGTGTAGGTGCGTGGGCGGCGGGCAGCCATGGGCATGCCGTCTGGAGAAGGCACCTGGAAGCCGCCGACGCGGTGTTGGTAGTGTTGCAAGAGCACAATATCACGCCGTTGTTCTCAGAGCCCTCGTTTCACAAGAGCAGGTCAAATCAGAAAATCAGAAAATCAGCAAAAGAGCGGCACAGCTTCATCACTCGTTCTAATGAGCAGAGCACAGGACAGCAACTCAGCAACTCGGCCTCGTCCCTCCTTCTCATGAACAGAACAGAAACACTGCACGACAAAACACAAAACTCAAGAAACAAAACAGCAACACAGCTTCGCAACAAAGGTCCAAGCATCCCAGACGCTGGCAGCTCATGACTCTCGTCTAGCTGAGATGGACGCAGATGTGCTGCGGTTAGGCCGGGGCCACAACAACGGTGACCACCTAGTTGGCTCGTTGGACAAACATCTCTATTCCATGTTCATCCGCCAATCGTCTCAAGTCGGATCTGGCCAGCTGGCGGTACAGGATACATCCTAAATCAGAGTCAGCCTTGTTGCCCAGTCCAGTGTTGATCATCACAAACCATGGCTCGCAATCCGCTCCTCTCTCCAGCGGGCAACCGACTCTCGCAGAACGCTCCTCGGTGTTGTCTGTGGGGGCGCGGGGACAACTCTTGGCCCGACAAGAAACTCGATGCTGCGTAGCATTTCCGGGGTGGAGGTGAATATCCCAAGCCAGGCCTTCTTGATGATTCGACCCATAGCGGTGCCCTCTATGGCAAAGTGCGGCAGGACGACATTGCCGTCGGGTCCAACGAACAGAGCAGGCTTGGTGCCCGTCTCAAGGCGGAACATGAGCGACGCGAATGCGAAGCGGTCCGTAGCACCCGACACTAACTTGGATAAGCCATTGGCAGGGACGATGTAGCTCGACGGCGACGAAGCTGGGTTGGGTTTGCCAAATGTGGTTGCAGCGCTGAAGTCGCAGATGACAGCTCTGCCGTCGGCGTCAAAGAGCACATTCTCTAAGCGCAGGTCGGAATGGGCGATCTCGAGGTTATGCAGGTGAGACAGCCCCCGGAGGAGATCCAGGTACAGAGAGATTCGCTGTGGCCGTGTATACTTGTCCCCCTCTGGTCTCGGGGCGTATCGGCGGATATAGTTGCCCTCTGGACGGGTCACGTCGATGGGCTCTGCGAGATTGGGGTGCGGGTTCCTCTCGAGCTGCTGGAAGACCTCCCGCTCGTTCTCGATGAGCTCGGAGTGGAAGATGGATTCCGAGGCGTAATACCACGTCTCCAGGTGAGAGGCATCAACCTCTGGTGGGTGGTATACTCTCCCGGCCTTGAGGATGGTGTTGGAATCTACCTCGTAGGTTTGACCGAGACCGCATGACCCGACCGCAACCACGCTCAAGTCAGGTTGATGCTGTACCCAGAGGGTTGCCATGATGTCGGTTCAGGTTTTTTTTTTCAAAGAGACTCTGATTGATTTTTTTTGACATCCCAAGATTCCCCCGACGACAGGACGGGCTGTGCCTTTAATCACAAGGCGGGCTGGCGATCTTGCTCGTTGGCTTCACGTGACGAACAGGCTTCGGAAGACGACCTCATCCGAGACCCGTGGCGCCTCTCATCCATCCCTTGCATGGGGTGGCGTATGCGTTGGACTCCAGGAGCATGCGAGTCGACGACCTGGGACGCGCCGGGCTGAGATGCTGCGGGGAGAAACGATACAGCATCTGGTTCCACGTCAACCGCCCAGCTATCACGGGAGCCTAGATAGGTACGTAGGTACTCGGGCAGCCAGGCTGGGGAGGTCGCAAATTCTCCGAAACGACAACAAAAACCCTCGGCTTCGAGGCACCCAAAATGGCCCGACTCGGATCACCATCGAATACGCAAAAGACCGTGCTTTCTCGCAGGCAAAAAAAGGCTCTGGTCAACTACGATTTGATTCTTCGGAAGCAACCCGTCTGACAGCCTGACGGCCTGACATCCCGGCAGTCTCAGACAACTAATAAACGATCGACAAGCGGCTGGGAACGCACAGACAACTGCCCTAATCTAGTCCCAGATCGAGCGGGTCGGAACCTCGATGAATGCAACCAACATCCAACATCCACCATCCAGCTCATGCATGACGGGTGTTCATCCAAGCAAGCCAAGGAAATAATCACAGCACTAATGCCCCCGGAACAGGACCAGGCTTTCGGAAGATGTGAACAAACAAGCTCAACCGCTACATCGGCAGATCCAGGACGGGATCTACTATGGACTAAGCGCAAGGCTTTGGCTAGCTTCACACAGCTCACCTTACCTGGGGCTCTGAACGGCGATCCAGTTTCTACTATCGAAACGTTCAAGGGTCTTCTTGACAAGATCGAAGAGCTCAGAGCAGTTCCCCAACAAGATCCCAAGCACTGGGTACCTTGTTTGGAAGACGATCCCCGGGTACTAGAACAAGACCCTTGCATTCACTCTGGCCCTGCACAGGACGCTACCACCAACAGCCGCCCTCAAACATTGTCCCAGAGCCAAGCGGAGGAGAACCCTACCAGGCTGCATAACCCCGCCAAGTTCCCGAGCATGTCTCGCGACCAAAAGCATCTCTAAACAGGACGACGAGTCCGATGCACTGCTGGGCTCGCTCCCCAGGTCCCCAGAAACACTCCTCTTTAAATATGGTCGATTCTCCACCGACGCCATATTCCGCGCAATGTACCACTCGCGGCTGGGTTCAAGAGGAAGACTTGGTGATTGCGGAGACCGCAAGGTCTGGGAGACAGCCTGGTCTACAGGTGTGTGCTATCTACCTACCGAGCAACGACCCTGATGCGCGTGAGTGCTGACCGCTGCGACCAGGCTTTCCCCTCTTTCTGACCCGTCTCCCTCGATGGCTGCAGCATGGTACGTAATGCGATGCACTCTGCGTTGGGAGAATCGCGAAGCTCCCTTGCGTCACAAATGACAGATACCTCCCAGGACAAGATTGATGATCAAGGTCTGAGCATTGGCTATGAACTGCTGACAGCGTGCATCTCAAAAGAACAGCGAGACATCTCATTGACGCGTTCGAGATGCGTGGGGGCGACAGAAGCCCCACGGGTTATCGCTACGTTTCTTGTCGTGAGTCTGGGTGCAGCTTCCGATACTACTATCATCCCTCTTCAAGGTCATCGCTCTACATCCCGAGTCTTTCGAGAGGCACAGGCCTCAGTGTCTTATCCCTGATCTTTCTTGAAACAAGACCTGTTAGCCAATCCTGGCTAGAGATTGACCAGGTTATCGACACAGATCGGCTTCTATGCTGGACGGACGCTCGAGTCCGTAACGTCTCTGATCAACGAACTGCATCGATGGACACCTGTTGCTATCGCAGGTACTATAACCATTTCTCCCCCTGTGGCATAGCTCTGTGCTAACTGAGGTCTAAGTCTCCTTCAAGGAATGCCCAACACGCGACCCGTGACCTTGGATATCGGGACTCTATCATCTGTAGAGTAACGATACTAGGGAAGACCTGGACGGATCGAAGAGGCGCATATGCCTCTTTCTTCGTCTGCGTTCTGTCATGGATGCCAATACTGCGGGACTATCCGAGGAAAGGCATGTTACGAACCTTTATCAAGGCAAATGACACTTGACTGGGAGAAGTTAGCAAATGTCGATTTAATCGACCTCGGTCCTCCCTCCCCTTCAATCCCCATCTATAATGGTCTCGGCGGTTCTCTGGCTATATCGAGCCGTTCTCTCAAAGTCACGGTGGTGTTGGACTCCGGTACAAGGCAAGCACTCCTCATCATGGTCACCCAAGCCCCTTCTGAACTCACGCGGGCGACAACTGGTGGGTTTTCGATTGGCGCTACAGAAGGGTCAGGGATCAGGAGGAGGATGACAAGAAGAGGGCAACCTCTTGAATACCCCAGACATGCCACCACTCGACGGTCCGGTCCGGAAGTCAAGACGAGACCTTCAGAAGCTCGGGGAAGACTCTCAGGGCCGTATAGAGAGATACGACAATGGATGTCGCTGTGGGCAACCAGTCATACATCTGCAGAGGGGTGGATAGACTCACCGTTCTCTCCATTCGTTCACGACCGGTCTTGCCACTGCACGCCAAATGTTGGCATATCTTCTCATGCTGGCACGCTTGAGACGCTCAGAGGACAGGGCTGCTGCGGAAGACTTCAGGTCAGTATCTACGGGAGTATGACAGGGTCGAATCGCCCTTGTCTCGAACTTTCAATCCATTGTTGGAGTCCAAACCCTCGAGGCCTCCTGCTGCGTGGTGACTTGCTGACAGGAACCAGAACTCGGCTTCATGTCTGCCAATGCATGCAGCACGTCAGACAGTGTCTGTATTAACAGTCACAGACAGAGGCATTCGCTTTGTATCCCCACAGTGTAACTGTGGTGGAAACAGGATTGATCCCGTCCTTCGTTTCCAAGCGTGAAGCTTCCGAGGCTGGATTTTGGGCCGCCGGAGCCCATGTCTTTTCTTTCTCCGGGGTGAGCAGAAGGTGGCAACTTCTATGCACTGATTCCTGTCTAACAAACACAGAAGATCGGTCTGATGATGTTTATTGGTCAATGGCTTCTCATCTTGACCCTATCTTGACAACAGGCTCTGGGCAAGTTGTGAGCTGTGAGCCAGCAGTTCGCAACTCGGATGCGCATTTCAAATCAACTCGATCCACTTTTCCCCCTGCTTGGACTAGTGGCGTCCCAGGAAAGGGCCTGTCGTCTTTTAGATTTTTTGGGCTTTTTTTACTTCCAACCTTCAGGAGCAGCCTCGATCGATTTGGGGCCCTAGATCTGGTCATCTCATGTGAGAAACGATGGGCGGGAAACCAAGTTGGAAGGTGGATGGCTGATGGCAGCACGCACGTTCCAGCTCAAATCCCCCACCATCGGGGATTGGTGGCTCAAGGCGATTGGTCAAGCAGAAGCCCCTGCCAGGCACAAGCTGGGGCTGAGCCTTGGAAGAGAAATGAGGTCAATGAGGGTGTCAATGCCCATGACGGAATGGAAATGTGCCCCGGCCGTATCCCGGGACCGGGAACCGCGCGTATTGTGCTCCGTGCCGGAGTCAACACGACGGAGGCCCGCGTTTGTTTGTTGTTGTTTATGTTCCCGAGCTGCATGTCATGTCACCACCGGGTCATCTGGTATTCTGATTCCTTGCTGAGATGGTAGCGCCGTGTTTAGTGCATTCGGCCTGGAAGTCCAGCCTATGACATGTGCCGAAATCGATGGCGCTGCGCCGTCATCAAACGCGCCCAACGGCGGCTAACAGAAGATGGCTTCTTGTTCGCTATTCTCATCGCCCGGCGACCGCCTCTCAGCGCCTCCTCCAACGCCTTCTTGAGGCCTTGGGCTGAAGCCTATCCAGAGCAACAAGGGGGACACCTGAACCTGTCACAGTCCGCGTTACGGTGGTGGAGGTCATCAGCAAAATCATCCGGAAGCAGGGCGACGAGAGCGGATGGTCGGGATGAGGGCATAACATTATGAAGATTGGCATTGAGTGATGTGTTCATGTTGACATGGTGAATCCCATACTTGCATTGGTCGGATCCAGCATTTCGATATGCAGCCTGCCGAATTGGCATTCAATCCTTTCATCCATACTCTGGCGTCTAGCCTCCCTCCACAGCATCACCCCGGCTTGCGAGAAACACAAGGACAAATCACACGGCCTGGAACAAGCTGGGATGGGTTGTGTAGCCTCGCAATTCCCTTACCCACGCGGCCAATTGGCACATGCCCGTAATATCACCCCTTCTCGAAGCCGATTCACGGATCCTATCGTGGTCCTTGCCAAGGTGGAACGTGGCACGGGAATGGAATTTTTATCCAGAACACATCCGAGACGGCCAGGGGCATTTCTCTCGCCTTGAACTCAGGAAGAGTTGGTAGTGTAGTAATGGCTAGCCCTGATGAGAGATGCCCGGAGTCACGATACCTACGTTGTGACATATCACTTGGGGTTAACCCCCCCCAACCTGGAAGTTGACCTTTTAGATCCTGTATGACTGCCTAGCTAGCGATGAAGCTACTGCGCAGTACGGCGTCGGCGTGGTGCTCTCTGCCCCAGCGTCCCACTCTCCACGTTCCACTCCGACTCCACGCTCATCCCAGTCAATAAGACTCTCTCGTTCCTAGTTGAGCAGCTTCTCAGCTAGCCCAAGGCACGGAAGAGTCTGCCGTCAGCAACGTCCCTGGCAAGGTACCCTGCCTGACTGGCCCTCTCAGTCTCTTCGTGCATCTCGGTACGCGGATTTTGACGCAGGTACGCAGGAGCCAACGCAGGGGAAGCGGAAATCATCAGGTATCGTGCAGGACGCCCTGAACTTGGGATATCCACCACGACAGGGCGCCCTCTCTCGTCCGTGGAGTCGTCCACCAGTCCAGTCCATAATTAGGTGTCCAGCGGCCAGCTCAGCTTCAGCACGACCAGCTCGACGCACAGCCCACAAGCTGGACCTGGTTCCCTGCTTGACCCCATCATCGTGGAGGAAACAGCAGGAAGCTTAGACGGAGCGAGGTTCGGGGCGAAAGAAAACGTACGTCCTCAGACAAGAGCCGAGGGTTTCTGCTGGAGAACCTCCTGTCATACTCGGAACGAACACTGTCATCATTTCTCTCGCTGTGCGACTCTTCTTCGCTCTCTTGTCTTTACATCCTAATTGCGTACCTATCTACCTATAATCGACAAACCACACCCGACGGGCATCGACGGGCGATAGGCGACTGCCGGAGGGACAAAGGGAGCGCGTCTAATTCTGGATGCCCTTTCCCAATCAATTTGCATCCTCCCCTCCTCTCCCCTCCCCTCCCCTCGGGTCTTTCCCAGGGTCGTTGACGAGGGTCCTCTCATCTTATGAGGAGTCTTAATCCCCATAGCGCCTCATTTCCAAGCTCGTCCCTGTCCATCCGTCGTCTCCTTTCTCCTTCTTCCTTCTGTGGCCTTTTGCTTGGGCTTTGCCTAAAGATTGCATTCGCCGCCATCGCCTACGGACTGCTGTACCTTTCATTGTCTTTCCTTTTCCCTATCTTTGTTGTTTTTGCTGTCTTTTTAATTTCATCTCCGTTTTCTGTGTCCCCCCTCTCTCAAGGGCGATCTAATTCCTCACACCGACAGCCGCACGTCACCGACCGCCCTTGAATCGGACGATCCACCCCAGTCCGTCCATTCTGGAAAGGAAAAGACCTCTCCTCAACTTGGAAGGCACCCCGACTCCACCTGAGCGCGCCAGGTCTCCTTCTCAGCGCCTCTCCTTTCTCTCCTTCGTCTTTCCTTTTTCCAGGACACGCCGTTTGACGACTGTTCGCGTCACTGTCGGATTTTGTATCTACGCCGCTTTGTCGCCATCGTTTGGTTGCATCTGTGTGGCAGAACGCCCCCTCAGCGGCAATCCCACGCTTTCGGCCGTTAAGAGTTGCTCCCAAGCGCCAAGTTCCAATTGGGAATGATCAACAAGGCCACTGTCGCGTAGGTCTCGGGGGCACATTCCAGTAGCCAGCGACCTGAAATATCGCTGCCAATCCTGCGACACTTGAAGGACCAGGGGCGGACCCACGGTGCAACCACCCAACGCTGCAGTGCAATCATTCACCTGTACCTCACGGGTACCTGACTTGCGCGCACTACCAAGAAAAGTGTGTCAACAACAGACGCATCCGACACCTTGCGGTCGTGGCCTCGGCACTTCTGGACGCTTCAATTGTCGACGGAGGACTCTTGAGTTTGCGGCTTCGTGCTCCTCAATTACCCTCGTTCATCAGGTCTTCAGTCGCTCCTTCTTTCATACGCCTGGATCCATCTTCTATCTTTTTTTCTCCTCCTGCTCTTTTCCGTTCAAAGTGTCTTTCTTTGTGTTTTTTTTTGCAGCCGGGTCTGCTCTCTTAGTTCCAATCTCACGTTCCCTCCCACTCTCCCTGCAGCTTTTCTTTGCGGCAATCTCACTGGTCTACGGCTTGCGGCACACGCCAGCTCTAATCAATTGCTTGTACCTTGGTAGACAAAGGTACCGCACCGTCTGTCGACAACAACACACAACACGTTCGATACTCCGCCAAAACCACCACATTCGTCCTCCCCCGCGACGGGCCTGCCACGTCGTCCGTCTGTCTCTCTTGATGGTTCCAAGGCGTGCTTGAGGAAGCTTTGCTTAGCCCCAGAGAGGGCCAACTTGCTCTGCAAAGATGGCCTCTTCACTGGCTTCCGATAAACCAAACCTGCCCGCGCCTGGCGCAGCGCAATCCGATCCCTTCGTCTCCAGCACGCCCGCGCCCGCCCATCACCGCTACTCCAACTTCGACCATGACCTCTTCATCGCCGGCCCGGCGGCCTCCCCGAAATCTGCCAAGCGCGCTCTCGAAGCTCACCTCGCCGAGACCGAGCGACGACTAGAGGACGCCGGGAAGCTGGGTACCGCACTTGTGTCCCAGCGAAAGGCCCTCACCGAACAACTCCAGGAGGTCGAGAAGCTGCAGGCTGAAGGTGAACTGAACCCGGAGCTTCGCCAGAAGCTTGTCGAGATTGAGAAGGAGTACAACAACCTGGCTAGGGAGTCAGCAAGGGCTTTTTTACCCAAGCAGAGAGTCCCGAGCAATGAAGCTCACCCAAGTTCCCCCTTTGCGCCGGAGAGCAGGGGTGGCAGAGTATGTCTCTCTCGCATCACTAATCCCCTCGATATCACTTTGCCATCTCCAGCTGACATACTCTGCTTTTTTCTTTGCTATAGCGTTCCGTCAGCCCATCCAAGTTCGAAAGCCAAGCCACAGGGTCCCCCACCAAGCTCAGTGTCCCTAATCGAAAGATTCGCAACCAGCCCTCCAATCGCGTTCACGACATTGAGTTCGCCGCCGAAATCAGCACGTCTCTGATCGCCCAGGTCCGCAACCTACAAGCGCTTCTTGCTGAGCGTGACGAGGAGGTCAAGGACCTCAAGTCCGATAAGTCGAGGCTCGAGATCGAATCCGAAGGTTTTCAGCAGCGAGCCAAGACCCTCGACGAGAGCGAAAATCGATACAAGGAGGAGAATTGGAACCTGGAGACCAAGCTGCAGGAGCTTTCGGTCCAACAAAAAGAGGCTGCAGACCGAGAGAAAAAGCTTACCCAAGCCCTCAATCTCATCAAGACCGAGAAGGTAACTGCACAGCGAGAGCTTGATGAAGTCAAGGTCAACCATGCCAGACTCATTGACCAGCATGCTGCCGCCGTCAAGCAACACGACATCGAACTCGGAACCGTCAAGCGCAACATTGCCATGGCAGAGGGGGAGCGCGCCGCCATGCAGCGCAGGATTGATGATCTTACCGGCCAGAACCAGGAGCTCGCCAGGGCCTTCTCAACGCAACGGAGCCGAGTGATGGAGCATGAGCCCAACTCGCGCCCCAGTGACGATGATTTTGAGTCGGCTGCCGACCACATCACCCCCGAGCACTCGCCTCCTCAGTCCCCGGTCAAGGGCACTCCTCGCCATGCCATGCTCGAGACAGAGACCATGAAGTCGTCACTGCACCATGCTCAGCGCACCATCCAGAGCCAGCGAAGTCTTCTCCACCGTGAAAAGACGGAGAAGCTGGAGCTGAGGCGAATCATCCAGGATCTGCGCGATGACCTTGAAAAGGCCAGAACCGACGCGGGCGAAAGCAAGTCTCACCATCGACGAGCCCGAAAGCAGGATTCCAAGGAATTTAAGAAACCGCCGCGACTGCTTGGATCCTTCCGCTCTAGCAGGCACGAGGTTATTCACGATGACCCCGACTGGGAGGATCAACACGACGTGTCCCCTCGAGCATCAGTTTCTCCCTTGAGCAATAGCAGCCATACCGTCCTCCCGAGCATCGAGTCTACCCACCCCACGGATACTGAGCAATTCGATACTGCCAATGAGGCTAGCGAGTCCGCCTTTGAGACGGCCAATGAACGTGGCACAGAAACAGAGGATTTCCAGACTGTCAATGAGGAAATGTCGGGAAGTGATGATGCCGAGACCGAGACAGAGGGCACAACTCGAGGCTTTGGTAAGATGAAGAAGCCTCCTAGTCTACCTTCTGGCCTCGCTCGACATGCCAGCAGACACTCATTCCATAGCACCGCATCGACTTCGGCGGATGAGGATGATTACACTCACCTTAGGACCCCGACCGGCACCATTGGATCGCAGAGGAGCAGTCGTTTCCGCATGAGCCGTGGCATTTTCTCTCGCAACTCGAGACAGCCAAGCGAGGAGCCGCCATTCCAGAGCAGCCCTGCCAGCTTTGCCAGTAGCCGGGGTGGAACGCCCCAAACCGGTGGCCAGAGTCTCTTTGCTGAGCTCCAAGACTTCGACGGTAGCGACGACGAGTCGGTCGGGCCCGGCACGCCCAGCCGCAGGCGGAACCGTTCTGTTACTCCACTTTCTCTGGGTCGGGGGCCGTCACCACCGCCCGCGGTTCCGCCTCTGCCCAAGGCTGTCATGGTTGACAGCGGTGTCATGACAGATCCCGTCAAGATCGTACCCAGGCTCGATGGCTACGAAACCCCCCAGATGGTCTCTGCCAGCAGTATGACGGAAAGGGGAGAAGAATCGATACCCGCATCTCCTGTGAGTGTCGTGGCAGCGAACCGACCGAGATCAATGTCGTCCGTTGTTGAGCCATCTGGTGGGGATCGCGGCACTACCTCGTGGTCATTCGAGGATCATTTCTCTAGCTCTCGTCCAGTTTCCATGTCTTACAGCGACGCCGGAGCGCAGCACGACCCCGATATGGAGGAGAAGCTTGCTCAATTCCCAGCTCCTCCGACTATGCTGACACCTATTTTGCCTCCGACGTTGAGCATGTCCTCGATTGCATCAGAGGACATTGAACCCAGAGAAGAGGTTGAAGTGCCTCCCACACCACCGGCTCTGACCTTCACTCCCCTCTCGAACCAGAGCATCGAGCCTCTTCCCGAACCGGAGAGCCCTCTACCCACACTCAGCTTCTCGCCCATCAAGGCTGAGGACCTTACTCCTCGAGCGGAGCCTGAGATTCCTTCTCCTGATTTGACCATGTCTTTGATCATTTCGGAGCACCTCGAGCCACGTGCAGAGCCGGAGATTCCTCCTCCAAGCCTCAGCTTGTCTACAATTCTTGCCGAGAACTTGCAGCCAGTTGCAGAGCCCGAGATCCCTCCCCCGGATCTGAGCATATCCGCTATCATGGCAGAGAGCCTCGAGCCCATGGCCGAACCAGAGACACCTCTCCCGGATCTGTCGCTGACGAACATCGTCATTGAACATGTCGAGCCTATCGCTGAACCAGATGCACCTCTTCCGGACCTGTCCTTGACCACAATTGTGGCAGAAGAACTTGAGCCCGTGGCAGAACTAGAGGTGCCGTTGCCAGAGCTGACTCTGACTACGGTCGTGTCCGAGACGGTTGAGCCCATCGTCGAGCCCGAGGTGCCTCCTCCAGCCCTGAGTCTCTCCATCATTTCGACGGAATCGGTCGAGCCCATTGCCGAGCCACCTGTTGAGCCCGTCATGGTGCTGCCTCCACCGCCTTCGTTGTCCATGTCTTCGATTATGGGTGAACACGTCGAGCCTGTTCTCAGCAAAGCACCCGAACTTGGCATGTCCTCGATCCGAGGAGAGCATTTTGAGCCAATTGCGGAGCCGGAACCTGTCATTCCTGAGGTCGTTGTCCCTCCTCCGGCCCCAGCTCCGGAACTGAGCCTGTCTACTGTCATGGCAGAACATATTGAGCCCGTCGCTACCAGCGCACCGGAGCTTGCCATGTCCACAATCAAGGGAGAAACTGTTGAGCCCGTTACCGAACCAGCTCCTGAACCCATCGTGCCTCCGGTACCCCAACTTAGCTTGTCGACCATATCGGGAGAACAGGTCGAACCAGTCGTCGACCCCGAGCCAGTCATCCCTGAACTTACCATCTCGACTATTCAAGGCGAACAGATTGAGCCGATCGCTGAGCCTGCACCCCAACCCGCCGTCCCTCAGCTCAGTATCTCGTCGATCCAGGGAGAACAGGTTGAGCCGATCTCTGAACCTGTACCCGAGCCTGTCATCCCTCAGCTAAGCGTGTCGATGATCAAGGGAGAGCAGGTCGAGCCGGTCACTGAACCCGAGCCTGTCGCACCTGAGCTTACCATCTCGACTATTCAAGGCGAACAGATTGAGCCGATCGCTGAGCCTGCACCCCAGCCCGTCATCCCTCAGCTCAGTATCTCAACGATCCAGGGAGAGCACGTCGAGCCAATCGCGCTGCCGGCACCAGACCTGGCCCTGTCATCTATTGTTGTGGAATCCGTCGATCCTGTTAGTGAGCCAGAGAAGGTGGTTCTTCCCCCCTCTTTGAACCTCTCGACAATTTATACCGAGCATTGCGAACCAGTGGAGGAGCTTTTGCCAACCCCTGTGAAACTGGCTTACTCTGATCTCTCCACGCAACATGTCGAGCCTGTGTCTGAGCCCGAGCCTCTCCCTCCAGCACTTTCCTTGTCGTCGATCGCATCGGAGAACGTCAAGCCGGTACTAGAGCCCCTGCCCGCACCACCCACTCTGGTTATGTCATCCATTGCTGCTGAGGGAGTGAAGCCTATTAGCCCGGTCCAAGAGAAACCCAAACTACCAACCTTTGGGTTCTCATCGATCGAGTCGGTCGAAACGATTCCAGTTTCCCCGCGAACCCCCAAGAGGGATGGATTCATTCTTCCTCGGGATATGAATTCCTCATTCGTCGAGAGAGATGCGCCTGAGACACCAAACAACAAGAACCCCGGATCGCCACTTGGCCGTGGCAAGGGCAGAGACTCGTCACCTATCATCGCTGAAGATGAGACACGGCAATCTCCCACAGACACTCCCGAGCCCGAGACACCCGACTCTCAGCGTCCCTTCAAGGAAATTTCGACGAACGCGAACGTTCGTCCTTCACGCAAGGCTCCGGTACCCACCAGTGATCAAGGCGCTCAGACTGCCTTGACGGCTGAGACTATTGACGCCATGTTCAAGACTCGATCTCAGCCCGTGTTCGGTCGCGAGAAGACCCTCTCTGTTGTCAGCCCCGGAACTCCTGGAACCGCTGGAACAACTGGAACGGTCAGGGTCCGCCGATCGCGAGACAGCTTTGAGAGCCCGGTTCGAAGAGGAAGAGATGCAGACGATGTCTTCGAGACTGGCTCCATTCGTCGCCCAGGCAGCGCTAGGAGCGGCCGAGCATCTATTCAGGATGCGCCTCCCCTGCCCGCTAACCACCGTCAGGTCATCGAGGCCGCTCGAACCAGTTCATCTCACGGCACCCAGAACAGCATGGGACCGCCACTTTGGCCGGCTTCTGCACTCAAACAACGGCCAACCACCCCAGGTCAGAGGCCCGCCTCGCCCTTGTCCGCCCGCGGTACACCTACGCCTCGGGCTGTTCGAAACGGTGGCGGATACGAAAGCTTTGGGATGCCCTCGCCAGCGAGGTTCACTGACGCGTCACGAAAATCGTCTGTCTCTTCATTTGCCTCGGAGCTCGACTCTCGATTCAACATGCGCCCCGGCGAAATGGGCATCGGCCCCACCGGCTTCGGACCCAACACTGATCCTCGCATGATTCAAGCCATCACCCAGACCATGATCGGCGAGTATCTGTGGAAGTACACCCGCAAGGCTGGTCGTGGAGAAATGTCGGAGAACAGACATCGCCGTTACTTCTGGGTGCACCCCTATACCAGGACCTTGTACTGGAGCGACCGGGATCCCTCGAACTCGGGTCGCTCTGAACTGAAGGCCAAGAGCGTTCCTATCGAGGCTGTCCGAGTCGTTACTGACGACAACCCCATGCCTCCAGGGCTTCATCGGAAGAGCTTGGTCATTATCTCTCCCGGAAGGACCATCAAGTTTACTTGCACGACGGGCCAGCGGCACGAGACATGGTTCAACGCACTCTCGTATCTTCTCCTTCGAACAAATAATGATGTTCAGGCTGATGCTGAGGATATGGCGGAGAACTTCACTCGTGAGGACGTGGACGAGTTTAACCCTCAGTATGATCGACGTCCTGCAAACGGGACCCGCCCTGCAGCGGCCCCATCTTTGTCGTCTTACAACTCTCGCACCACACGCAACGAGTCACCAGCCGTCGGCATGTCAATGAACATTCCGACATTGACACCCAAAGCGCAACAACAACGACCCGCTGGAACGCTCAGCAAACTGAGTGGATACTGGAAAGGAAGTCAGCTCTCTGGAACGTTCTCGAGCCGCCGTAGCCGAGGCGTCAGTGCACAGGATATCAACATCTACGAAGCCAGTGAGGCGCACGACAGCGCCGAGGATTTGAGGGAAATTATCGAGCGGCAGGATAGGGAGTCTGACCGTCTCGAGAATGTTCGAGCATGCTGCGATGGTAAGCAGAAGAACGTGATTCTCTGGAGTTTAGTGTACTGACCACGCCCTGTAGGCAAGCATGATGTTGGAACTCTCCACCAGTTCCCAAAGCGAGGTCGGCCCAGCAATCACCACACGCACTCGCATCCGGGACTCACAACCTCTCATACGACTATGTCGTCTCTACGCTCTCGAGCGTGAGCCAGCCATAGCCAGACCTGACCACAACGGCCAAGGACCGACGATTTTCATTACTTTGTATGGCAACAAATTGTGCCTCCACGTCTCTCGCTAGACCCCCCACCAACTGTTACGACCAAATATCCTCACGGACTTTGACGACACTCATGATTTTCTTGACTTTTAAAAACAACGCTCGTGAATCCTCGCCAATGATACCAGGATCACGGCTCATGTGGTTTTGGAACACTATAATCAACCTACTCAAGCCATCCTGATGGCTACGACTTGTCACTCTTTTCTCTTGTCTTTTTTCCTATGCCTTTTCACGCACCTAAAATTAATCCTACCAATCAGTCACCGACCCGGAGGAAAAGAAAACGAAACAAAAAAAAAATTGCCATCATAAAAAATGCCACTGAACTTGAGCACAAAATGCAACATTATTCTACACCGCTGCCACTCTTTGTGGGATCAGCGCACCGGAAGCTGGGGACCTACAGGAGTTTTGTCTTTTGTCCTATCAAGCGACAGTGTCAATTATCATTGACCGGTATGCTAAGGATGTGACGCTGCGCCTTGTTTCTGTACGAGTCGGCTGGTGTAATGTTATTGAGGCTGGTGCCTCTCCTTTTGGGGGACGCTGGTTATTCGACATTTCTATCTTTTGGACCAGATTGCGCAATGTTTTGATACTGAATGGTATCATGATTGCCCTCGGACCCCGTGCAAGACCCACGAGCTGATTCGAGGGCTGAGAGGAGCTGGTTGTAGATAGATGCCGGGATGCGTTGGAGGTAGTTCTTCAGCGGGGAAGTATTCATGACTGAATGAGATTTTGCTTTAAGATTGTTGCGTGATGGGTATTAATTTGTGCTTGTGAATGACCCGATGATAGGGCCTCAGGTTGAAGAGACAAGAGTCCAACGAGATGTCTGTAAACCGTCAGTCCGTGACCCACTCATTTGGTTGTGTTCCGAGACAAGAGAGCCGCGTAGAAGGAGAAAAAGCATGAAAATAGTTTTGCTTGGTAAGAAATGGTTCTTTTTTGTTGGGCCTTTCATGCATGTTCAAATTAAAGACAACTTGCCGCAGCTGCCAGTCACATGCATCTTGAAGCACCTCGTGAACCTTCAGCTTGAAACAACCTATCAAATGGATGATCATGGCTCAAGGTGTTTCCACCCCACCTCAGGTGCGTAGGGCGGAAGAACATAAAAGGCGGGCCTTGAACGGTGGGGAGTAGGAGCCAGTGGCCTCATCACATGACGTAGGTAAGCTGGAAGCTACCCTTACCTATCTAGGTAGCGGTGTCACTTACAGCTCTCCGCCTATCAAGTAATTCCACCTTCCCCAACGCCCAAGAACAACAACCCTTTCCTCCGGGATAATTTCTCCTCGAACCAAGCCGATACCCACGAGCCTCGCAAGCAAGCAGCATCCGATGCCTCTGATCCTTGCGGGTCCCACCAGCTAGGAAGGAGTCGAGGCTGTCGCGCCCCTCTTGCTCACAAGCGCCGAACTCCTCTCCCTCCCCAGAACCTATCGGCTCCGGATTCCGGGGCCATGGCTGGCTTGACTTCTCTCCTCGTGGCCTACTTGCTCGGCGGCGTCACCTTCATACCTCTGGTCGCCATTTCTGTTCTCGCATACGGTTTCTATTCCTCTCCCTACCACAGCGATGCCGGCCCGGCCGAGACGAGCAACGATGGCGATGTCGTTCAGAAGGGCGACGACATAACCGCCCTCGAGGCGGCCAGGAAGGCGCACAAGGATGAGAAGCACGCACACTCCAACGACCTCGATGTGGCCGCGGGCTACTTTGCCGTGTGTCGTGAGTACACGCCCATGGGCATCAACGCGAAGCCCATCGAGCGGTCTACCCCGGTCGGTTCGACAACCGTGGCCTCTCCCAGTCCCAGCGTCTATCAGACCATGTACCGGAGTATCTTTGAGAGGAAACCCGCCCCAGGGCCTCTGGATAATAATAGTAATGGTATAAGTCAGCGTCCAAAGAATGCAGGCAACGTCTTTTACGTAGTCTTGAGGTATGTGTGCTGGTGATTCCTGCCCCGCATGTTGACTCGCTTTGCTGACAGGCACGCAGACATGGCCACCTCATGTTGTTTGACGATGAGGAGCAAGTCGAGGTCCGACATGTCATATCGCTAGCACATCACGGCATCAGTATATACTCGGGCGGCGACAACACGCCCGAAGGCGAACTATACATCAAGCGCAATGCGATCCGTCTATCCCGAAAACAAGGTGGTCAGGACCTAGGCCCTGACAGCCAGGTCTCAAAGCCATTCTATCTATTCTCCGAGAACTGCTCCGCAAAGGAAGACTTTTACTTTGCCCTGCTTAAGAACCAAGAGCAGACCTTCGCCGCCGATGCAGACATCCCGAAGCCCTTGCACTTTGATGTTAAGAACATCATTTCCCTGGTTCAGAAACTGCACTCGACTGAAGAGAATATACACTCAAGATGGGTGAATGCGTTGCTTGGAAGGATATTCCTGGGTATTCACAACACTCGCGACCTCGAGAGCTTCATTCGCGAGAAGCTCACCAAGAAGATTTCCCGCGTCAAGCGACCGGCTTTCCTCACCAACATCGCCATCCAGGGAATCCACACGGGCGAGGCAGCACCCTACTTTACAAACTTGAAACTAAAAGACCTTACCGTTGAGGGAGAATGTGTCATCGAGGCTGATGTCAAATACTCGGGCAACGCCCGCATCGAGGTCGCGGCCACAGCCAAGATTGACCTCGGAACGAGATTCAAGGCCCGGGAGGTCAACCTTGTCCTGGCGGTCGTGCTCAAGAGAGCCGAGGGCCACATGCTCTTCAAGATCAAGCCCCCGCCGAGCAACCGAGTTTGGCTCACCTTCCAGACCATGCCCAAGATGGAGATGGACATTGAGCCCATCGTCAGCACGAGGCAGATCACCTACACGGTTATTCTACGTCAGATCGAGAACCGCATCAAGGAAGTCATCGCAGAAACTGTCGTCCTCCCGTTCTGGGACGACATGCCCTTCTTCAAGACAGAGCACAAGAAGTGGAGAGGAGGTATCTTTGAAGGCGATGATGCTACAGTCCCATCTGGTGATGCGGAGTCTCTAGTCGCGAAGGCGGGAGATGTCGGAGCTGTGAGCCGCCTTGACGAGATCCCGGATTTGACAGAGGAGACCCGACCGATGGAGAAGAGCCACACCATCCCGATCATGGAGTCGCCAACCCCCCCTACCGGATTGTTCGGACGGAAGCTCGGCAAGACGGGCAACAACCCAGCGGCGTCAGCCTCCTCGACAAGCGTCGACTCCAAGGGAGCGAGCGCCAGCCCGATCCTATCACCCAAACTCGCCAAGGCTTCGATGGAGCCCATTGTAGGGACAGACGCCGCTCATGCCGACATTTTCAAGCCGTCGAGCTCACCACCTGACCACGCGACCAACTACATGGCTGCCCTACACTCACGCTCACAAGACGCCTCCCCGAAGCCACCGCCACCACCTTCGGATTCGCCTGTGAAACCCTCATCGGCCTCCCAGCGCTCTAGCCGCTCCTCATCATCAGCGAAGGACACTCTGGGTAGCGATCTGGGAGAGGATACTCAAAAGACACCGGTTGCAAGTGGACGTCGTAACACGACTTCATCGGCTGACTCGGGATCCTACTCGGACGACAAGGGTATAGGGTCTTCTGCTGCGTCCATCAAGGAGTCCATCAAGAGCCAGACGGGTTCCTTGGGGCGCAACTTTTTTACGCGACGCGAAAACTCGGAGCTGTCCGTATCTGACGCATCAAGTCACGGCGACGGGTCTCAGAAGCAAACCACGCTGGCGGCTGTGTCCAACGCCGCGGCTCAGGCCAGACAATGGGGCTGGAATGCCTACCAGCGTCACAAGGAAGCACGAAGACAAGCAGAGCAGGCGAACCAGCTGGATCTCAGTCAGCCCATGGGCCGAGGCCAACCACTGCCTCCCCCTGGGACACCTCTTCCCAAGCCCACAAACGGCATGACAAGGATAACACCGCCCGTGAACGTTCTGCCAAGGAAGCCAGTTCCTTCTCACTCGTCTGCGCGAGCTTCGGCCGAGTCCATCGATTCTCACGAGCACCGCCCCGAGCAGCACAGCGAGCAGAGGCACAGTGAGCATCGTCATGACCGACGTCCTTCTCTGCAACAACGTGGCCGGAGGAGGCTGAGCCACGTACCGGAGCCAGACGAAGGCCACAACATGCTCGTAGTTGCCGCGCCTGACGACTCTCAGCCGGCTACGCCGTCCGCAGAAGACCACTCCAACAGCCAACCGTGGGTGTCGAGTGACGAGCAGACACTGGCAGATAGCAGGGCGTCTCAGCAGCCGTCGACTCTGACACCGGAATCGTCCCTGGTAAAGGATGATGGGGGCTCGGCCAGCCCGATAGAAGCACTACCCGCCGCCTCGGCCGCGGATGATGACGATGACGATTACTCGGGATGGATGGACAGCGAGCCTCTGGAAGACATGGAAATCAGCGAACCTGTTCCGCCCCGGGTGGCACAGGAGGTCAAGTAACAAGAACTCGGCAGCAGAGAGGAAGGGCAAGGCGTTTCGGGGTAAACCGGGCTCGGGTATACAAGCAGTCCCGGCATGACGGAAGCAAACTGATATCTACATTTACGGCAGGTTTTTGACGATGGGGGGAGTATTTTGGCGTTTTGCGGACGAGAGGGTTAATTGTTCGAGATTAGAGGATATCCCGGGCTTCCCTGGGTGAATTGAGAGAATTAAGTGACTTGAGTGCCACTGACAAATATACTTGTCTCTGATCGGATGCTCATCTGGTTGGGCGTGATTGTCGACTCTCCTCCTGGTGCCTCTTTTCGCCTACTGCGTACATAAGGACTCTCTTTAAACCTTAGGATAGCATTAGAAAAGACTCACCCTGAAGCGTAGAAGCATCTTTGCTCGTGCCTACCTAACATGTGGCTGATAATCTGGATCACTATTTCTACCCGCCTCATCGGAGCTAGGAACCAAGAACCCCATCCCATTATGCGATCTGGCCTGGCGTTGTCGAAAATTGGTGGCGGGCTGGCATGGCACGGCGCCAGCCAGCCAGTGCACGGACTCGCTCCATCCGGGATGCCATTGTCAGTCAAGGGTGAAAGATGGATGTTTTTTATGATGTTGTTCAAAAAGCGATCGTTCCAAGGAATGGCCAGGGGTTGATATTGGATGAGTGAAGGAGGGAAAATAGCAGGGGTAGCTAGCTACTTGCTTTATACCTTGTGTGTTCCGCAGGCATGTTCGCAACATTATCGACTGGTAGGCGCCTGGACTAGATCCGGGATTCCATGGAAACCCTTGCGAAACGGACGCGCAAGAGGAAATCAACACGCTGATTTAAAAGGTGTTGGCTAAACTAAGTAGTTATTATATATTAGTTTAGGATCATCAGCCATAAAGGGCTTGCCTAATACTTACCTAGGCAGGAGTAAAGATTCTACGCTTTAGGATGAATCTTTTCCACGACTATCCCAAGGTTAAGAGAGTTGCCTCGTCAAGCATCCGGAATACGTCAATAACAGTAATTGCACTATTCTATTGAGATATACACAGTCAGCAGTTCGTGGCCAATTTTCGGACCTTTATCATGTGCGTCTGTATCAATGTCCGAAGTTTCATTGAAATCGAGCAGGAAAAGGAAAAACTTGAGGCCCTTCGACAAGCAAATCTACCTTAGTGGCAAAAGCTGGGCTTGTTGCTGGACAGCATCAGTAATTTTCCTGACAAGTCCTTATTTGTGATCAAGGTAAGTTCACACTCACGTAGACAACCCAGCCTCCAGTGCAAGCGGCTTGGCCGATAGCACAGAGAGTTCCCTAACTCTGTCGCTTCAGTTTTTGAAAGAATCCCAGCTGGTCCCATTCTTCGAGTTCGCGCCGTTTAATAATGGCGTGCGCCTAGACCACTCCGCCTGTGATGTTTATTTTTGGCTGAGGCGGATGTCTGGCGGCGGCGAGGAAAGCTGATCAGTGTAGCCTAGGCAGGAGCCCCGAGCTCTGCACAGCCTCGAAAACAATTGACGCGGCAGCTATTGATCATGGCAGTAGCGATGGCAGAAGCTGCTGAGAAAGGCAGCCCGCAAACGAGGGCTTGTGATTCCAGAAGATGGATCTGGGAGTAAGTAAAGGGGGGCCAGCAGAGATTTTATCCTTCTGCAGTGGTGGAAGAAGGAAGTTGTGTTTAGTCTGCCCCGAGGAGGCGGGAAGATGTAGGTGCTGCGTCAGTAGCGTGAACGATGGATGCCGGTCAGGTTCAAGTTCCGTAGGCGGGTGGTCTAGCCCCTATTGGACAGCCGGGAGCACCTGGATTCGCATCATACCACCGGCTTACGCAGGAAAGATGTATTAACAGTTCAACCAGGAGGTACCATAGTAATGGCGATCCAGAGGCCAGCCGCTCCTCAACAGGATAGCTAATCCACTCGCCATCGATACGGGAGTAGCATGTGCAGGCAGTGGTCTGCCATGATTCTATTCTAGAGCAATATCCTAGTATATCTCTCTGCCAATGAGGGACTGGCACACATTTGGCAACCTAGGCTGGCCACTACCCATCCCCTGTCTCCCCTAACCCCCCCCCCCCCAACACCATCTTGTCCATCTGCTCCATGGGGTATCGGCATGGTAGTTAGGGCAGGGGGCGAAGCGGGGCGAAGAAGTGGCAAGATTCACGATGGCAGGCGTCATGGGTTAGGGTTCTTGTGGCGGGCTTGCGATCCGTCATTGATTGTGCAGATGTCTTGAATAATCTAAATAGACTCTTGCCCAGATGAAGACATCTTTTTACCCCATTTTCAACCCCTTCATGAAGCTGCTGGTGCGGTTTCACCTCCTCTGCAGGACCGTGGCTCTTGCGGCAGGAACAACCCCAAGTACAGGCTGGTGTTCTGGAGACTCCACCTCCCTCCTTCCTCCTTCTTCATGTCGAGTCATCTCTCCTCTCCCGGGTTCCCATCTTTCCGTCTCCTCTCTCTTCCCACAGCTGCTCGACCATGAAGGACGCTGCCACGATCACGACAGACGACGGCTTAATTAGCCTGCATCTTCAACTTTCAGCCTGCGACGTTCTCCGATGGACCTTCCCACCATGCAGCGCCGGACAGACAAATTGTACACTGCCCGTCCACGATCAAGCAAGATGTCCCGAGGGGGGTAAGCATGCATCATCCCGCGGGAATTCCCGAAGCCCTGTCGGTCAGCATCCTTGGTGTGCGCCCTCTGCACCTTGTCTCAAGAACAACGGCACCAGACCAAGAACAAGACTCTCTGATTCGAGGCAGGTGCATGTGCCGTCAGCCTGCCTATCAACGCAGGGCAATGCATCACAGCGTTCCGCATTGCCTTGTCCCTCAACCACGACGAAGCCTCAACATGTTCAGCCGCTTTCGAACCGAGACAGGCAGCTAACGGAGAGACCAGGGGCAGATCACCGGAGAGGTTACAGAGGCACTCCAGTTCAACACCCCGCCCTGCGATCAGGTTGTTCACTACATACAACGCCAGCTCGGACAAGGGGGCTACCCAGGAAACGCCGATTCCGAGGCCCGATCTTGGTTGAAGAATGCTCTTCTAGCCGAACCTCTCACACCAACAACGTGTTCGAACGACCGCTGATGGCATGTGTAGTATATCAGAGCCCGGTTCAGAAGAACATCGTGGAGCTACTCAGCTTCGACCCCGGACCACCTCCGTCGCTGACCGATCTCCAAGCCGAAAGGTGGTTCTCTGACAGCCTCTGCTTGCCAATCACGCACCAGACATTAGCACCAACAACAGGCTACGCAGGTATCCCCCCCCCCCCCCCCCCCCCCCCCCCCCCCCCCCCCCCCCCCCCCCCCCCCCCCCCCCCCCCCCCCCCCCCCCCCCCCCCCCCCCCCCCCCCCCCCCCCCCCCCCCCCCCCCCCCCCCCCCCCCCCCCTGGGGGCCAATCCATCAAGCTCTGAGACTTTGACATATCCAAGGAAGGGATGAGCTGACAATTCTCAGCGGAATTGCTTTCTATCTATGCGGGAGGTGAGAGATTGCCGGCATCAAGACCCTGCTTCGCGAAGCGGGATACGGCATACGGCACTCGTTCTCTGGTCACAGACTTGTTCCTTGCCAAGCTGGCTTGCGGCCTTCCAACTTGCAAGGCGAAGAACAGGACCGATGGCACTTTGTGGTGTCACGACATCCGCGGGCAGCTTGAGAGCCGTCCAAACCACAGGAAGACGACCCGATGTTTCTACCAGAGATGATGAAATACATCGAATGAAAGGTACGACTGTCACTCGAGAGCCTCGCTTCTAACTAGTAGCAGACAACGCAGTTGTAAGCACGCAGCAGTGACTTCTGCAGTCCAAGAAGTCGAAGATGTCGACGTGTGCGATCAGTCAATGATCGGACCGTGCCTAACGAGGCGAGGATAGCAGAGGAGGCCTTAGGATCGATCCAATTACGACAGATGACATGGAGCCAAGGAATCTGTCGCATCAGAACCACCTGCGACTTCGAAAGGTCTCCCGTTTCAGGCAACGGGTGACGTTGTGGCAGATGCTTGAGAAGCTCCAGCATCCTCAGAACTCACTCTACTTCAACTCGACCTTTGATGACTAGACGCATCTTTCCGATAGTGATAGTAAGGACTCGGACACCGTCACTCCAGGAAATCTTAGGACCCTGGGACTCAAGTGACAAGCTGAACCTGCTGGATATCAACGCTGCCATGGCTGCACCTGCCACGCTGGCACTGGAGGCCGTGAAGCCGCAAAAAAGAGCAAGGCAAGTAATAGACATTGGCGTTATCTTCAGGGCTCTTCTGACCTGGCTTGTTCATGACAGGAAATTCAAGACTGCCATATGGATGACGCGGGATACCATGGACGACCCGAATGGTGGGAACGATTCCCGATATCCAACACAGCGCCAAATGCGAGACATAGTGAACATGCTGCCTTGCTCTTGACAGAGGTGGAAGTCGTGTTTCCATACGAAGGTTCCCCAGATGTAATCCCGGCCATCTCTTCTGATGCACGCATTGGGGCTGCTCCAGCCACGGAACAACTGCAAATATACGGGGGACTTCCACTGGCCAATCGAACGCTCCTCCAGTCGAGGCATGCGCATTCCAGATCTCAAGGAAGATCTACCACTCCAGGACCGGCGGAGCACAAAGAACGCGGCTCCCGTCCATTTCCCATCCCATCATAATCACGAACAGCAAGACAGCCAGCAAGACAGCCGGACGTATCAACGCCATGAACACACTAGCTTGCTCTGTCGAGTTTCTTTCGAGATGGTCCGAATCGAATCGAGAGGGACTGGACAAACGGCGATTAGGTACCTACCAGTGAGCAGATGTTATGCGACCGTGCCTTCTGCCTGGAATGCATAAAGGAAAGAGCATTTGGAGAGGAAGGAAGCAATTCTGCTGCCAACATCTCGCTCGCGAGGATGAGATCGCTGGGTACTGGTAGCTCACCGCCGCCAGTCGCATCGACAATCCACACGACCTTGGGCACCACCAAGAAGTCGTTCGACCGTGCTCTTCCTTCTCCTGTTCGCTCCGGCCGGTGCTCGTCCAGCATCCCTCCTGCGGCTGCAATTCGGAGATATGATGGCCATGGTGGCCAGAAACCATGACGGAGGGCCCCAAAACTCCTGATCTGGTTTACTCAGAGTTCGCCAAGAAGGATCGCCAAGAAGGATGCCTGAGAATACACTCCCCTGCTGGCTGCTCTGGTGTTGTCCGATTCTCATGCCGTCTTAGGAAGTCTTCCCCCCATAGCCCGATATCCTACCCGGCCCGTCCTTGCTTCCCGGTCCTTGCGTTTTTTCTCCTAGGCATCTTGTTCTACTACCGAGTCTTATGGTCGCCACATGCTCGTCTCTGCCAAGCAGTTACACCACCTTATCCTAACATCCACCCGGAGAGCTGGAGCTGTTCCTGCCGTTTCCCCGCTGACATAAGAACGTCCGCGTCCTTCGCCGCGCCGTCAAGACTTTCCGGCTGCAGTGGCCGCAGCAAGAACCGATCGATCGGGTCAATTCTGTACACGTCTTGACACAAGAGGATTGGCTGGCATGAGACACACATGAGAATGCCGCCGCACTTCTCATCCACGGACCACAACTTCCCCCATCCTCAAACCACAAATCTTGGTATTCGGCAGCAATGCGCACGCTGCCTACACGGCTGACCAGTTTCCTTTGCCATCGGGAAGCATTCCATGACGCAAAGGCTGATTTCGTCACCCTCCTTGCGAGTGGGCGTCGAGTTAACCCACAAGTCATGTCCGATTCTACAGCTGCCTCTCGCTGTGTGCTTGTATCCCGTACACGGGGGCTTCACCTCTAAGGCTCAAGGGAACATCGGTCTCAGAGGGGCCACCTGACATGGCTACTTGTCCTTCAGATCGAGCATCACCGAGACCGACCCGAGAAAATCCCCAACAGGCTACAATGCCAGAGCTCCACGAAGGACACGGCCAAGAACGACACTGGAGAACGCACAATGTACACGGTGACGTGCAGCCCACGTCCAAAATCACAGCCCAGGAGCCTCCGTCATGCTCGCAAACAGGAACACAAAAGCCAAAGGCACTGTCAAGCAAAGCCAAGCCTCCGTATGATCGAGATTATGAAGATGCAGCATCGAACCGCATCTAATACGCAACTCATTCGCGGTCTGGCCCACAACCATGGGGCACGGCACCCAGACATGCCAAAGCGACCTGAGAACGCCTGTCATAACGCTTAATATCAGTCTCGAGCATGAAAGTTAGAGATCATTTCAGGCTCTTTCTACTCAAGTGCTGCGGTCAAGGTTGGGAGTCAGAAGCAGCGCAATGTCGACAACTTGCTCCTCATCTCACTAGAGCAAAACAGCAATGCAGCAGCTCGTAACGCTGCAACATCCCCGTTCTTGTCTTTGATGCCGTTGAAGAGCAAAAACCAGCAAGACACAGCCCTGAATGCACCTGAAGCACATCAACATGTCGTTTCGCCAAGGCATGAAGCTACGCTCGGGTTCTTTGCAGATGCAATGCTATAAAACCCCGGGGTCGTTGATTTGACTTTCTCAAGTCTTGACGCACCCAAGGAGATGCCAGGTATGTGTTGAGGGGCCTGGTAGGAGAAGAGATGACTCGTCTCTCGTAACTATGGTTTACCAGTCATCCGACGAGCTCGAGGAATATTGGATTCAGCCGTTCCAGGCCGGAAGCTAGGCCAAGGATGGAGCCAGGCAGTCACTAACATATAACACAGATGAGATCAATATCGGGGGCCCAGATCATCAGGCATCAACTTGGGTCTTGGGAGGACCCTTGGGGCCTCCGTACCTGTTCGAACCTCTCTGGAATCAGCGCGGCGTCTCCAACATTCCTGGCGTCCACGGGCAGCCCCCGTCTGGCTTCCATGTTATCCAGGTATCAAACGGAGAAAAGAAAAGGGGAGGTCTTGAGGCTTGACCGCCATCGAGGCCCCAGCGAGTGGTCGCGAGGGGAGAGTTGGGCTGGGCTGCAATGCGTTGACAGCAAACAGACAAGGATGGATCTGAGCTAACCTGGAACCTGGGACCGTCTGAGCTGTCGCGTGCGTTTCGTTTGTGCGGTGTGCGGTTTGCGGCGCCTAGGCGCGGTTCCCCGAAAGGCCAATACTCGCCCGGATCCACGTATACATAGTACAAGAGTTGAGCCATCCAAACGCCACCTGAGCGTCGGTTCTGCGAGCAAGGAGCAAAAGGGTTGTCGGTTCTTCATCGACAACCCAATAGAGACAGCGTTATACAAAGAAAGACGGAAAAGATCCAGGGATCGTCCCCGGGCGTCAAACTAGGCTTTGAAGGAGCGGACCGTAGCGGGTGGAGGGTTGCCCTTGCAGAGGTGGTCATGGAGAGGTGGGCTGGGGGCGTTCCCTAGTGGAGGGCGTGGCGGCACCTGGCAGGTCCCCGTCGCCTTGTCGCGCAGTGTCGTGTCCGTGTAGCGCGCCACGCCTAGCCCTCTATCCCCGATAGGTCCCTGGAAGCAATTTACATGCCCTGTACGGAGCACGGACAGCGTCAACAGGTCAGTATGGGTCCGTCTTCCCCGGGCTGGAATGGCAATGGGCCTCGGCCACCTACCGACCGGGCCAGCATATCCATTCATGTCTTGCAATCATCTCTCGCTCTTTGCCGAGTCAGTCACGTATTGCGGCGTCTTCTTTTGTTGCCCATGATTTTAGGTGCATTCCACTGTCACAGCCTCCGAGTCTGGCTTCCATACCTCTTGTATGTTGTGTCTAGAGATGCCAGGGGCGTCACGGAGGCCGGACCGACGGGGAGGCAGCGGGCACACTAGGGGATCATTAGTTATTGGGCGTCCCCTCTCACGGCACTCCCTCGGAGATTCCATGCTGCGCTTCAGCCTTCAGCAGATGAACAGGCAGGGGCAGGGGCAGCTTGAGAGGACCGATGGCATGGGTTTCGTTCAAGGAGGGAAAAGGACCCTGAATTCCCGTGCTTCATGGTGCCTCGGCAAGGTATCCCGGCTGTTGCTCATCAATGAAATGAGCTCAAACGACTTGAGGCCGCGACATCCTGGTATTGGAGTGCCAGATGAGCAGTGAAAAAGAACGCAGATCATAGGTCTCTGACGCAAATATTGATACATAATCTGCACCAAGAGTCTCAAAAAACGCACCCATATGCGTTATTATCAATATCCAGCCAGCCCTCTCAGATCGACCCAGGTCGCACGTCTCTGTAATATGGAATCGTTGTGCATCCCCACACTTTTTTCGTGGCACGCGCACCTTCCCAGCTCCACCACAAGGAAGGGTGTTTGGGGGGCCTGGGGTGTTTGGAGTGGCAGGTACCGACCGGACGACCTTGGCGTTTGCGCAGGAACGAATCACTAAAAGAAGTCACCAAGATGTCACCGTCTTTTCTATAGGTTGGGCTTGCCTTGTCTTGACTCATTTCTCATTTCTCCTTCTCTCCTCCCTCCGTCGCTTCTTTTTTTCCCACGTGAATCTCGAAAAGAACATCTTGAACATCTTGTGCTCCATCGTGCCTTGCTCCGCCATACCCGAGCTTCTCCTCGCACAGCGTTACGACGTAACCCCGACCGAGGCCGCTACCTACCCGAAAGGAAAAGGGACCCTGTGCCTTGCGCCTGGCGGGACCCATTTGCGTCATACCTCGATCTCGAGCCGCAGCTGTCACTCATCACCTTCGCCTTGCTCTCTCCCGCCCTGGAAGGAAATAATTGGCAGACGTGCTGTGTGCTTGCCCCCTTGCAGCTGTCAAACTCGGCATTCAACCCTTCTTGACAGCTTCAACGATCGCGATTGCTTCAGGAACGATCAAGACACGACCTGCAACGACCTCAAACCGCCCCGTCAATGCCTTCCTAACGAAAATTCGATCATCCGCTCCTCCCCCCGATTACTCACACGCTCCGCCGCTATCGATCTCCCACGGGCCTTCCATGATCATGGCGACGAGGCTCTCGCCCGAGGCTTTCCTGCCTTCGGGCGCATTCGACTCCGACGTTGCTCTTCCCCTGAGCTACCCCAGCGCCTTAAATACCTCCTCGCCGCCCAACTCGTATCCCCGAGTCGGAACTCTTCGTCATCAATACCCACAGCACTACCTCAACCCATGCCAAAACCAGAGCCAAAATCATAGTCGACGCCAGAATCAACGCGGCCATATCCCTCCCGCGAGCACTCTGCCCTTGCAGCCCAACGATTCGTACCCTCTCTCGCTCGCCTCGTTGCGAGCTGCGCAGTCTATTCCTCCGAACCATCCATCCACCCATCTCCAACCCGACTTGGACTGCTTCAACACCCGCCCGACGACCGTCTCGCCCACGTACGGAGGTCCACCCCCGGTACACGACCGCCGCTTGCCGGCGTCATCCACCGCTCCCCTTCCCAACGTTTTATCGCCCAGTGGAGTCGTTGGTGCATCTTTGTCACGGTCCGTCTCCGCCGACGCCGTTGCGCCATCCCAATCGTCGCTGCATGTTGTTCAACGGCTGTTGCAGCAAAACGCCTCGATCCGTGAGGCTTGGGAAGCGGAAAGGAACTACTTGGAGGCCAATCGACGACGTGCCGAGGAGGTCTATCAAGAAGAGCGAATCATCATGGACGAAGTTCGAGAAGGATGGGAGGTCGAGAAGGAGGGCTTGATCAAGGAAATTGAAGACCTCAAGGAACGCTTGCATCGACTTGAAGGCGAGAACAGTGCGCTCAAGGCCGTCGCGGCCCAGAGCATCCAGGTTACGGGCATGGTGTCGCCCCTCGCAAGTCAGCGTGGTGGAAGCGGCGAAGGGTCTCTGGATACCTCGTACTTTTCCGCTCCTCCAGGCCGCCTTGCGTCAAGGTCACAGAATCCACCCATTCCGACCAGTCTCTCGACGGCCCATGCGTCGCCGCCAGGCCCTGACAGCGCCTCCCGCAGACCTCACTTTCTCAGCCCGGGCAGCTCCGACGTGTCTCCCACCACACAGCCCGAATCATCGCCCTTCATCCCGCTCGATCCCAGGATGCAGACTCAGGACCCGGCCGCCAGGGACTTTCTGTCTTCTCCCTCAGACGATGGGGCCACCCCCATACCGGTCATTGATGTGCAAGAAATCCACCCTAAGCTGGAAGGAATTCCACTCAAGGCTACCGCTGTCCAGAAGAACACATTCGCCATCGGTGCGTCTCCTCCCGAGAATCCCTCGTCGCCTGTAACATCGCCTGGCGGTCCCTCTTCGCGACGACTGGACCAGATTCGACGCCCCCAGAATGCTCGCGCATCACCGAAGGAGTACACCTTGCAGGCTCTATCCGCTGTTGAATCCCGGCGTCTGACGATGCATGCCGGACACACGCCCAACCATTCCCTGTCTCTCTTCCCCACCGTCAACCCGACAGACACAAGTTCCATCGTGGGCGAAGGTGCGACCCCAACTGTCGAGACCGTCATCGCCCTGGCAGCAGCCGTCCCGGAAGAAGCGGGAAAGAAGGCCGTCTCTGCACCTGGGCAATTCGATAGCTGCGATTCACAGGTGTCACTGGGGCCTTTGCCGGAAGAGTTCCTGAACTTGGACGATCCAGAACCGGTGCTGGATGCAGACGACGACAAGCCGCTCAAGGGACCACTCATGATCAGAAACATGCCTGCTCAGGACGAGATCTTCTGGGAAGCTGTGAACAAGAAGTTGGAGCCCATCAGCCAGGGCCAAAACGCCCTCCCCGCCGTCATGCAGGCTTCTCCGGAGAACCTGGAGCCAGCACCTGGTCCTTCGGCCCTAAACGCGGCTTCGCATAGACCCAGCGCCGTCGACCCCGTTGGAGGTGACGGGTCGAGCGACGCTCGAGGCAACGTCGACGATAGCGACGGCGAAGTGGGCGAGAAGGGTGTCGACGCCGAGGTTCCACTGAGGTTCAAGGCCACTTCCAACTTTGGCGCACCATTTGGTGTCATGTAGGACAGCACCAGGTCGACAGATGGAGCTGAGGGCTCCAACAACCCCAACCCGCCATCGAGCGGGTATTACCGATGGTCAGGTCGGACATCGAATGCTTCGGAACTACCATTTCGTCCTCCACCGTCGGATGGAGATTCGGAACACACCTCGATACCGCCACCGTTTTGACGCTTTTCATGATAATGAAACACTTGATGTTGGATTTTTTGGGCGGTCTTTTGTGGCCCTTTTTCATGAACTCGCAACGCGACACGATGTACACGTCTAGTCGAATTTGCACAGCCTTTTCACCTCGAGCTCGGGCTGGTTTTCCAGCCAGGTTGACGGCAAGCGAGCACCTGGGCGGTTTTACGACACACGATTAAAAAGAGATACGCATTTGATAGAACAGGAGTAACGGGAACTGGTTACTAGACCTGATGGGTTTGTTTCACCGGGCTGGGACGGCAACACTCTGGACGCAACAGCGGGCAACAGAGACGCGCTACGATTACGGATACACGGCGGGATAGGCTCATTCGGTATTATTAATGCATGTTAGAGCATTGGAGGGTTTTGTTTGCACCCTAGGGATTGGGAGGGTATGAAATGGGAGTTTGACTCTTATGGTCTTGGGGAGTTTATGGGTGAATATGGGAGATTGGGACTACCTGGGCTGTGGGAAAAGGAGTCGTGAAATGGGGGTAGATGGTAGTTCTGTATTCTTAATGACAATGTTATGAAGGGAATTTGGAACATGGTCCTGCGGTGAATTCCTCGTGACTCAGTTATCATGTCTTTTATTCTAATCCTGGTTGAGGCTGGGGGGGGGGATATACCGGAACAGATGGACCTGATAGAGAAATTAACTACTGGGTAGCCTACCACTTTGTGTTTCTGAAGATGATGAACTGGTCATCACGGCTTATATATGGGACACCAGTTGTGTGCAAGTTATATTGAGTGTATACCTAGGCTCCCAGGCCGTCTCCGCAATGTCGATTGCCCCACCGTACGCGACGAGCCATGGTCGGGGGGGGTTGTTTCTCTCCATGTACTCCCGCAAGTTGCCATGCGGAGCTCTCTCAAGACGAGGCCTCCTCCCGGTTCGGCATCAATTCAACGCCACATGCATGTAAGGATGCATGGGTGTGAGCCAAGAGCTTCATTAGAGAGCAGCCTCACGCTTAAACCGGTTGCTTGTGTCCTCAGCAAAGAGGCCCGCACGGTCGTACATTTCGCCATCGAGCCAAAAACCCTACAGGGTTTAGAACGGACTTGGAATTGCCCTTGTCTGTATACACGACGCTGAGACCTGTTCGTCCGAGTGGCTCCAGTCTGGCCCTGATAGCATGGGCAGCTTCCTGGTCAGACAGTCGCATTTTTGGAATGAGGAAATAAAACGATATGAAGCAATGCGAAAGAAGAACAGTAGTCTGCGTACCGGGGGCCAGGCCCGTATTTAAGGCCCCCTCCGAACGATGCAGCTCTGCCTTCCCAGAAGTAACCTCGATCGATCAGACAATCAACATCACTGGCATCTTTATCTTCTAGCTTGTACTCCATCGATCATGTCCGCGCCAGGAATGCATGTTTACACCCCACTACAGCATGAAGAGGTCAGGCTGCTGCGATGCCGACGACCATCCACCTCCGCTGGCCCTACAGCTACAATCAAGGGCCCGGCATCCACCGCACTCAGCCACGAGATCGGAATCCATCAAGTCAGCCTCACGGCTTGTCCCCCTTTCGTTGCGCTGTCCTACGTCTGGGGAAGCCCCGATCGAGATTACCGACTCACATTATGCGACAACAGCCTTCTACCAATCACCAAGTCCATCGCTGAGGCCCTGAACCATGTTCTCGACGACATGGAAGATGGTTTCATCTGGATAGATCAGGTCTGCATCAATCAGAGCGACACAGAGGAGAAGAACCAGCAAGTTACCAAGATGGGAGACATATACCGTAAAGCCAGTAGAGTCTTTGTCTGGCTGGGCCCCGAAGGCGATGGCGCGGAACGAGTTGATGGGATATTTCAAGACTTTGAGAAATCCAGGGCGAACTCGACTACCGACACGGTGCTGAGAGAAGCCTTCATATTCTCGCCGGAAGCCCATCTCAACAGGCAGGCAATGATATCAGCAATGAAGCTGCCATGGTTCGAGCGTGGTTGGGTTGTGCAGGAATACACGCTTGCTCGCGAGGCCATCCTCGCACACGGCAGGTTTCGATGGCATCCCGACACCATGTTCTTCGTGACCTGTCTCTTCCGCAACATCGGAAGAGAGTCTTTCTCTGAGTTTCTGGACCACGAACTCTCGTACTTGCGCAAGAACCATCCTTTTCAGATCATGCGGAACAAGCAGGTCAATGAGGACTTTCACTCGCTTCTCTCGCGCCTGAGCAGTCACTGCAAGGTCTCTGACCCGAGAGACCTGGTCTACGCGTTTCTTGCTCTGAACAAAGACCATCGCATCCAGATCAGACCGACCTACGACCTGCCGGTACGTCGAGTGTTTACCGACGTGGCAAGAACCATCATTGCGGCGACCGGAAGCCTAGACGTGTTGGCCGTTGCGCAACGATCACAGTTCTCTGAAGATTTCCCAGACTTTCCATCGTGGGCTCCAAACTGGTGTTGCGGCCTGACGAACGTGCCATTGTCTTATCGAGCCGGAACCTTCAAAGCCTGTCCGATGCCGTGGGTACCGCCAACCTCGGAGCCCGATAATCCGGATCATCTGGTATTGCAAGGGAGGGTTATTGGGGTAGTTTACGAGACTTGTCCAGTCTTGTCGGGAATGGGGTCCCGAGAACGGCTGAGCGACTTTGTCAGACTCGAAGAACAAGAGGCTGCCCTCCGCCAAATTCTACGTCGAGCAACGAGCCAGTTTCGGCTCACAAGGCAGAGAGTCCTGCGTGTTTGTGTGTCGGACGGGTCATTTGCAACGCATCTGTACAAGACAGCAGCGGAGCAAGACATCCAAGTCATGGGGCTGAGTGAAGCCAATCTCGACAGTCTACTGAATGTGTACGACAACGAAGAACAGTTCGGACCATGGAGCTCTGAGAAACGACTCTTTTGGGAGTATGTCTTGGTGCTGCGAAACAGAAGGTTGTTTGTGACGGCAGATAGTCGTATCGGGCTGACTCAGGAGTGCGTGAAAGCTGGTGACACCATCGTCATTGCACACGGCTCTGCAACACCGTTAGTAATTCGGGCAATCGACGAAAAGAAACAGATATTCAGGCTCATTGGACAATGTTATCTTGAAAAGGCAATGTTTGGGGAGGAGTGCGATGAGAAATCGCCTACATCTAGTTTTATTATCGCTTGAACTGCAATACCAGGGCTGCACATTAGACTTGCTGACACTGAACGGCCTCGCAGGATCTCGAGCTTTGTCTTTCTCAGCCCACCTCAACCACCCACTGGCGGTCAACCCTCAACTCTCTCCGCTTGATCCTAGAGATGCGCGATAACTGACAACTGACAACAGGGCCGGGACCAAGGTGGGTTCAAAAGAACACTGAAATACAAAGCAAGATAAACACCATCGACGCCATTTCTCCCAGAGCCATTCCACCTTGTCGACATCTCGCATCAGAATACACACACGCACTTAGATGCCCATTGTAAAGTCGTGCTCGATCCCAGGTGTCACGCTGGCCATGAACTAGAGGCATCATTAGCAACTGCAGAAGAGTCTCAAGTCAGATCCTCACCTTTAAAAAGACAACCAGGTACTGGTCCACACGGATGGCCACCTCGTCATCGTCAATCTCGGCCTCCTGCACCTCCTCCCACTCGTCCTTGTCGGCCGCCTCCTGCGCGCCCTTGACGTCCAGCTTCCCGATCTCGTCGACGAGGCCCTCCATGCCGGCGGGCGTGGCACCGCTGCTGCTGGCCGAGGGGCTTCCCACGCGGAGCTTCTCGCGGCGCAGGCGGAGGGCGGCGTCGGCCCGGTCGAGCAGAGTCTTCATAACGGACGCGTGCTTGCAGGGGTGGACCGATGCCATCTTGATGTTGTTTGCGAAGAACGGGAAATCCTCGAGGGTGACTGTCTTGTCCTTGTAGTCGCCGACGATGTCCTCCATCATGTCGTGCGGGGGGAGGGGCTGGCCGTTGGGGAGGTAGCCCGAGAGGTAGAGGCGGGGGGTGCGGTAGTATGTCGTGTACATGATGTAGAGGGTGTAGGTGCGACGGCCACTGATGTTGCATGATTAGCATCAAGATTTGAAGTTGAGGTGATGTGAAGGCAGAACATCAGACATCAAGAGAGGGTCAAGAAAGAGGGACTCAAGGTCAAGAGGGCATCAAGGTCAAGAGAGGGCTTACCTTGTTTCGTCCCCTCCAGAGTCGCGGATGATAGCCTCGTCGTCATCCTCGTCCTCCATGTCGGGAATCTCATCATCCTCGACAACCTCGCGGTCGCCGACGTTTCCCGAGTCGTCCACCGTCCTCACCTCCTTCACCTTGAGCGGCTGCGAGCTCGCCAGCCCGCCCGTCCGCAGCCAGCCGTCCTCGTCGTCGCCCGCGCCGCCCTTGAAGTCATCCCCGTCGTTCACGAGAGCCTCCTCGTGGCCCGCATCGCCGGCAAAGTCGTCGTTCAGGCGGCGGTGGCAGGGCACGTTGCGGGTGACGAGGAACTGCTTCCCGGGTGGCAGGTAGCTGACGCGGCGGTCGGGGGAGTCGGCGTCGCCCCAGGACCAGGTCGGGAACTTGTAGACGAGGTAGTCCCCCGCGGCGACGAACTCTTCGGGGGTGATCTGCCCAGTCTGGCGGAAGGTGGACTTGTGGGAGGCGGGGGTGTACCGGTCCCGAAGGGTGTTGACGGTTGAGTAGATGTAGTTCATGGTCTCGAGTGCAGCTCGATATTCGTGTCTGTCTATCCGGTTCCGTCTCGTAGGTGCGCAGCGGAGGAAGATAACGTGGGTTTTGTAGTCTTCGGAGTCGGCGGTGTTGACGATGCGGGGTCGAAGCTAAAAAGAAGGAATAGATCAAAGTTGAAAGGGACAGCCAACAAGCTTCCGATACTTTCTCGCCTCTCCTTCACGTCTGCCTGATGGGAGGAGGGATGACTGATAAAGGGAGCTCAGGTCCGGCGTAGCATTCACTCGCTGATGAGTGATGAGGCGATCACATGGAGGGCGGTGGTGGCTGTTGGCGGGGTGCCTGAGCCCCTCATTGGCCACCTCAGGTACGTCAGGACGGCTGCTTATCTTATCGCGACCGGAGCAACGCACGTCATAACTCCGGGTTCGGTCCACGTGGGAGAGTGAGAGAGGGCAAATGTCTGGTGCTCGGGTCACGAGAGCATTGCCAGGGAGATCAGTTAAAACTGTTCATTGCATAATAATAAAAGATTGAATAGGTTTCGTCCTTGGGAAGCATCAAAAACAAAACAGCTTGTTTCGATAATGCTGCACTACACGGATTCCCCAGCTCTGCTGTAAAGTGGATACATCTCAGAGCCAAACAGCCTCGAGGACACCGAGCCAGGCGACTGGCTTCTGGTACCGGCATTTCTTGTTCTTGGGGTTTAAGTTGTCTTTTATGGGAGGAGTAGAATAAGCCTGTCGTTTGAGGTGAGAATGTGATCTAGCCTTGAAATAAACATAGTTTCCAGGTGAATTGAAGGGAATTGAAAGCGATGAACTGCAATGCCAAGACTGGCAGCGCTACCGACCAATCAAATGCCCTTAAATGTGTAAGTTGGTCCTTGGACATCAGCTCTTCACTCTTTCACCATCACCTTCTCACAATGAGTTCCCAAAAAGACAACCAAGATCCAGGATGCTTCGCCGTTACATTTGAGAGAAAATACTACCATCGCGGAGACGCCTTCATCAAAAGAAGCCTGCGACCTAAAGAGTTCCGTACTGGCTTCCGCGGACTCCACGTCCCGCGGCTCAACAAAGATCGCCTCATGAACGAAGCCGAGTCGCTGCGATATATCCGCTCAAAGACTGACGTTCCGGTTCCCACCGTGTACTGCGACGTCCAAGGCGACGGTGCATACTATCTCGTGACCGAGTATGTCGACGGCGTTGGCATGTCTGACTTTCCGGAAGATGGGAAAGCTATCGTGCGCGAGGAGCTCCAGGGCCACATCGCGACACTCAAGACTCTGACGTCGAATCGCCTCGGCGGGCCCTCAGGGATCGTTATCCCACCCTATCGCGTGATGCGGCGGACAGACACGGACCATTGGTCGCTGCACCCTTCGGAGCAAGAGGAATACGTTTTTTGCCACAACGACCTGTCGCAGCAGAACGTCATCGTTGACCCAGACACCCTGAAGATCAAGGCCATTGTGGACTGGGAATACGCCGGCTTCTATCCATCTCGTTTCGAGTGGCCATTCTACACTAGGCTCGGCCCGTCGTCCGCCGTCGACGGCGAGCATGACGATTCGGGCGAGCTCCTGGACTTTCTCAACTCTCAAGTTGTGAGTCACCCTGTCCAACACTCTTCACTAGCCCTTTCGACTAACTCGGGCAGGTCTAGGTGAGAAGCTGGGTCTATAGTGCTCGTAGAGAAGTTCGTGTCTGGAGTTGAGAGACATGGCCTCGATGCGAACACGGTGACGCATACGGCGCGCCGATTGAGAGTCAACCTCCAGTATTTGACTGAGCGACCTGGCCCTGATCACGGCTGCTAGGGTGGTGCAGTCTTGAAACTCGCGGCCCGCCACTTTGATGAAGGGCGTACTGCAAAGGGAACAACATGCAGTAGCCATTCCCTCGAGGAAGACGACGATCCTCGTTGGGGTTCCGGCGTTGAAGCATGTCGTTGAGACGCTGCGATGAGTTAGTCGGACATGACAGAAAGCACTTTGTCAGGGAAAGCTGGACAACAGTAAGGCTGCCCGCAGGGCCCCCCAGAGGGGAGAAATGAATAGCCCCTCTATGAAGATCTAAGGAAGAAGAAGAGGCTAAGGAAGAAGAGGAAGCTTTCCCTATGCCTAGGGAGACGGCGAAGCCGTCAACATCAGGGTCTTGTATTCAGAGTATTGGTGGACGGATGTCAGCTGCTTGAGCTCTCAGGGGGAGAAGTGTGTCGCTCGTGTGTCGCTCGTGTGTCGCTGGTGACGGTAGATTGGAGGCAGAATTCCCCGGCGCGCCCTGGGGATTCAGTGTATCGGTGAAATGAGATCGCCTGCTTGAGCTCTTAGAGGAGGGGGGGATATTTCGCGGGTGTGTCGCTGGTACTGGTAGATCACATTTAGCAGGTCGACGCCAGGGCCTCTGGATCAGTTTCACAAGTCCTTGGCGGAGGTCGTTCATGTTGATGAATATTCACTGCTTACTCTCTCGAGCGCTGGCTCTTGAAGTTCCATATCTCGGGCTGGGCTGGCAAGGTTGCAGAAATGGGAGAAGAACCCGAGCACGTCTCTCCCAACTACACTGACGAGAAAGGAGTCATTCGAGTCGAAACCATGAACTGGTCGGCGAGAACACCACCATTCCCCTTCCCAAAATTCATCATTGGGAGGCTATGCCTAGGGAGACGGCGCAGCCCTCAACATCAGGGTCTTATTCCATCCGCCAGCGACTTCTGACCTCCGATGCCTCAAACGTCCATCAAACTTCAGGGCCCTATTACAACGCACGTCTCGACAACGCGGTGCAGGTAAAGCGCCCGATCACCCAGGGAGTCGGAGAACTGCAGCTCACACTCGTCGTGCCAGATCATCAAGTTTGTCCTTCACACTTGCCCGTTGTGTCCATGAGGTACGTATTTTCTCAACGCAATCCTGGCAGGTATTTCCCAGGGGCCATTTGTTTATGTTTCACCTTGGGATGCCAGGACGCTAAACTTTCACTCTTTCACCACCCAGTATCACAGCAGCAGCAACAACGACAACAACCACCACCACCACCACCAGGGGACTGACGAGAAACTTGGCGGAACTGGATCCGAACTGGAGGCGATGAGGCAGCGGATCAGCAAGTTCATCCGAGGCACCAAGGCTTACGAGACGAAGACGGCCATCTGCGGTCAAGAGCTGTGTGGGCAACAACACCTGCTCGAGCATCACCAGTTCCAGCCCCAACCACTACAACACACACAGTCAATCACCACCAGGTAATCACCCTACATCGCTCCATCGGATGTCTACTCCGAACCCCGCCCTCGGTGCTGCACACGTACTAACACACGGACACACACAGGGTCCTCGAGCAGTCGCCTCTAGTCAAGACTACCCGTCTCTGCAGGCGCGGCACACTATGGGAGGGGTATGTAATCCGCGATTATTGGCAAACCACTCCTTTTCATCATCATTACCCGACCTGCTCGCGCCGAAGCATCGACCGTCGCCCACCATGCCGCGCTTCTCTCCCCTAGACTTGCTCAACTCGACAGCAGGTGTCCTTGATGCTCAGGTGGGATATTGGATGGCAAGTGCTGGACCCAACCTGCACACTGCACGCAGTTTCGCCGGCAGATCGATCAGTTGCCCAGGTAGAACAACCGCCTAATATCAGCAGCTCAAATCAAATGGTCTCTCTTGCCCTCACTCCTTGTTCCCCATCGTGTGCCTCTTTTTCGAGTCTCCGTCAGTCTCTCTCACTCTGTCACCCTCCGAACACTCATCCACCATCCCTTGGTCTCTTGCCACGAACCACTCCGTCTTCTCAACCTCACTACGGTAGCCGTAACCGTCAAAAACAAGAGAAAAAACCCGCTCGCCCCTTTAAATTATCTTTATCTCCTTGCCAGTCGGAAACCACGGGATCCTCCTCTGGTCTTGCCGGAACGGCCAAAGCCCACCAATGCAAACGTTGAGACGGAAGGAGGTCATCCCAGGAGGAGATGAGACTGTGCTCGCCAGGATCGAATCCTCATCCTGGCCCCTTTGGAACCCACGAAGGGGGGCCAGACCCATACCCCAAATCGACGAATTTGTGATATCCCTTTGGCGATCATCAACACAATCATCGCCGCCCATGCCCCCTTTTCAGACACGTGGGCCTGGCCGCCGTTGCTCCCAGGCAGCCCCAGCCGCGGCCCTTGTCGGACGCAGGAGGCCAAGCACAGCGAATCTCGTTCTTCCAAGCGGGCCGCCCTGAAGACGAAGGCTGTGCAATGCTTCACGATCACGAGTTCTCCCTCGGGTGGACTATCCGCTTCGAAAGGCTTGCCCTGAGGTGCCCGAGAAACCATCAACTGCGATTCCGACCTTGCCTCCAACTTCATAGCTTGGGTAGTAGATATCTCAAACACAGATGAACTCGCTCAGAGGCTCTTGGCCCTGCCACGGGCCCGCCTGTCTCATTGGAGAATCTCTCGTGGTGGCTTGATTACGCCATCACACAGTTCAACTGGTATAAGCCCTCGGATTATACGAATTACCTTCTCAACTGGATTCAGAAGCCCATAGACGTTGACGACTGTGATTTCGCCTACACCGCGGCTCCCAACCTGAACGACGAGGGAGAAGACGGCGGAAGAACTCAACGGCGAAGCAGCCGTAGCCGGCATAGGGAAGACTCGTCACCTGAATCCTCAGACTCCCTCTTCGAACGATGATGATGAGGGAAGGGGACGTCGCGAGTGCGAATATTATAGCCCTCTCACGGACGCATCAGAAGCCGACGCCCACAAGCGCACCAAGGACTATCGGTGTTTTGGACCTGGACCACCTCGACAATGTCAATTAAACCAGTCTTATCGTCGGAAATGGCGGAAAACACGTCTGCATCAACTACGGCCGAGACAGGGAACGTCACAAGTCATCCCACCGAGACGGAGACCGGCCGACCGGGATCGGAGGGACCGTGGCGACCGTGATGAGCAACGGGATAAGATCCGTCTCGAAAGATCTATCAAACATGCCGGCTCTGACAGCTCTGACAGCTCTGACAGCGAAAGTGAGTCCTATCTACTCAGAGTCCTGGGCTGCTTCTCAGGATGCGTATTTCACCGCCATGAGAGAATGCACTGACAATCCGAGACGGCCAAGCCTCCTTTCCCATCAGACCTGCCAACAAACCTTGGCCGCTCAGAGCGCCTTGACGAGCGCCTTAGAGTTCGATTGCGAGGGTTTCTCATCCGGCACGATGCCGCCTCCTCAGGGGCGATCGGCGCCGCGGCGCACCTGAGAGCCGTTCCAGACACATATCCAACGGACGCCTGACTTTCCCGAGATCATCGTTGACGGGGTCCATATTTACGCCAAGCACGAACGCCTTATTGACGAGAAGTCAGAAGACGCAAGTCGCATCCGACTCTTCTGAGATGCCCCTGACCGTGTTGACTGACTGCTCCGCATCCAAGCCGACTACGGAAGGATAACTTTGAACTGTATGACGGATCATACGAACCGCCGCCCGATTAACGCTACGATGTGCCCGCCTCTCTGAGTTGGACCTCGATATCACAGCCCAGGAAAGAAGAAGTTTATTCCTAATCTCAAGGCAATCCCCTCAGTCCTGGATGCGCTGCCCTCGGGACCAACCATGCTGGGATTCAAGGCACGGAACTCGTCCATGATGTCAACAACGAGTCTTTGATGCGACTTGTATCCAGCAACACTCTGACCGATTTCGTCTCTAGATGAATAGATACATCCAAGAGCAAAGTCGAGGCAAAGTCAAGGCAAAGTCGACTCTCAATCTGGTGCATCAAACTTGATCAAAACTTGCTGCCAAGCTTCGTCTCCACTCTGGCCTTGGCAGACCTTGCCACTAACCAGTCAGCCCGGGCCAGAAAGGTTTCACTCTTTTTCCGCATCGACTTTGTCTCTTGAGCATCTCTTGAGTCTCTCGAGTCGTTTGGGCATCCCTTCCTCCCCCAAAGCTGGTATAGGTATATGTGATTCAGAGGGTTATACAGTGGTATCTTTGCTACTTCATCGCGTTCTATATGGAGGTATTCATGACAGTTCCCGGACCAACCAGGCCATTTTCCGTATGCTTCATTCATCAACATCATCCCCCGCCTCCTCTGCCGCCTTCTTCTTCTCTTCTCGCTCTCGCTTCTTCTCCAGCAGCTTCTTCAGCTTCTTGGCCGAGTTGAACACCCCGTTCGTCCCGGCCCCGCACGCCGCACACGTCGGATCCTTCCTGTACCGCTTCAGAGCGCAGGGTTCACAGAAGTAATGTCCGCACCTCGTCACGATCGGTTCCCTGTATGATCCCTTGCATATGATGCATGCAAAGGGTATCTTCTCCAGCATCGCAATCTCAGCTTCATCCTCGTCCTCTTCCTTTTGGTCGCGGTTCGCGCTCGCAACCACAGTCCCGCCGAGGTTCTTCTTGCCCTTTGTGACATTCTCCCACTCTCGATCGAGCTGCCACCCTTGCTTGACGTCCGTTCGATCGTGGAGGAATATGCAAGCATCGCCAAACCCACAATGACCAGTCTGCTTGTAATCCTTGCAGATATCGGGCTTGAAGTCGAAGAAGGTGACGGTCCGGATGTTTGTGGGAGCTTTGATGGGCCCCTTTGTCCGGTTGGGGGCGTCGGGGTTCTTTTGGATGAATGAGGTCTGGTTTGCAAGGCCCTTGTACGTTCCGTCTGGCTGTGAGTCCTTGGCGCCCGCTCTCGTGGACCCCAGGAGGTTCTTTGCCGACAGCGCATCCTTGGAGTCCTCGTCGTACCAGTTGCTGGCTTTCGTGGCGTCGTTGGAGCTCGTGAGGGCCACGTTGCGATCCGCCGCGTGGACCGTCGCCGTCAGGTCTTTGCTCCTGGTCGCCGCGTCCCTCGACGAGGCCGTTACCGTCGCCGTCTTCTTGCGCCGCTTGACGCGCTGGCCCGACTCGTCCTCGGATGACGAGTAGTCGCTGTCGTCGTCGCTGTCGGCCGGTGGTGGCGTCGCCGGTCGCTTTCGCAGGTTTGCCTTGCCCTTTGCGCCGCGCTTCTTGAAGACGGCGACTGGCGCTTGGGGTTCTGTGCTCGAATCGGCCATGTTTGCGATTGAGCTTCAATCGATACGGAATTGGTTGGATACGAATTTAAAGGCAACGCGGTCGGTGATTGGAAATCGACATTAACTTTCCGATGGAGGAATCTAGAAGGGGTCATGTGATTTCGCGCTGCGTTCGCGCTCTTGCGAGTGGGTGTCGCGCCCGTATCACTACCCTATACCTGAATGTTGCAATGCAGGTCTTCAGCTGTGACAAGTTTATCTCGGGATCCTCGACTTGGTGGTTTACTCTGGTGCGTTCGATAACGGCCGAGGTATTTGTTTCTCGCATTTTCTAGTGTTTTGGTCGTTGCGTCGAGTTCATATCCCATCTGTGATCTCCGGCTCAACTGACATTGTTCAACACTGAGTCTCTCACCTTTGTCAAGTAAAATCCCCTGACAACCTCAGAGCTTCAAACATTCACTCCTTCAGAACCCAACATCTCCGTTTGCGCGCCTGCAGACGAATGGAAATATTTCCACCTACAATAGTGCTCAGTCGAAGGTAGTGCTTTGCGCTTGGTGCTCGTCAACTCTTCCTCGCCGTTTCGGCAGTCCCGCAAAAGCCCGCCGAGAATAAAACCCCGTGATTCCTGTCAGATGAAGTTTGTGCCCTTCGCCTTTTCGCCCGATCCCAACAGCCTGTGTCACCATGCCCTGACTCGAATTGAAACCTGGCTGACCGCTGAGCTTGTGAGCCATCTGGTGGCTTGAATGGGATCATCAAGGATGATGAGGTTCTGAGATACACCGACTTGGTGGATGATGTTTTGGAGAAAAATCGACTAGTTGCTGAGCGTCTACGGGCAGCTGTGTTTGCCTGACGTTCTGGCACTGGATCATATGGGGGAGAATGATGCCATTTGTTGCTGCAGATCGCATTGGATGGTTGGCGAGGCTTGTGTGAGCGGCTACGAGTTGTCATAGACTCGTTACTGAACTTGTTTGAGCAGCTGTGAGTTGCGTTGACTGGTTGCTGCGCTGTGTCATTGTCTGTTTCTCTTGGCACCAGGCGTGAGAGGAAAGCAGGGCGCAACTTGAAGGCTGAGCCGTTGCTCTGTCGCCTCTGCCTCTGAGCTCGACTCGTGTGTACATTTCTTCCTCATCTGTGGGTTTTGACAACGGGGGCGACATCAACTTGTGCCAGCTGTCAGCCGGTAGTGTCAGCGGCGTGTTGCTTGTTGTGTTTTACCACCAGGTTACTGCTAGGTTGCTTAAACACACCCTCGAGGTTCACGGCAGGCCATCTATACGGACAGATTGATGCCCTGGGGTTTGTTGTGTCCCTTTGACCAGGTGCCAGGGTTTGACTGAGCTCCCATCAGACGGCTGGCCACGGTGAAGTGAGCGTGTTCGGAAGCGACCAGCGAGTACGGTGCATGAGTAATTCACCTGCAAAAGTGTTAAGGACATGCACCAGGATGCAACATGCACAATTACTTGTCAACAGCACTGACAACTGATCCAACACCAGAGGCCGCCTGTCTATGACCCTGTCTCTGTCTGCGTCTTTGTTGGCTTTGGTCGAGGTTTTGTCGAAAAGCAAAAACTTGGTCAATGTCTCGCGCTGTCATTGGTCAGTCCGTGGGTTAGGGGAGTGGCTCCAGCCAATCAGAACCCTCGACCAGAAAATGAGCGTGCAACAGCGCGTGTGACGCCTGCCGAAAGATTCACGGTGGATTTGCTGTAGCAGATCTCAACGGCAGCCGCGTCGCTCAAGGTTGCAACTTCGAAGCTGGACCATGCCTTGCACTTTTATTCTTTGAGGCTGTTCTTGCGCTTTCTCGAGACTGTTCTTTCCCACTCATAGAATGCTCAATTGATCTTCCATAAGCAAAAGCCTGCCCTGCTTCACCCTCCACCGCCGAGTTCCCTCCGTCCCTCTCTCATGACCATCGCAACACTCTGGAGATGAGTTGCAACGCATCCATGACGACTTCATCCAACGCTTCGGTACTATAGTTGTTCGTCGAGGCTCAGTTTGAGCATCTTCATCATGCCGCTCCGTATCACAACTTGGAATGGTGAGCCCAACGCCCCTCCTCTCGATCACGCAACTAACCAGCTTCACAGTGAATGGCATCAGGTATGTGATTCACCGTCAGACCTAAGCTCTTGCCTAACTGCTTTGTCATCAGGAATCCATTCGGATATCAGCCTTGGAGGGAGAAGCGAACCTTTGAGGTATCTCACACTTCCCTCACACTCCTCCTCACAACAACTCCCTCACTCACAACACACACACAGGCAATGTTCGACATCTTGGAAGCCGATATCGTCGTCATGCAAGAGACCAAGATACAGAGAAAAGACCTCCGCGATGACATGGTTCTCGTTCCCGGGTGGGATGTCTTTTTTAGCCTGCCCAAGCACAAGAAAGGTGCCTTCTCCTCCTCCTCCTAGCCAACCAGCTAACTCAACAACCCCAGGATACTCCGGAGTTGCCATATACACACGAAACTCGACATGCGCCCCCATCAGAGCCGAAGAAGGCGTCACCGGTATCCTGACACCCCCCAAGTCTACAACCAGGTTCCGCCATCTCCCTCAAGACCAGCAAATCGGCGGCTATCCTCGACCCGGGCAGCTCGACGGGACCATAGACGAAGCAACCCTCGACTCCGAAGGCCGCTGCGTGATCCTCGAGTTTCCAGCCTTTGTGCTCCTCGGGGTCTATAGCCCTGCCAACCGTGACGAGTCTCGCGACGAGTTTCGCCTCGGCTTCCTCCAAGCCCTCGACGTGAGGATACGAAACCTCATCGCCCAAGGGAAGCAGGTTATCCTCACAGGAGACCTCAACATCATACGATCAGAAATGGACTCCACGAATGTTGCCGAGGCGCTGCGCAAACAGGGGCTGAGCCTGGACGAATGGAGGAACATGCCCGCGAGGCGAATGTTCAACCAGCTCATCTTTGAAGGGGACGTGCAGAGTCCCAGAGATGAGGGCCGAGAGCAGCCTGTCCTCTGGGACTTGTGCCGGTGCTTTCATCCCGGGCGAGCAGGCATGAACACCTGCTGGGACACAAAGCGGAACACACGGCCTGCGAACAACGGAAGCCGCATCGACTACGTCCTGTGCAGCGACGGCATCAAAAGCTGGTTCACTTCCACCGACATCCAGGAAGGCTTGATGGGCTCCGACCACTGCCCGGTCTTTGCCACCATCGCAGACAAGGTGACGGTGGGAGACGACAAAGAGCGCGCTTTGCCACAAGTCATGAATCCACCCGGCATGTTTCAGGATACACAACGTCTTCGTGACTGGAGCTCCAAGGATCTGCTCCCCTTGTCTGCAAAGCTGATACCCGAGTTTGACCGACGGCAGAGCATCCGCGACATGTTCACAAAGAAGCCCGGCGGCCCAAGCCTCTCCCGACAAGGTTCCGTCAGCACGGATGTGCCTCCAAACGACGACGACGAAAATAGAAACAGCCCATCAGCCTCGGCGACAGTCGACGAGGCTTCAGAGTCACAGACCAGCGTCGCCTCCATGCCGAATCTCGGGACAGTCGACACGGCCAGCTACGCGGACCAGTCACGTAGCACAAAGCGACCTGCAGAGACCACCACCAACACGACGGCACCGCGATCCCTCAAGAAGAGCAAGACTTCAGCAAGCACGAGCGACGCCAAGAAAAAGATGCCACCGGGCCAAAGAACACTACAGGGCTTCTTCAAACCGAAAGCATCATCAGCAACATCACCAACAGACAACAAAACCGGACGGGTAGCGACCGCAAGCGCGACTCAGCCCTCCCCGACAAAGAGGCCCACGGGATCAACAAAGGTGCCGGCCAGCTCGCAAGGGCCACCCTCTGCACCGTCGGCCACCTCGACAGAGGGATCGCCGTCCAGGGTCGCCATCACCAAGAGCGACGCCGACGGCGATCCTTCTTCTGACAAGGTGTTTGACCCAATCCAGGCAAAGGAGTCGTGGTCAAGGCTGCTGGGCAAGAGAGTCCCACCCCGATGTGAACACAACGAACCATGCATCAGCCTCACCACCAAGAAGCCAGGCGTCAACTGCGGTAAGCTTTCCCCCCCACCCTCCAACTCATCTGCAAGCTGCTGTGCAAGCAAGCGCTGTGGCGTGACCGTTTCACAAACGTCGGGCAGATATGCAGATGCCCGCTGTCCCCACGATGCAAGGTCCGCAACATTGCACGGAAGGCTAATCTCCTCGGGTTTCACAGGACGATCGTTTTACATCTGCCCGCGGCCGTTGGGCCCGTCCGGAGAGAAGGAGAAGAGATCCGAGTGGCGATGCGGCACATTTATCTGGAGCAGTGACTGGAATGGCTCATGATGAGGGTGGATGGGCTTCACAAGCAATGGCGCAAGTAGCACGCACACGAGAGAGGGAGAGCAATGTGATGACCTCGAATATCTTCTTTTTTTTGTGTCTCTCCAGGGCAACGCGAGTGCGATGCTGATGAGTGAGTACCTAAGTGACAGTTGGGAACTACCTAGACTACCTATTATTACTGGAGAGAATTGTGTTAAAAACCATGGAACCACAAACGAGATGAAGAGGATAATCGCAAGCCTTGCTACCGCCGTCGATGTCCCTCTCCCCGAGATGCCTGACGATCAGTAAAGGCCATCAAGCATTGGTCAGCCCCAGAGAGAAGAAAAAAACCCACGGTGATACCATCCACTTGCCCTCAAGACAAAGTTAATCGTCTGTGGTCCGATGCGGGGTATCAAATGAAAAGAAACAAGCAAATCCCATCTCCATCCGTTTTGGTGTCCAGACCAAAATATCCATCTGTGATTCGAAGGTCAGGTTGTAGTTGTGAGCAGCCAGACTGGTGGCGTTCATCGTGCCCCGACGTTTCCATGCTGTTTGAGGATTGAGCGGTTAGCAGGCTGGCCCGGTTGTCGGGGGGACGCGTGTGGAAAAACTTACCCATGATTTGTGCGGTCGTCAAGCCAAGATCCTTTGGGAGAGGTGCAGATGCTTGTTGATGGTAACAAGGAGTGAGGGGAGCAGGTGGCCGTTTAGTGGGCTCGAAGCATGATGACCGGCGGCTCGTCTTCTTCGTCGTCGTCATCATCCTTAGTGCGGCGACGCTTCTCAGAAGGGCGGCGAGGCTTGTACTGGTAGTCAGGGTGCTTCTCACGGTGGGCCTTCTTGATCTTCTCAGCCATGTCCTTGTACTTGGCGCGGACCTCGCGAGACTCCATGTTCCAGCAGCGGCCAAGAACCTGGGCTGGTTTGTTGTTAGCAATCGCTCGAGGGCGGCCACGCGTTACTCACAAATTTCGTTGTTGGTAATGCCAGGGTTGCGCTGCTTCACCATGGTGTGGCGCTCCTTGCGGTACAGGATATAGGCGTTGGGAGGTCGAGGGATCTTCTCCTCCTTGGCGCGAACCTTGAAAAGCTGCTGGGTAGGACGAAGAATCCAAACAGGCTCCGGGGCGCTGACGGGATAAACGACCATGCCGTACCCGGCGTTGAAGAGACGAGGGGGAGCGAGATAAACACGGTCCTGACCAGTTCCGTCACGGCAGTACATAGCATTCTCCTTGGTGATCTCCCTGTTTTTGGAGTAAGTAAACGTGAACACACTCAACGGATAGTCGCCTCACATGAACTTCTTGGCGAAGTAGAGCTTGGCGTTCTGGTCCCACATGCGATAGAGAACTCCTTCGATAGCCAAAAGCTTGATGTCGGAATCAAGCTGGGCCGCGAGAACTTCCCAGACCGCCTGCAGGTCCTCGGGGGACAAGTTGCTGGAAAACTGGTTGCCCTGAGTCCACTTCTTGGCAATGGTGAAAGTGCTCATGGTGGTGGTTGTGACCCGACTGGTCCAGCTTGTGGGTGCGAGAGAGGTTGAGGGTGCCAAGCAATATGAATTCTTGGGAGAGTGGGAGAAGAAGAAAAGGTTTGTGGAAGAAGAGAGAAAGAAAAATATCCTCGATGCTCCGCGAGGTGAAATTTGTAGTCGTGCCGCTCTATTGAGCATGCAAGTGGGGCATTGACCTTGGCCGTTATTGAGAACGCAAGTGGGGCATTGCCGGCTTGGTACGTACCTTTTTAAAGATCTCTTGGCATTCGATCACACTCTCCTCAGCTTTCTTTGTTCAATAGTTGGTCCGTGCCTCTAGCGCGCACTGCCAGGAGTGGGACTCAGTGTCTCCACTCATTGCATACCAAACGCGGGCACTGTGCAGTAGCGACAGCTACTCCACGCCATTGCGCCTAGTACCGCGTAAGGACAAGGAGTTACCGGCCGGGGTACCGGAACGCCCGTATTGCTGTTCCAGGTTGTCCAAAAATGAGGATAAATTTTTGGCGCTCAGTCCATAGAGTGGAACCTCCACGTCTTTGCACGCAGTCATTTTCTTCAAAGATTCCCGAACTAGGCGAGTCTTTTCACACGAGTCATTTAGCCAGATGAGTGATGTCGAGGTATCCTGCATTGCTTAGTTCATACTGCAGTGCATGGGATGCCAAATGTACTTTTCGTAAAGAGAATGGGGTTGTCCTTGAATGATGTCAGCCATCCCATTTTCAAGTTTATTTGATCCTGGGCCAGATGTCCGCTGAAAGAATTCAAGTAGAAACCGACACTCAGTGGCCAGGACTCGGAACCACGATGAGTCTCAGGTACGAAGCCCGAGTATTTAAATTTGAACTGAACTGGGACTCGCTCATATCACCTCACTGAGACTGAAACATGAATCCCTGGCAAAACCAATACCTCTACCGGGTTGATGACATGGTAAGGTTATGGCACCGGCAGTGGCTGTCTGCCAAACTCAAAAATTTCGTAAAGCTCCTACCAATGATCAACTGGTTTCGAGGCCGGCGACACTCGCAGAGAATATCGAGACCATTTCAAGGACGTGAAAGTGCTAGAAATGTTGCGCTCGAGAATCATCATCACGAACTCCGGTTTTCATTCGATTATTTGAAATTATCTCGTAGAAATACTAACCATCAAGAGTTCCTACCATGGACGGCAAGTTTGAGCACCGAAATATTTTTCCTTATAGGTGGTGGAGTTTTCTAGAAGCAACGCCAAGCGGTGCTAGCCACTGTACCAAGTAGGATTTTTAGCTACTCGGGTTTCCAGCGACCCGGCCAACCTGGGCTTGCGGGCGGCACTCATTTCGCTGACCATGACGGACGTGAAACCCCGCTTGCTCGTTTGCATTCCCGCTAGCACCCGACCCCAGGATCTTCTCTTGTTCCTCTCCACTTTACCAAAACATCTCACTCCAAAACTCCCAAAATTCCCCTCTCAACTGCTTTCCATTCTCCTTGGACTCCACCCTCATCGAAAACTTCAGCTTCTCTACACGACCTCGAAGATCATGAACAACGATCCGCCTCCGCCGCCGCCTCCAATTCCAGCTGGTGCTGCTCTCCCACGGCGAGCCACTAACCAGGATATCGGGGCTCTGCTGCAAGGCGGTGCTCTTCGCCCTTTCGAACAGTTTTCAGGTGGTACATGGACGGTTACTGGACGGCATAAGGATACGATCATAGCCAGATATGCTCACCGACACGGAGAAGCGCAGTACGTGACCAGCATCCATGTCTGTGTCAATCCTGAAAGCACTGAGTTGGCTTGTCGCGATTTCATTTACGAGTATTCAGAGGGTGAGTACTCATTATACCTTGATCGAGCAAGTACTGACGAGCCGGAGATGAAATGATGACTGCCCCGGTCCACAGTCCTCCGGTTGTTCAGTCCCCAGTTTATGCGCAAGCCCCTCCGGGTCCTCCCTTGATTTATTCTCAGATTCCTGTACCCCCTACGAGCAATGCTCAGCCGCCATCCAGCTTTGTCCAAGTGCCTGGCAACCCTCCAGCCCAAGGTGCTCCCCACGTTCATGGCCATGTTCAGGGTCAAGCTGAAGTGCAACCTGCGTCAATGATGCCGCAGCTGGCCCCGGCTCAAAACATCCAGGTCCCGAACGTCACTGAAAACCAGCCACAGTATGTTACTGGCGCGTCCGTCAACTGGACTGGCTTCGGGCATCCGGGGACCACTCACGTCGGCATGCCTTCCATGGGGACCCAGGACATGCACCAAGGCGGAGGCACGCCATGGAATGGGATTCCAGGCGGGGCCATGTCTACAGACCAAAACATGACCAACCCGGAGTGGGAGTCAAACAACTCCATCCCTTAATTTCCCGTTCAACTTAAATGCAGTACCTTGGGGGACATGGTCTCCATTCTTCCACGAGCACTCCAGAGGGTAAGACAGAACACCCACGCCATCAGGCTGTTTACTAACCTTGACTGCCAGTCATTCATACTAAGAACGATGTGTTTCGAGGGGGCAAGGAAAGTTCGATTATTGGTGCTGCATAGTGCACTATCGGGAAAGATTTCACTTTCTTGGGGACGAAAAGGCACTAAGGATCTCGGGGGAAATTCTGAGGTGGTGGTTCAAGCTGAATCGATGATAATGTTTCTAGTCCTGTGGCCATAATTTGATTCTGGATCAATCTTCAATGACTCTACATTATTTTCTTCTCTCGAATCCTTATTCAGTGCGTCGAGTTTTTATTCACCACATTGGCACGCGGTTTGGTACTCCAGTGGAGGGCGTTAAGTGACAAAGCCAGAGGTTCCAGAGTACGGAGTGCAGGGCAAGCGCACTGAGGGTGTGAACAACCGGCAGAGTTTTCCAGAAGCAAAGCCCCAAGAGCTTTTCTTGGCATAGATGTAGAATCAGCCCAACATAAGTTTAGGGTGAGCAGTAAAGCACAACTGTCAGGACATGGTGAGGATGAGGAGAGGTCCAAGTGAACTGCGAGGTTAGATTTAGCGTTTGATGGAGGGAGTGGAGACCGCGCTAGGCGCCCTGGCAGGTTGGGGTGATTGGAATGGCTTGCCGCTAGTTCGCTAACCCACCCTCCAGGGCTGAGACGCCATGTCTGAGGTAGGTCCCCTCTGCACTGTACTTGCCGTGGCAGCGTCTCTGGCGGAATTTGCCAGCCGTTGGACCCTGGCAAGTGATTTTTAGTGCTGGCGCCTCCATGTAATTTTGTTTCTTCGTCTTTCTGTTTTCCCTTCTCGCCGCTGACTGGGGTCCGTTTGTTGCCTTGCAACACCGCCTACGAGCAGCGATGCCAGAGAAGAGCAAACATTACTGCAGGTGAACTAATAATAGTCTAGCTTGGTTTTTGTGTGGTTGCCATGGGTGCCAAGCACCGGAGCAGTTGGTGATGCTGCAGCAGGATCACTGAAGCTGCAGCAAACTCTCGCATCGTCAACATTTCTGTTGGTCGGCGTCCAGGATTGGATGTCGCTCGGGGAAGTGGGTTGTATTCCAGGTGATCGCGCCCGCCCAAACTGTCAAGGCTGGAATAGGGCAAGCGCATGAGCCACCCTACCTTCCTGCAAGCACTTTGGATATGCGCCGGGCGCAATTTCAGAAGTTCAAGCAGATTGCAAGGCAGCCGGGCATCGTTGTCCAAGACACGCATCAATAATTCACTCGTCGCTGTGCCGCCGGCTTCGCAAACGTAGGTAGGTAGAGGTATCGCGACGCGATACCTCCATCACCTCCAGTTCCTCGAACAGGGCGTCTTCGCGTTCAAGCTTCCGGCCACTCACAAGCTTCGCCCATGATGCAGCCTTATAAATCAAGGTCTGTGAACCCCTCCAACCCATCGACCAGCCCTACTGTAAAAACCACGAGGCCGAAGTTCTTGTAAGGCACTAAAACGGAAATAGTATGGAGGGTGACAGTGGGACGAGAGCCGCATTGCAGGGGAACGGCAGGGTGTCAGGGAGGAGGGGGTGACACGGAGTTGACCGATAACGCCTCGCCGCCTCCTCCAAATATTTCGACTGGCTAGCCCGTCGCTAGGCCTGCGCCATTTTAGTCATCCGCCGCTAGCAATGGTGACGATGATGTTTGCATGCGAAAGGCCTTCTCAAATCGGTGTTGACTAGTCCGGACTGAGGCTCGTTGGCTTCTCAGAGTTATGCATCATCATCACCTCCGAAGGCTTGCATATGGGCTTGCGCCAGCCCTACCTAGGTAATCGGGGACTATGCCTAGTGGCCCAGCCGCAAAGGGTGGGTGATGCGGATGAGGGTCCTTTTCGAATGCCAATGTTACGCTGCACGCTACGCCCTGCATACGACGCAAACAGAGTGGAGGCGGCTCACTTGCGATGGAACGCTCAGATCGGATACTGTCTCGTGGTACTGTGCGTCCCGTCGTCGCAGCCAGCCACCAACATGGGATCGCCATCTATCTCCATCGGATAGGGGAGCCATGGATCCATGGTGAGGCTTGATCATCGCCGTTGGCCGACCCCAATCTTGACCGGTAGACGGGGCTGAGCATCAGCTGCGAATGTTGCTTTCTCTGCCCCCCTGTCTACCCAATCAATCTAAGACAATGTCCCTCTACACCATTCCTACTCCCCTAATCTTAGGCGCCATGTTGAGTGATAACCTTGATTCCTAAGGTTGAGCTGGGGAGCTGGGCTGGCAAGAGACGTTGTTGCGCGAAGAGGGTGACCGGGATATGGCTTGGCAAAAGGCTTCGATTTGATCGCATCAGGGTCCGGCACTTGACCGGGTACCCGGAACGGCGCAGATAGGGTTGATCACCTGAACACTTTGGAGTCTTGGCCCGTCCAAGACTTGGCTGGCTGTCTTGTTGCGGGTTGGATATTGTACTCAGCCCTTGGCGTCTTTCCAGTGCTACATTCCCTACCCTATACTCATTTGTCTCGATGCGACAAACACGGACCAGGTACATGCCCACCACAAATGAAAAAGAAACAGCCATCACAGGAAATACGAGGTCCAGGCCGAGAAGGGAGACAACTCTCTCGTCGCGTCCACGACTCAATCACCAGCCCGCCAAGAACACCATGATTCCAGCGTGATACTCAAGTCCAGTTCTGGCTTCTCTTGCTCCACAACCTCCCCCCTCTAGCAAGTCCAGCAAAGTTACAACGTGCATCCAATACATACGCCGAGCTTCTCTCCTGTCGAATGCCTGATAAGCATCCTTGTCTTGCTTGCCCTCCAAACATGCCCTGTCCAATGGCGTCTTCGTCGAGGTTGGCTTGGCCCGCTTGGGGAATGCTCACACCCACGGCTGGTGCGTACTTTACTCTTCTTGGTATGAAATCTTCCTCATCTCGCCAAGGCGATGCCGAGCGGCGGTCAGTGCGTTCTCCAATTGGAGAATCTCGACCTGTTTGTGGATGTCAGTCGTCGATCCTTTCAACTTTCCCGGATATAGTAACCGTTATGCCCGCCAAAGCCCGGAGATGACCATCTGAGGGTGCGTTGGCTTGGTGGGCGTGGGAAGGGAGAAACTCACCTGCTGCTCCATCTCTCGCACCTTGAACTCGTGTGCTCCGAGCTTGGAATAGTCTACCTGGTCTTCTTCCTGGCTGCGCTCCTTGATCATGTTCTGGACTTGGCGCACCAATGCCCGGCACGCGGCGCCAACAGCCTTGCTGGCCTGTTCCAGCTTCTCCTGGCTCTTGGACATGAAGCCTGCCTTGACGCGGCTGGCGGCCACGAGTTGCGCCGTCGAAGCAGCGACGTCGTTCGAGGCCACAATGAGCTGTTCGGGGCTGTTGCGGTTCGAGATGACACCGTCCGCCGTCTCGATGAGCGTGTTGGTAGACGACGCCACAGCCTTAGCGGCCGAGATCAATCCCTCAGTCCATCGGTTATTCTTCTTGTAGAAGGCTGTTCGTGAGGATGATCCCCGTCCGGCCTGCACAATCTCCTGCTGCGTCACGGTGGCCGCCTGGATGAGCTGTGTGATGGCGTTGGTGATAGCTGTCGCCGCATCCAGAATCGAGTCGTGGACCCTGAGCTCGTAAGTCGAGTACCCATCACGAGGCTTGTTCTTGAGCTTGGCCAGTCGTGCTGCCGCTGCCGCGATGGCATCCGCAGCCTTGCTGAGCTCCTGATCGACGAGGTCTCCCAAGTCTCCCTTGTTGTTTGCAAGCTTGCCGAAGCCTGGGGCAAATGACTCAACCAGCTTGTTGAGCTTCTGTAGATTCATCTGCACGTCATTGTTGCTGTTGATGGCCACATCCGTCTTCTGAAGGGGATCCATGCCTTCAAGCCGGAAGCTCTGTAGTCCTCGGAGGAACTGCACCGTCGACAGCGCCGGCTGCCGAGTCCCGTTCATGAGCGAGTCCGTCTTCTTGTCATCTGTGGCCAGTCGAGTGAGGCCCTTGGTGTTGCTGCACACATCGGCAATGGCCCCGGAAAAGACGTTGATGGCCTTGATAAGTTCCGCGTGTGTTGCGTTAGGGCCGTCCGCGATGAAGTTGTTGAACGACGTAGCAAATTCCATAGCGCTCGCCGACGCCTTTTCAATTTGTGACAGAACGTATGATGGAGACGCGTTCTGGTTACCGGCCTGCATGCTCGAATCCAGCTCGTAAAGCGCGTCGTCGACACGCGCGACACCTGCCTGGAGAACCGAGTCAATAATATCGTTCATCTTGTCGAGGTTCGACAAGATCAGGGCGTCGATCTGTCCATCGAGAGCGTTATCCGTCTCGCCCTGGTTCTGTTTAAGCTCGTTGAGTTCGATGAGCGTCTGGTCCATTCCCGCCTTGTAGACCTCAAGCTCCTCCTCCTTGTCTCGGAGAAGCTGTTCCAGGTCGGAGCTGCCATCCCGAACGCTCATCTGAGCCTCCTCTAGGGCTCGCGACTTGTTGCGAAGCGCCTCTTCCAGGTCCGCCATTTCCCGGTTGTACTTGGCAAGCATCGTTGACAGCTCGTTGCCTTTGCTGCGCTCCAGGTTGTCCGCGCGGTCAATGGCCATGCGAAGCTCGCGTCTCAGCTTCTCGACTTCATCCTTGTTACTGCCGCTCAGTCGATCCTTGTCGTGAAGGGCGCGGTCGCGCTCGCGAATCATGTCGGCCAACTCGAGGTTCTTGGTCTTGATTTCGCGCTCGAGCTTCTCGCGTCGGTCTATTGCCTCCTGCGCACTGGCTGCCTTGAGCTGGACAGATTTGAACTTCTGGAGAAGGTCCAAGTGCTCGTGCCGCAGTTGAGAGTAGAGCTTCGCCAGCGCCTCGTACTTGGTCCTCCACGTGTTCACCTGCTCCTGCAGTGCCCGGATCTGGTCGTCCTTGCTGGACATCTGCTGGCCAAGACTGTTTTGAAGATGCGACAGTTCGCTCTCAAGGGCCTTCACACGCTGATCGTACTGCTGTAGCATGAGCTGATCACGCTCATACTGGGCGCGCGCGTTCAGGTTCTCCCGCTCGAGCTCAGCCAGACGACCTTGTGTCTGCCACTGAGCTTGCTGAGCCACGAGAGCCTCCTGCTCGCGCTGTTGCTGTTCCATCAGCTGGCGCTGTTGTTCCTCGAAATCACGCTGCGCCTGGAGCTGCGCCTGCTGCTGCGCCAGGAGGGCTTGCTGCTGACGCTCCTCCAACACACGCTGCTGCTCCTCGTACTCCCTGTTCTGGCGGTCCAGCTCGCTCTTCCAAAACTCGGACATCTCGTCCGGCCCTTCGTTCTTTGGTTCTTGGGGCGGGGTCGGCTGACGCTCGATCTCTTGTTTCGGCCGCGCGGGGAGGGCGGGGGCCTCATCGTCTTCGGCGAGGAGGTTCGGAGCGTCTTGAGGCAGCTTTGGAATGGTGATGAGGCTGGTAAGGTAACGGAGGTTAGAGCACTCGTAGTAAAACTTAACCAATCGGTAGTGCTGGGCGTTGTATCGTTCTCGGAGGGGCTCGAGAGCTTCGTCATCGCCGGTGGCTGCGACAATGTCAGTCTTGAATCTCTGGCTTTGGAGACGCGCGAATCGCTAACTAGAGTGCATTGCTCGCAGCATGCTGGTAATGAACTTGTAGATGCCGTAACTCTCCTGAACCAGGGGCACCAAGGCGGCGATACGACACTCGTTATTTCCAACATTGCGGAAGTGAGAGAAGATCAGCTTCTGGAATTGCTCGATCTTGTCCTGCAGCACCATGAGGTCACTAATGGTCTCGTAGCCCTCGTTGGGGTCGTTAATAGCCTTTAAGCTCAGGTACTCCTCGTACTCGAAGGTGCCGTTGAACTCGGGGTGCTGATGGTGGAAGGAGAGCTTTGCGAGGAGGTAGTAGACATATTCGCGGATAAGAGGGCCGTAACCACGCATGCCTTCGCCTCCACCGCCCATGCCGCGGTTCAGGCTGTCGATCCAGCCGCGGTTCGCCATCGCCTCTTTCAGGGCGCTAGGATGACCCTCCTGAAGGACCTTGTGTATTGTAATGAGGGCCTTGAATGTCTGGACTTCGTCGGCGAGAATCGGCTGACTAGAAGGGACAAGCTGTGAGTAGGAGTTGGTCCGAAGGATGGCGCGCAACGTACACCTTGATGCCAGACCAGAAGGCGGCTGAAGAACGGTGGTCCCATGTGTATACGATGCATGCTCGTACGTGTTTGCGCTTTGGGGAGATCTCTTCGGCGTTGGTGGCTTTCTTGATGTTGATTGCGAGTTCCTGGTCGGTTCTGCAAAGATTAGTTCTCCTTATCTCTTGTCCCCGCCGCGACAGTGATTCACGAACTTGGTATGTTCCATGCCACGTACGGTAGCCATGGCTGCGGTTGGTAGCGGATCAGCTCCGCGACGGTATTATTCGGTAGGATGCTCAGGAAGTATGTGCACGGCTGCAAGCAGAATGATCTGTCGAGAGCTCTCGAACAAACCCCCTGGAAATCACGAGACAATTACCCCCGTCGAGGCCCGACTCCGCGCAATCCAAAAGAACAGCAAAAGAGAATGTGTACAGGTATCACGATGAGAGAACTGAGGAGAGAGGAGAGGAGGAGGGAAGCAAGGCTCCTTTCTGGTTATCCCGCTGTAAGTGAGGAGTTCGGGTCGTCGTCAGCTTTGACGAAGCTCTGGCAACTTGGAGCGTGGCACCTTCTTGGGCGCGACAGCTTTTATCTTTCAGTGGCTGGGCTCCGACGTGACTCGGGAGGCGGGTGGGAAGCGTCATAAGGGTACGTATTCTTGCATTGATGTGGGGCATCCACTTTACGAGAGATTGCCATGGTTGGGAGTCGGTGACCGGCGAAAGATTATCCGACCAGTGTTCACAGGACCTAGGTAGGTACCTAGTGTGGACGTTTTGCATGGATATAGGGGCGCTCCGAAGAAAAAATGTAGAACCCAGGCGATGACAGAGCAATCCATCTTTGATAGAAAATCGAGGACTCTACAGACATAGCGCAGTGGAATGATCTTTGTTGGCACACAGGACAAACTCTCCATTGATCAGTCAATCCGCATCCAGAACAAGGCAGATCAGCCGGAGATACACCACGACAGATATCTTTGAAGGCAAAGATTGAGCGTGCTTCGAAACGATGTCTTTTTGGTCTCATTCCCTATGGACATCAAAATGCAAGCCCTTGCCATGCAGAGTTCTTTCCCATCCGGACGCAATACCCCAAGCAAAAAGTAGCAAGCACCACCAACCCCGCAGAAATCTTTTCTTTTAGATCGTAGTCTCGTAGGGAAGAGGGGTGAGGGTCTCGGGAGGGTTGTCGGTGAGAGAGACTGTTCGGGCGTCCCGGGGGCCAGCGGGCTGACGCTTGACCTGGACCGCGACACCGTCGGCCTTGGCCTGCTTCTTGGCCTCGGCGTTGGCCTTCACTCGCTTCAGGAAGTCCTCTCGGGATCGGGAAGGCTGGATGTGCTCGATTCGGATGTTGATTCGCTTCTCCATGTATCGGTGCTTGACCTTCTTGTAGATGATGATGCCGACAGCTGACTTGGTGACATTGTAGATGACACCAGTCTTGCCGTGGTAGACCTTGAAGGGCATGCTGTGCTCAGATGTTAGCCCTCCCGCTCCATCGGGCAAAGTTTCCAAGCGCTCAAGTTCGTCACTCGAGTGTTGTCGTAAGGGTGAAGGCGTTTTCTTACCCCTTCTGGACGGCACCGTTCGTCTTGATGTCGACGATATCACCGACGCTATCCAACCAATCAGTTTTTGTCGCATTCATTCGTGGGCGCTGTGTTCGCACTCACCGGTACTGTCGGAGATAGGTGTTCAGGGCAATCATGCCCTTCTTGCGGAAGTCCCGGCTGAAGGCATACTGGGAAAATCATCAGCGTGGTTCGCATGTCGTTGAATTCGAGCCAAACGTACGCGGGTGCCCGCTCTCTTTCCGTAGGAGTGACCCATCTCGAATCGTGATCTGCGGACGCGGGAGGGTTGGGGTTAGTAGTCGTGGTTGGCGAAAGAGATGGTGAAGTCCTTCGCTTGGTGTTGTGGATTTCATGAAGGCTGCTTGTGGGAGCGGATCCTAGGATAATCCGATTTTTTTTTTGCCGCTGCGGTAGGGCAAGGGCGGCCGTGTGTGGGCCACCAGCCCCGTTAGGGTTCTTCGCGAATTTTCCCACGTGACCATCTCCGAAGGCCAAATTTACACCCCACAAGTCGACGATTTCCCGAGCCTGTGTGCAAAAGTTCAACTCCCGCCAAACACCAAGGAGCAAGCCAAGTGAGTGCCATCACCAACAACATCACCACCACCACCACGCGCAGCAATTGACAATTCTCCAGGATGCCTCCTCGCGCCCATTCGAAGACCTCCCGTGTCCCCCGCAGACCCTTCGAGTCTGCCCGACTGTCAGTATCACCGGCCACTGAACATGAGCTTGTCTCTGTTTAAGTCGATTGTGAAGGAAAACTGACACGATACGAATAGGGACTCTGAGTTGAAGCTTGTTGGCGAGTATGGCCTCCGCAACAAGCGTGAGGTCTGGCGAGTCGGCCTGACTCTGTCCAAGATCCGTCGTGCTGCTCGGTAAGCTTGAGATTTGCGCTTAGTGCGCACCGACGACTTAAGATTTTCTAACCATTCGCACAGTCAGCTTCTTACCCTCGACGAGAAGGACCCCAAGCGTCTCTTTGAAGGCAACGCCCTCATTCGCCGTCTCGTCCGCGTCGGTGTCCTTGACGAGTCCCGCATGAAGCTGGATTACGTCCTGGCTCTCAAGATCGAGGATTTCTTGGAGCGCCGTCTCCAGACCTGCGTCTGGAAGCTCGGCCTTGCCAAGTCTATCCACCACGCCCGTGTCCTGATCCGTCAGCGCCACATCCGAGTGGGCAAGCAGATCGTCAACGTCCCCTCGTTCATCGTCCGCCTCGACTCTCAGAAGCACATTGACTTCGCTCTCACCTCGCCCTTCGGCGGCGGCCGCCCTGGTCGTGTTCGCAGAAAGAAGGCTAAGGCCAACGAGGGCGGTGACGGTGAGGAGGAGGAGGAGGATGAGGAGTAAATGCACCAGAACATGCAAAACCGATTCTCACTGTTGGGTGACGGAATACCACTCATGGGAAGGGGATTCTCTTCATAGCTTGCGGCGTTGGCCAGAGGATAAAAATGGAATGATTTCGCCGAATGGTAATGACAAGCAAAACCTCTGGTGTCTGTCCTCAACTGTGTACATGAGTCTCGCGAAACATGCAACCAAATTCCACAACATTCCAGAAAGTTTGTCTGCCAGCTTGACGTGAGGTTAAACTTGGAACGTTTGTGCCATATATTTTATTTTTGTGCCCAAGAGAATAATAGGTCATGGCCCAAAAGAAGTGGCATTAGTTACCCTGTCCTTTTTCCCGAGCCGATTTCCAACCTGGCTGGGGATCTAGGTAGGTATTATACAGAGGCGGATAAGGCTTCCTGGTCAGGTCACTGGTTCTCTTATTCCCATTCCATGGCTGCTGGATACAGAAGGGAGCTTATTATCCTCATCGTATACCCAACACGCGTTCCCAAGGCAAGAAATATACATTGAACACAAATTAACATTACGACATCACCACTCTAGGGATAGGTTACCAACTCCCTCATCCAGCGCTGCGATCACCGGCTGGCTCGCATTTCGCTGGCCCCTGGTCTTGCTGGCCTGCTTCATCCGTGTCCAGAAAACCGGGCAGTCCTTGCTAACGCACTGGACATCCTCAACAGGAGCAAGTCCTGAGCAGCTACGGCAGAGCGACAGCAATTCTCCCAAGCGACGCTCCTCAGTTGCTAACCGTGTCTGAAGTGTGAGCAATGACCCGGGTGCGTTGGCACGACAAGCTGGGCATAGAGGGTTATCTTGGCGAGCAAACTTGGCGGCGCAGACAAGGCAGTGTGAGGACTTCATATACGACTCGAGAGTCGTTTTTCTGGTTCCGAGACCAGTAGTGCGGCGCACACGTTGTACCTTGGGCATCTCGTCATACCACTGTCGCACGTTGGCACCCACAAGGTTGAAGATACGCTCGAGTGGAGGAATCAGATTTTTGGAGATGTAGTACTCAGAATCGAGCTGCCAGTGCGGGTTGTCGAGGAGCTCTTCGGGTGCCACACACCGGTCGATGAGCCGCGCTCCGGGGGCACCGGTAATGACAACGTAGGGAACTCGTTCGCCGTACTGCGGTTCTGCCCTTGCGTCTTCGAGCATGCGTTTGGTGCTGATGAGTGCTCCCGCTGGTGGGGGGCCTTTGTCGGCGTATGTTCCAAGACGGACTTCTTTGGCAAAGCAAAAATCCTGGGCTGAAACGTTGTTGTGCATGATCTTTTGGCACTGCTTTTGGAAGTACGCCTTGATCTGACTTAGATCCGCCGTCTCGAACAGGAGCCGAAGCGCCTTTTCCTCAATCTTCTGCTCTGCTGGGGTACCGTCACGGCGGACCGTCTCGATTCCCTTGGCATCAAAATCAGGCTTTGTTTGGTCTCGGCTCTCGTACTTGTAACCAACATATCGCTTCTTGGCCAAGAGAACGCATGGGTGGTAGACCTTTTCAAACTTTAGCTTGATTGGCCGGGGATTCCTCTCGGTAATCGCCTTGGCAATCTCGTTGCCAATATCGAATGCCTCATGTCTTGTTCTGCCCTTCAAGTAGACAAACAAACTGTCTGTATCGCCGTAGACAACCTCGGCGCCCCATTTTTCCACCGAATGGATGTGCGCAATTGCTCTCTCTAGGGTTTCTCGGCCAGTCTGCACGATGCTGTCGGCTATCTCAGAACACGGCATGCGTCCAGAGAAGGATGCTGACGTGTAACCGTAGGTGACGTTGGCGAGAAGCTTGAGGGCCAGCTGTCGATTGTTCAGGAGTTGCTGTAGCGTCTTGTCGCCCTTGTCCTGCTTCATCCCACTCTTGACCATGACTCGGGTTTCGAGGATCTCGGTGAGCATCTTGGCGAGCAGCGACTTGCGGATTCCGGCCTTGACGTACATCATGCCGTTGGGAGCGATGTTGATGTTGTCTTCTAGGAGGGTAAGGAGACCCTGCTGGCGTTTGTACTCTGTGAACCCCATCTTGTTCATGCCTCTCCAACTTGTGATCCTGCCAAGAAACGTCGAGTAGCAATAGTTGTACGCGATCATGACACTCGGATACAGGCTTTGGAAGTCTAGGACCAACAGAGGACTGTTGTAGAAGGCGCTCTGTGGTTCCATGACGAGGGGCAGACACTCCAGAGCGTTTTGACCACCAACTTGCCTGCGGCTGGGCGACACGAGGAGAAAGTTCTCTGGTTTTGCAATCCTGAACATGATCGACTCAACCTTGAATTGTGATCCTCGCGAAAAGACCGAGAAGAAGTCCACGCCGAGGAGCCGGGCTTGTTCGCTGGTTCTGGCGACGAGCTCGTTTGCCTCGAGGATCTCCATGTCGAGTCGCGCGCGGTCTTGGTAGTAGCGCAAAACCCTGTCCAGCTCGCGATGCTTGCCGTTTTTGTACCAGCTGGTTAGGGACTTCCAGGAATAATGGGGTATCCGACGGTGGAGTAGATGCCACACGACGTTCTCCATTGTATACTGAAGCAGATTCAATTCGCCTCTCATGGCTCGCCAAATATTGATCATGTGTCGGCCCGTGACTCGGATTGTCGAGGTTGTGTTGAACCCCCATCGATCATTCTCCTTTCCAAATCTCCCATGCGACTCGGTTTTCATGCGAGAGAATTCATCGCAAAGATTGTAGTCGTACTTTAACCGTGCTCTCTCAATCAAGTAACCCCACGAGCTGCCATGGACCTCATATCCTGTCAGAATATCGGGGTCATGGGTCCTCACAATCTCCACCATTCGGACCATAAGGTCAAGTTCAGAAGCTTCATCGATGACTTCGGATGTCGTCTGGCGCCGGATGCGCCGAGGCAGATCAGTATTGTTGGATAGCACTATGATCCCGGTCTGAATCGCGTCGGAAGAGTTTTGGCTACCGATGATGGTTTCGTCAGACTTGAGTGCCCAGAAGACACACTGGACTTCATCCTCCTCGGGATTTGGAAACAGTTTTCCTCTGGTGTTTACATGAATCTCAAGACTCATGGTGCTCATGTACTGAGCTTCATGCTCCACGCTTGTCGATTTCTTTCCTTTGCTGTATTTGAACCCGTGCTTGTTCTTAGGGGTTGGCCCGTCGATCTGGGAGTGATAGTGTTTGGGACTAGATTTGGGGGTGGGTTTTGTGTCTCCGTCCCTGGAACCTTGCTTTTCGAACAACCAGCTCTGGACCTCGTCCAACGTTGGAGGTGGATTCGCGAACTCCCAGCTTCTCCACGAACATTTCTTCCTCTGTCGCTCATATAAAAGATCAGTGTTGGGCTTGTGAGCGCGGCTCTCTCGCTTGAGCCCAAAGTTAGCTGGCCCGGCTGCCGCTGGGTCGAATTCAGGGAGAAAAGGCAACGTATTGCCTTCCAACCGGAACTCCTTCCCCGCATATTCTCGCATCCGGCCGGGGACATCCTTCTCTCTGCTGTAGTAAGCATCTTGATAGATGGCATCCGGAACAAGATAATCTTTCAATGAAGAAGAAACAGACGCCGGAGGTGGGGGTAGCGACGGAAGCAAGTAGACTTGAGAGCCTGAAAACCTCTCCATAGCTCTTTGGATTTGGGACTGCTGGCTCTCGACGTTTTCTTCGTAAGCGCCCGACGATAAGAATGAAGAAGACACCGAAAGCCTGGATTCATCAACAGGAAGGAAGGTGCCAGGATCAAAGGACACATGTTTGATATGCTGAGCATCATCGCTTTGCTGAGAAGCGGACTTCTGACTCCTTTGGCTTAGGTGGAGTTTCGTGTTCGGGTGGTTTTGGTCCTTGACAGTAGGAAAGTTCAGTTTTTGGCTGGAGCCAGCAGCTTCCTTCGATGTTGAACCAGAGCCTCTGTTCCGCGACGAACGTCCTTTGAGAATCGAGGGTCCCCTAAAGGGAGATGCAGAAAGCTTGCTCGGATTCGTTGGGGGAACAGGAACCAGGTGCATTTCGTCATCGTCGATGAGGGGGGCCTTGAGCTTCGGCCGTTTGGTTGGGGCTTGAATTGATGAGAGGTTGGACAAGGACCGCTTGAGGAGGATTGGATCGGATGGCTTTGAGGGTAATGTCTTCCAAGAACGGCCGATTAAGCCCTCCTTCTCTGCGAAAGCAAGCAACTCTTTGCTCAGCGGAAAATCGGGCAGGCTCCCCGACTTCAGCCCGCTCTGGCAGACTCCAAGAACTGACGCCGAGGTGACAGGCGGCTCATCCATGGCAATGAGTGTGGCGCCCGGACCGAGACGTGCCTCTGGAGATCGGTCCAAAGAACCACGAGAGTGTTTCCCTGCAGCTTTCTCCATCGATACCATCATTGCAATGGCTTCTTCATCCGAGTCGTCGGGGAAGAAGTCGTCATGCGCTTCACCGACCTGGATATCATGACGCTCATCGACCTCCATACTGCTTGCTGGGTCCCGCTTTGCTTGGCCTGCACCCGCGGGAAATCCTAGTGCTGGTGCGAGGTTTGATGGGAAAAGGTCTTCAACTGACTCCAAAGCAGTCCGGACGTGATACTCGCAAGGAGGCGTCTTCGCAAAGGTCTCAAAGGTGAGCCCACAAGCGTCAGCCGCGTCCTTCTCGGCCGAGATGAGATCTCTGATCTGATCTCGATACTCTTCCTCATGGATCCAACCCTGTGGCTGCGAGTCTCGAGGGTTGGCCGACATTGACACAAGGACTTCAGGGGGAAACGGGCTACTGCCTTGGTCAGGGTTGTGCATCTTGCGCTTGCGCCTCTTGGTTTCGTCCTTCCACAATCCCGCCATGCTGTAGACAAGTTTCAGATCGGCAGGAAGGGGGTTGGTCCGCTCGACGAAGTTGTGATGCAGCGGGCGTTCTTTTACTTGCTTGCGGTTGGTTATGTCTTGGACGCAGACATCCACTTCTATCGAGCAATGGCTAACTCTTGGAAGTGTGCTCTCATCAGTGATGTAGTCGTGAGGAATAGACCGACTATGCCAAAGATGTGATGAGTTTGCACCCTGGCTGTATTCAGGGACAGGAGATCGGAAATGGGCCCTCAACGAGTCCAGGTAGTCGCATCCGTATAGGTTGAAGTCGGTCATGAATTGGAGGAGATACTGAAGGTGCGCTTCGTAGGGCTGGAACTTGTGCTTCATGATGACGCCTTGCTGCAGAAGATCTGCTAATCTGGTCATGACAACCGGATTGAACATATAAATCTTCAAGTAGAAGCGATACCCGACATGGAAGCCGTAGAAAGGAATCCCTTTGACCAGGGTGATCCTGGCGACGAATCTCGCGTTATCGCCATTCTGATCCCGTCGGTAGCTGACTGACAACGCGTGATCTATGGACAGATGAAGACGGTAGATGTAGGCACCGACTTGAAGAAGGGTCAATCAAAGCCTTGGTACGAAGAAGAGTTGGACAAACCTTCGTCAGAAGCTAAGCCTCCTTGATATTCCACATACAAGTATGGAAAAGCTCCGTGAATGTGCGCGCAGACCTTTTGACCTGTCTCGGTGGAGCCAAAGACTCTGACGACAGGAACTTTGGGCCCTTTGGAGATCTGCGAAGGCCGGACGTCATTGCGAAGTTGAGGGTCATATCGCGTTGGCGTGGCTTGGTAGTGGTCGATACAGTTCAATCTGACCCGGAACAAGTCCATGTTCCTCGTGCTTCGGATCCATCGAGGCTCAGAGAAGGGCGGCTAGAAGGCATTCGAGCAAAGCATAGCCGAGAAGGTTGTGTTTATTAACGGAATACTTCATCCCACGGTGGCCTGGACTGTGTGTAACTGATGGGACGCGCCTGTCTGCGGACCCATGTCGATGCGCTTTGGTAGTCGCGCAATCACGTGACGATAAGCTTGCTTATCTATCAAGCTGCTGGTGCTGGCTTTGCGGCCATGATCATGCCGTCCAGTTCCGTCCCTCAACCAGCTTTTCCACCGACTATCATATTCCGCATACGCCCGAAAGCTCACGCAGAGACCACTCGCCCAGATTTAATCATCACCGCTCGCCATGGCGCAGCCGCCGCCAGCAAAACCGCCGCCCGGTGCCGGCGCTGCGTCGAAAGAGGAAAACATCTACATCCCATCTTTCATCAGTAAACGGCCGTTCTACGCTGGGGAAGAAGGAGACGACAACGATTACCTCAAGCACCAGCGTCGCGAAGAAAAAAAAGAAAAGTCCCAATGGTATGACCGTGGCAGGAAAGCCGGTCCGGCTGCTACCAAGTACAGGAAAGGCGCGTGCGAGAACTGTGGCGCGATGACACACAAGAAGAAGGACTGCTTGAGCCGTCCTCGAGCCAAAGGTGCAAAGTGGACGGGCAAAGACATACAGGCCGACGAGGTGATTCAGGATGTGAAGATGGGATGGGACGCGAAACGCGATCGCTGGAACGGCTATGATGCCAAGGAATATCGCGACGTGGTGGACGAGTACAACCAGATGGAGCAGCTTCGGAAAAAGGCAACGTCGGGGTCAGACGACGAGGAGGAGAACGATGAGGGCGACAAGTATGCTGAAGAGAACGATATGAGCAAGCATCAGAGTACAGCGACGCGGCAACTGCGGATTCGAGAAGATACAGCCAAGTATCTGCTAAATCTCGACTTGGAGTCTGCAAAATACGACCCAAAAACACGATCACTGGTTGATGCTGGCGCAACAGCGGATAAAGCATCGAGTGTGTTTGCCGAGGAGGGGTTCATGCGATCATCTGGTGATGCTGGTGCGTTTGAGAAGGCGCAACGATACGCTTGGGAAGCGCAAGAGAAGTCTGGCGATACCACTCAACATCTCCAGGCGAATCCAACAGCAGGAGAGTTTTACCGGAAGAAGGAGAGAGAGGAGGTAGAGGCGAAGCGCGCAGAGCGAGAACAGGCTCTGCTGGAAAAGTATGGTGGCGAGCAAAAAACGATGCCAGCGGCTCTCCGCAGTATGGCAGTGACTGAGTCTGAGAGATTTGTCGAGTACGACGAAGCGGGCCTGATTAAGGGAGCACCAAGGAAGGAGGCCAAGTCCAAGTATGCCGAGGACGTGTACATCAACAATCACACCTCCACCTGGGGCAGCTGGTGGTCCAACTTCAAATGGGGCTACGCGTGCTGTCACTCCTTTATGAAAAATAGCTACTGTACAGGAGATGAGGGCAAGCAGGCATGGGAAGCTGCCGAACGGCAGCGCACAGGTGCCAATCTGATCGAGGACACTGAGGAGGGTTACAAGGAGGGGCAGGTCACGGATGATGGAGAGAAGGATTCTGGGGAGGCCAAACCGCGGAAGCGGACACGAGAAGAAATGATGAACGGAGTGACCGAGGAGGAGCTGGACGAGTACCGGCGGAAACGCACGGCAGCGGATGATCCGATGGCGAAACTTTTGGGCAAGGACGAACTTCTAGCATAGCGATCAATTCACGTGGATTCAATATCATGATGTGTTTAGGCAGACCATAGGCCTTATGATTGATGCTCCCTCTACTATCCTTGCGTCTCCTAAGTTCAACCACCAGGTGGCCCATCAGGGCCTCTACATCACCACTACCGAGTCTCTAATAAGTCAGGGGTCCTATATTCCGTAGGTATTCTCCTTGCATCCTTCATCAGGGACTCTAGGAGCGCCAAAGATTTCCGCACCGGAAATGATTGTTTGGTGAACGAATGAAGGGCAACTCTTTCTCGCCCGGACCGAGTCGCCGGAGCCCAATGAGCATCAAAAGTGTAGCCCTGGTAGCCCTGGGTAGCCCTGGTTGGGCGTTTACAACCGTACCGTTAAGCGCGCCACCATGTGCACTCGTTTCATCCAGGACGATATCCAGCTATTACGTAGCTTAGGTGGTGGAGTAATCGCGCTGCAGTAGAGGTGCTACGTAGGTACCTGGGTTGTCTTGACTAAGTACCTAGTACCTACCTGCCTATGCAGTCCCCAAGTTTAGGAGCGACCTACTGCTATATAAGTTACCTGGTCATTTACCCAGATTATTCCTTCCCTCCATGGGTGCTAACATCAAGCATGTCATCCAGTGGCTCACCGCGGATCAGGGGGACTCTTTCTGCTTATTAATACCTACCCATGCTCGGGCTCCTTCGGGTACTGAAAATACCCCGGTGCTTTGATTCGAGCCATACGCCAGGGAGGCTCCTCATGGACTTCTTCTCAGGGATGTCTGTCACATCCCCAGCGCGCAATGACCAGTCGGTGTGAGAGGTGAGTGTGGTCTCTGGGGCTGTTGTCAAGCATCTCCAAGCGCTTAATACGCGCCTCTGGTTGGACCCAGGCCTCCGCCCTGACACACTGCTTTTCTGGTACCTTCAATTCTGGTCGTTCGTGCCAACGGGCAAACCGTCTCCCATTCGACGACTTTCCTGAGCATGTACGTGCTGTCCAGCAGCGCACACCCAACATGCAGATTCTCAGCCCAAAAAAAGCCGACCAGGAATCTGCGCCAACGCAACCAACACATCGGGCGGTTTGCCAGCCCCCGAATCTGTGTCTGCTGCAGTTTCTATTGATTTCAACTGTGTCCATTTATACCTACAGTGTTACTTGGTTTTCATTTGGAAAGCGCGGCGATTTCGTTGAGGCCTCGCCTTTGCTCACATATATTCCCTCTGGCAGGGAAGATGTGTGTTGGCATTGCGCGGTTCGACTGAGGAGCTGCAGACATGAGGATCGGTTGCTTGCAGTTCGCGCCCCAGGTGGGAGATGTCGATAACAATCTCAATCGGGCGGATGCCGTGTTATCAAGAGAGAACCTAGACGGCCTAGACGTTCTTGTCCTGCCCGAACTTGCTTTCTCCGGTGAGTATTTCCATGGGCTAACAGCATTAGTATTCGTGATGAGATACTAATACTCTGCAAGGATACAACTTCAAATCGCTGCAAGACATCGCTCCATTTCTCGAACCCTCCGGCTCTGGCATCACATCTCTCTGGGCTAGAACAATCGCTCTCAAATACAACTGTGTCGTTGCCGTTGGATACCCCGAAAAAGTAGACGTCACAGCGAAGTGGCCAACCGGCCCAGAGTACTATAACTCAGTCATCGTCGTCAACAGAGACGGCGAGACTATCGCCAACTATCGGAAGTCGTTTCTTTATTATACCGATGAAAAATGGGCACTAGAAGGGATTGGAGGCTTTTATGATGGCTTCATTACTGGCCTTGGGAGTACCACTATTGGCATCTGTGAGTATTAATGAATGCGTACGTCGTTTCTTTGTTAATACGTAGTATAGGCATGGATATCAAGTGAGTGTTCACTACTCCGCACAGCAGGAGGAAATTGAGCTCATCCTGACCTTACCTAGTCCCTATAAATTCTAGGCGCCATGGTACGCATTCGAGTTTGCTTTCCATATTCTAGAATTGGAATCAAACCTAGTAATTGTATTGATGGTCTGGATGACCAGGGAGGAGCCCCGGCAGTTTACACGGATGCCGAACAAACCGGATATGGACACCCTCACCTACTGGGTCAAACGCCTCGAACCCCTTATTCGCTCCGAGACCCAAGACGAGATCATCGTCATCTTTTGCAATCGCTGCGGCAGCGAAGACGACGCACTGTATGCGGGCACGAGCGCCGTGATTGGCATCCATGACGGGGAGGTCAAGGTCTACGGCCTTCTCGGGCGCGGGGAGAAGGAGCTCCTGGTTGTAGACACCAACAACACCCCTTACGCAAAGCTCGTCCAGCGACCGGATGCTGGGGTTTCGGGCATCGAGACGGTTGGTCATATCCAGAAAACAGGTGATTCCAGCAATACCACCGGAAAGGGGGACTCGAGCGATGCCGTACGCAGCGGCAAATTTCACGACGGTCGACGAATCAGTCCTGACGCCGGAAGCCATGATGCGAAACAGATATCTTCGCCACCGCCGCCGCGGCGGCCACCTCTGATTCCCGTTGACTTGACCAACAACTCGGCCAGAAGACGTCAAGCACCGACGATTTCCCTCCCCAAGGAGCCAGGCTTGGTGAACAGTTCTTGGCCACACTCTCCTGGAACCAACAGCGTCGGCATTCCAACGCCCTCGGCTCCAAGCCCGACACTAATGACCATCCGACCAAGGCTCATCAATCCCGAGTCCCCGCCGATTCTTCCCCATCAATACCCCTTGGACCATCCCATGAGTGCTGCATCTTTAAGCTCGGAGAGGTCAATCCAATCCGTCAGGCAACGAGTCCGAGGCTTCCATTCAAACGATACGCTCAAACCCCCGTCCACCAGAAGATAGCACACCGTACCCTCATAGCTCTGCGCCCTTGAGCGGATATCCGTCAAATTTCTTCTCCGAGAAGCGGATTTATGGTGGCCACATCACTACCGCAAGTGGTGACGCAATCAACCCCGGTACTCCGTTCGAGGATACATCTCCAATCTCACCACGTCGGTATGGCTGGCAGACCTCCAACAGCCTGCACACTCCAGCTTCAGCCGGAGCCTGGACGCCTGGGACTGTCATCGGGAGGAAGCCGGAACCCTTTCCGTGGCCCGCTCTAACGGGGGACGCACGACCTCCAAGTCAAAATGCTGCTGGAGACAGACAGAAAGACAGCGTGATCCCTGAAGGCACTCGGCACCCACAATCTCAGTCCCTAGGCCCGAATCGGGCCACCAAGGCCAGCATAACGACACATCCGGAGCCTCCCACGTCCCGAAATGGAACCATTCAGGCAAGCCCTGAGAAAGAGAAGACCCCCCCGCGACAATCATCCCCGAAATCGCAGCAGACTGCCAGCCGCTCAAAAATGCATGAGAGGACTGAATCACCCGTCGTCGGCGAAAGCAGTATCAGTGCAGCACCATCATCGCAGCCACCGGAGGGGGGCCTCTGGCGAGCCGAGTCTGTAAACAGGGTGCGTGCTGGTTCTATTACTGCTACCCCGGCCGTTGAGCGGCCGCAGTCCCCCAAGTCCAGGAACTGCAGTCGTAGTCCACCCAGTGAGGCTACTGACTTCCAACCCGAGCACCATATGATTCCCATTGCTGCAAGCCCGAGTATTCTCAGGACTGGGTCACGAGAGCATTATCGGCCGTTGTCGCGAGCGTCTTATCACCCTCGCAGTCACTCCTTTGCCGCAATAGGGGCTAATTTTGGCGATAATAGCCAAACTGGCAGGCCTGACTCTGGACTCGATAATATCGCTCGTTTCGCCTCGCGCCCGGCCAGTCGAGGTCGAACCCCTGGCCCCAAGACGTCTCCCACCAATGGCGCGCCGGATTTCCCCTTGGTCGCTGCTGAACGGGCGTCGTCAGCGGACTCGACTTGGAATGACAGGTTGCACAGCCGCGTCCAATAGCCCGGGTCTCGGAGCAGGCAGTCCCGAACCAGAAGGCCTCCATCCACTCGTCACCGACAGTCCCTGTCCAACGAGGATGCCTCGGCTGAGTTTGCTAGGGCTGAGGCAATCATCTGCCCGAACTGTCCTGTCCACGGCCGTCGATCCTCGTCCAGTGGAACTCGCAACGGCGAAAACTCGACTTCGGTTGCACCATCAGGGTCGACGTCGACTCCGGTAGAGAGACGAGCCTCAAGTGCCAGACCATTGAACAACACGGACCTCCTCGAGCAGGCAGAGGCCTCAAGTGCTAGACCATTACACAACGCGGACCTCGTCGAGGAAAGACGACCCTCGAGTGAGAGACCATTACACAACACGGACCTCCTCGAGCTGATAGAAAGGCGAGCCTCAAGTTCCAGACCGCTGAACCTCGCGCAGGCAGGAGAAGGGCCTGGATTGTCAGATGACGCCCGGCGGCAGCCCACTCTCGAACATCTGCAGATCCCCAACAGTGGAGATGCACAGCTCTTGTCGGCGACTGAGCCAGCCTAGATTAGTGACTGCGGTTCGTTCACCGAGACTCTTCAGACCCTTTCGACGTCGGGTCAGTTGCCTTGTACACCGTCCTTCTTCGACGCAACCACGCCCAAGGCAATGACGCTCAACACGGACGTGGTAGATTTTGAAGCTTTGTGCAGCAGGGAACTGGACGGGTCCGAAAAAACGCTCACAGCTCGATATGCCGAGGTGGGTGTCGTGAGCGTATGACAGGCACCGCAACGGTTTGGTAGACGATACAGTTTGGAAGATGACTGTGGCGCATGTATGCAGCGTTTAGACAGCAAGCGGAGGATGTGGATTCGAATTGCACAATCATTGATGAAGTTTTGGAGTTTTGACAGCTCGGTTACGATAGCATTTTGGACAGCGAGACAGCAGAAATATAAAAACCAGATCATTCGTACAACCCTTGGCGCAGCCGTCGACTGACTGTCAACGTCGCAGGCCCCCGCATCCACCTTTTGCGGCTGTGATCCAATGAAGAGAGCTTGAATGTATCACAAGGGTATTACGTCGCTGCGCCTTGTAGGTTTTAGCTGGTGCTTCAACGTTGCAGCTTCTGTAGGCACCAAACCATGCATTAGGTGGTTTGCTCAGGAAACCACCAAGTTCTTCAGACTCAGCACCCGGCAAGCATGTTTGGAACCCCCCGAAACATGCGTCGCATCTTCGGAGCAGCCACACGCTTCACCGGTTGCCCCGAGAGCTATACCCAGTCCAGGACACCCTCATGATAGTTAACTGCTCCAAGTTCGCCGATACTGGACACCCTCGCGGCAAGCCCGACGTCGTGCACTTAGCCAGACCAAGAGCAGGAGCCAATGCGACAACCACAGAGACGAGGGCTATAGCAATCGCAACACATGCCAGCACTAGCGGAAGACAATCATGCCGTGCTGCAAGCCCGGTGCCGCATGTCAGGCCGGCCCTTGAGCTGTATGTAGCATATAGGGCGGTTAAAGAACCGATGACTGTTCCGCCGCCTCTGGTGTCCCCTCCAAATAGCCCCGAACACCGCTCCGCAGGCCAGGTGAGAGGTATCGGGGAAGGTTGCTTTCCTGAACCGCTTCTCCACCTCCTCTTCTGGTAGGTCAGCATAGGGCTCCTCGCCGACCATGATGAAGTAGATGACTGAGCCCAGGGCAGAGATGCCGTTGGTCTTGTCTGCCGCGCGGAACCTTTCTTGTCTTTCGTGACCTCGTCATGGTTGGCCGTTTATCCTCCCAGCGCTCGTATGCACCCAAACTCTGGCGTTCCCTTGCGAGGTCTGAAGACGATGATGCGGTCGGTCGGATGGGACTCATAGATGGGACCACGGCGACTGCCAGAGGCACGGCAGCTCGACGTCTCGCGCCGGACAGGGTGGGGGAACTCTCATCAGTTTATCGTCGAGGAATAGCACCTCCACCGCTCTCTGAAGGGGATCAAGCCTCGGGTCCATGTGTTGTCACGCCTGGCGGAGCCTCACTGCGCGACTGATGGTGAAAGAAGAGAGGTGGCGTAGCCCATTGGGGGAGAGAGAGAGCAACCATGACGCCGCAGATCCTCGACCTGCTATGCTGCCCTTTTACCAGTGGCACGCGAAGTGCCGAGGTGATGGGCACCAATACCTGAATGGTTCTTATTAGAGGGCATGTTCTATTTTGCTCAATAGTTGCAGTGGTCCTTGGCACGAAGCAAACGACCTCCTTTCAACGTTTTTAGTGGCGGGGCCTCTTCTCCTTCACAAAACCATTCCACGCACATTTATTATATTAAACCCAATAGAAGCGCATTCACCGAGAAACCTGTCATCAAGAATCTAAATCCCATTCAAGATGTTTCGTTACCTGGAGCGAATCATCCTGCGCCGACTCCCTCCCTGCCACGATGCGACAGCTCATCGTCAAGCCATACTGCCATTCGACACTCGAAGCAGTGTGCTCATTTCAACCCGGATATCCAGTCTAGCCCTAGATTTCTTTTGCAGCGCACATAGCAGCCCATTCCATGTCTTTCCACCATCCGACTCTTTTTCCAGCCTACCCTGGCGGGTTGTATGGTAGTTGACAACCACTATGATTCTCGATCCGTTGTACTCTAGGATCAAGAAAGACTCCCCGGTCCAGCGGCAATGGTCTAACCCGAACAATGGTGTTCCCCCTCTCTTCCCTACTAGTTCGTGCGAAGTTGTTTCCTATGAGGTCATGAAAGTTCCAGGACGGCAGGTCTCGGCCAAAGACGATACTAGGAACGGACTGGCGATCAGCAGCCCATGCAACGATGGTGGAAAGTATGGTCGGGCTAAGAAGAGGAAAAAAAAAGACACCTAGAACCCTGCTCCTGGCGTTACGATGGCATCTGGATCCATCATTTGCGGCGGGGGGTGGCTCGTGATGGGCCCGCGCGGGCCGGGCCGAGGTCAGCTTACAAAAATAGCTCAGCGCATCACAATGCCTTCCAAGGCATCAAAGACAAGGCTCTAGGAGCTTTCAACTACCTCGTTGTGCCCCTATGCGTGACGGTACGGGTGAGCGCCGGAGAGTACATCGAGACATGGTGTTGGGGCACCAGAAGACGGTGAACGGAGACTTGGTCTAGCACGAGTGGATATCATCAAAAGCGCCTTTCTCGGGGGCGTGGAGCAGAGAATTCCAACGAGATGAAACCCGCCCCCGGGGTGAAGAAGAGCTTAATTCATCATGTAGGATAGCTGCCATAAATACCCACTGTCCGAGGGAATTGAGGACGCAACATTCGAAGAGCTGAATCTCCCTATTAGATATAGGCTATATATATATAAACCTGCTAGGGATCCTTAGCGTCTCCTTTGCCTAACTATACCTCATAATATATTCCAATACCTCATCTCTTATACATTTAATCCTAAATTGCCTCATTTTCTTATCTTTCTCCTCGTTCCTAATATCGTCTTTGGCCAAGCCCCGCCGACCTGGGACTTCCACGACGTCATAGGATATAACTACACAGAAACTGATATGCAAGATCAGAGGGGGAACGACATCGTTCGGGTCACACCACTGCCGTTAGATCGGGGTCTTTCTTAATCCCGGAGTGCGACGGATCGAGAATCATGGCTGCTTTGAACCACCATATAGCCCGATCACGGGAGCAGTAGCTGGAAGGGAAAATAGGATTATAGCATAGTCAGGAGGAAAGAGTCGGATGGTGGAACATAGAATGGGTTACTATATGCGCTGCAGAAGGAATCTAGGGCTACTCTATCAACAAACAGGTATATTTCCAACCAATCTCACCCACTGTCTGTCTGCCAGAACCGGAACCACATCTATACCACCACACTCGCTAGCCTTCAGCCAACAGGTAAGCCTGGAGCATGGTATCAGTTCACTGCTGGCATATTTGTCGTGGACGGAAACGTACCAAGCTTCGGAGTGCTCATTATCAATAGTGAACAGACTCTTCTCATAATTTCGAGGTTGTTCTCTGGCAGGGAGAACTTGTCCTTTAATGAACAAACGCGGTGCCGCTGTATCATGGCATAGGTCATGAAGCTCAGGGGCAGGAAGTTGGCTTGCTCGAAGTCGACGACGTAGAGATCTCCACTGTCTGTGAACATGAAGTTCCCCGCGTAGAGGTCGGAAAACACAAAGTGCAGGTTCCGTTCCAAGGCCAATCTGGAGGCGTCCTTGTTGAACCAAGTTGCGAGCTACCGAGGGATTAGCTGAGAGCGCAAGAAATGAGCTGGATCTGTCAAGTGTCAACTTTGTTTAGATGCATTTCTAATAGCTCAACCGTCGGGTACTCGATTGTTGACTGGAAGTCTTTGAAAAGGGGATGCCGGATAAGACCCCCTCCGTACGGGCCAGGCGAGGCATCCTCGGGAACTGGAAGGCGGAGGAAGAGCTTCAAAGCCATCTCAATCTTGTCACAATGGCGATCCAGGATGTCTTGAGGCGCTCCGCTATCCAGAAAGTGCTCGAGGGTCTTTCCCGGGACGAACTCCATGATGGTGATGGTCCATTCCTCTAGTGAAACAACGCGGTAGACTTCGGGGATATGGATGCCCTCGCGTTCAGACTGGGGCACTTTCTGCAAGGCCTCGTATGCCCAACGTTGGGTACGAGCCTCTGCATCTGTCCCCCTCTCAACATCGTCACCGTGTTTGATGTAGACAACTGGGTTATCGACGGGGTATCCAAATCCGGTGAGTGCGTAGTCTCTGCCGTTTTTGGTGTAGTGGTCGGGTTGGGTATGTGTTAGTTCTATCAGTGTGTCCACGGAGAGGCTTTCCGCGACCTCGCGGGGGGAAAGGGCCGAATCCATGTTGGTCGGGGATGGAGGAAGAAGTGGGGGATGAAAACAGAACGGGTTTTGGTAGCTGCGGTGCTCCGGGACACTGCAGCATTAGGTCACCAGGAGAGGGGTATTTGCTGACCTAGCACCCTCAACTGACAGCTACACCGAAGTGTGAAAGGGCCACTTTTTGAAGCGAAATCTGGTGCTGCCAAAGGAACGCCCGCCACGATGACATGTGCACGGGCCGACAAAGAACGGCGCGGGGGATTGATGATGCTGTTGTTCTTGTTGCGAGGTTGAACTCAAACTGACTGAGCAAGTGAGAGAGGATCTTCTCCTTCTACAGTGGTTGAAGAGGAAATGTGCTGTTGATCAAGGTCCGTCGAAGGCAGCAAGGCCGTGTCACCGGATCAGACCATGCCACCAGCTCAGAACGTGCTGGAGACTGATGGCAATACATCAACGATCGGCTTGTGTACACCATGCCAGAGGGTCGACGGTCGGCGTGTGAATGAATGGATGCTTGAAGGTTGAAGGCCACTGTTGAAGGGTCCAAGGAGAGCGTTATGGCGTGAGATTAGGTCGGCCCTGCTGCCAATGTTTAGTGTATTGACCTATTAGGGGATCAACACATCAACACAATTCTCGCCCGTCAAAGACCCTCTACTACGACACAACCAGAATACCGGCTACCACCTTCATGATAGCAACGAGCATCTCGCATGCTGCGGAAATACGGGGATTGCTCCCGACGAATCACCTCGGAGTCTGCAAACAACATCAGCAGGGCAACTACTCCTGCAGGAACAAAAAAAGCCGCCTCCGGACTTGGTTGTCGTCGAGGCTGCCAGAGGAGCTGGCCGGAACTGTCTATCGTCTCGCAGAGCACAGCGCTGGGAGCGAAGAAAAGCGTCCCCTTAGGTCCTGGCTGTGACTCATCCCCGGCCAGTGATTGGCCTAGCATGGCGAGATGGGAGGAATTGGGAGAGATGTATGGAGCCGTTGACCCGCTTGGGTGGAGGGCGTGTTGTTGAAGAGAAGACAACGTGCCGGATGGCCGACGAGGAGAAAGAGGAAGGGGAAGGTGAATAGGAAGAGGGTATTGACGATGAACCGAGATTGTGGGAGGTGACAATGTTGTGCTCGATGGTTGGGGAAGATAGCCATGGCTGAGAGGCGAGGCAGTACGAGCGAGCAGGGTGATGGGAGTGAGGGTAGGATCGGTGCGGGCGAGACCAGGAGGTGATGACACTTAGCTGTGAGGGCCCAGTCGGGCCAGTGAGACAAGGAGGTGATGGAATGTCAACCTACGTGAAGAAAGATGAAAAAGACACGTTGGTTTTGGGGATGGACGCCTGGGGGAGCCTCGAGGCCTATGTTTGGATGCCGTAAAACGAGAGGGAGGGTGCCTTCCCAGAGTATTCGTGCCGCCTTCTCGACTGGCAGACTCTCCGCGGCCGATTCTGGGAGGCCTCTGTAGGAGTGCTATTGGAAGTTGCGAGATTGGGCGAGTTGATTTGGCTGGTTGGCTCTCTTTCCTGGCGAATGTGCAACAACAGCCCGAGCGATGGCGAGGCACGATAATGATGCATTTCCTTGGTGACCCCCCCGGCCACCCCCCTAGATGCGATATTTACACGCAGCATTTTACACGCCAGAGGGGCTGCTCCGGGTGACTGTTTTGCTCTTCAACGGCACATGCCCCCCGGGCATTGCTTTCCAAGACTTTCATCAGCTCCTCACCTCCTCCTCCTCCTCCTAATCGCAACAGCAACAACAACAGCAACCGCAATCGCATTCGCAACTAGAACTACCATATCGCCCATGTGCTTATCAGGTAGAGAACTCCCCAGAAAGGTCTTGGCATTGAAGCAAGATTTTGCTCTTCAGTCTTTGCAGTAAAACAGGAGTCACAGCAACAAGAGACCACCCCACAGATGGAACACGGCAGAGAATGTCTTCCCTGCCCCCCCGCACCTGGCAGGCTAACGCACGCATACTTCTCCATCCCCCTCCCTGGGAATAAAACTCGGGTGCATCTCCACACTATAGCATTAGGACTACTACTACCTACGAACCCATGGCACTGGATCTTCACATCCCGCCCTGCATCCACTCCCCTGCTCAATCTCGGCATCCCCCGCCCCGTGGAGCAGCCCCTACGAATCCAGATCGAGGGTCCGCTGGTCTCCATTGAGAAATTGCTACCCGGGGTAAGATGGCAGCTTGATGACCCGCCACGACTGCCTCTACAGCCGGCCGGCCCAGAGCTTGCTAGAGCAGCATTCCACACAATATACGGGCAGGATATTCGTCCTGATGTCGAAGGCGACATGGTTATGCGAGATGAGTACCTGGGCTGGGTGATGGAGGGCCCGAGACCATGGACGTAGGTGACCTATCTGACGGACCCCGGCTGCTCACTGCTTACCTCTTGGCTAGCAAGATTGACTACTATGGGGTTACCTTTGACCACATTGTTCCTCCCGGCGACGCTGATCCTGAGATCCTGCAGATCAACATCATCGAGATGGATGACGATGGGGGAGCATATGCGGATGAGCATCTGCCCATCTCCGTAGACCCGGCAGAATATACCGGGAGGAAGGTGTTGGCGGTGCCAAGGTGTTATCAGAAGAGGAAGGGCACACAGGATCGTACACGGATAAACGAGTCGGTGACCAGAAGAGACGAGCTGATGAGGGAACTAAACGAGGGATCTCTTACTAGGGGAGCTTACGAGCACTTGGCAACTGTCGGGGAAGTCAATGCCGCAGGTGGGAATAGATGAAATGCGATAATCATCATCATTATCTTGATGTGGGTTGCGGGTTGCTATTTTTGCGTGAAATGGGTGAACGAGGTGGATGTATGAAAGAAGCTTTGTTGGGATGTCGCTGGGTTCGCGCATTGCCCACCAGATGTTTGCGCGTTTGCACATTTCACCAACACGGAGCTCCATTCCGACCTCATCACACAATAAAACGTTATATATCACGTCATCACAGAGTTAGATATTGGTTCCTATTGCCCCCGGACAAAGAGACTCGCTCTGAGGGGGTGGTTGCCATCTGAAGTTGGGAATGGAGTTGGGCTTGGACACCTGGTCTTCCCATATCTCTCCTGCTGACATCGACATTGACGCCCGAACGCCGACGCCTACCGCCATCACAATGGCATCGTACTGCGGATCCGAAACCTCTTCTTGATCGGTATATACCTGAAGGCTCAGTGGTATACTACAAGTCTGGTCCATCATACGCATCTGGCAGCGATATCAAGCAATGGGCATGGGGCCAATTGCCAGATGGGCTCGCGAATTCTATGCTGGCAAATTTGAACACACCAAAGATCGGCATCGCTGACAGGGTGAGCAAGCAATCGACTCTGGGAACTCGTCATCAACTTGCTTATCTAGCAACTCATCGAACTCAACTCAGCTAAGGAGTTGGCGCGGGGAATGCGATGCGAATTGAGTATTGGACGAGGAGAAGAAAAAAAGGATGTTGTCCAAAGCGTTGTAAGACTTGAACTTGGACGATGGAGCTTGGGATGATCAAGTTGAGCACGTGGTCTTCTTCAGGACGGATCGAGGGCTTACCTAGGCAGTGAATAGAGGGTAACTGATCGTCGTCAAGCTACGGCGTATACTTTCGGTCGCCGAGATAGGACCCAGGCTCTTCTTGGCACTTTCCGGAAATCGCATCCATTTTGACGAGAACTCTGGCTATCTCGTACCGCTCTTCGGGGTCTGGGAGTATCATTTGCCACTCAATTAGATCTAGGAAATCGTGAATAGCTCTAGAGCAATGGTGTTGCCCGCGCAAGTACTTGATCCACTGCTGACACTTAGCTACATGCGCTCATTATGACCAACAGTCGATTAATGCTCACCTCTGTGACTGATTTCTTGAGCACCGGGTGAGAATGGCTAGGTCCATTGAAGAATTTGTCCTTGGCAAAATGATCGTGATGGATGAGGTTGTCGTCCTCCTTGAGCCTCCGAGTGCTGAAGCTCTCGCTCTCTTGTCCGTCAATTGCAAGGAAGGAGTCCTTGAAGATGGCCTCGTGCCCGAGCAGATGCCATGTGATAAACTCCAAGTAGACACAGCCCAACGTCCAGATGTCGTATTTTTGGCTGGCCATAGTATCCCGGCCATCGTTGACTTCAGGCGGACGGTATGTGAGCATGCATCCCACCTGGTTTGCCAGTGTGGTGGTTTTGGTATACACGGGATGGAAACCCATCAGTCCGAGGTTGGCAATGACCAGCCGCCCCATTTTCTCTCCCTCTTCTTCAAAGTAGAGTATGTTTTTCGGCGTGATGTCTCCGTGCCGACGCTGGTATCGTTTCGCAGATGTCGACGTGTCTCCGTAGTAGGAGTCATGTCGATGAACCTTGTGCAAACCGTCGGCAAGTCCTCGACATTGCTCGATAAGCCAACGCTGCCAGACCGAATCTTGTAGCAATGCTGAATCGCTCCGAGTTTCCTCCCAGAACTTGACTAGGTTGTGCTTAGCCCAGGGAAATACCAAGTAGCAGACATCCCCTATCTGGTAGGAGAGTAGAAGTTTGATAAGATTTTTGTGGCCAGTATTGGGGCAAGTGAATCGTAGCCATGCTCTTCTCTGGTCTGGAAACGTGGAGCTATTTGGTATGTGGAAGCGCTTAAGGGCAAAGCATGACGCCTTGCGATGCTCGCATTGCTTGGAGCGCTGTGAGAGTCAGCTAAAGTGAATATTTAACCTAGCGTGCAATCTTACCGGGTGCGTGTTCCAGTTCTGGTGGTGGGCATGAATCCTGATTTTTGACACACAACCCTGCCCTCCATCCAGTTCGGGGTTCCATGTTAGGACATCCAAGAACGGCATGGGAACCCTGGGGTCGAACTGGAGATGCTCCCTCGGGTCGAAAGTCAAGACTGGGGCAAGTACCACATATTGTTTCTTGCAAAATCTCTCGTTGTCCCATTGATCCCAGCCGTCAAATACTTGCGCACTATGTTCCAACGGTAGCTCGTCGTCGCAGACGCCGTGTTGAAGGAAATTTTTGATGTACTTGGTATCAACGAAGACAAGTACTGCGAGAATTCGAATGCGACTCTTTCCTCCATCTTGACCAAAAATCTGCTGTCCCACGTTAATTCGCCGAGACTCTTCGTCTGAATAGACTTTGTTGATGATTTTGTCTACAGCGTCTTCAGACAAGACTTCGTTCAGGTCATTCAGAGGGAGGAACTGAGTTCGATAGTCGGGGGCGTCCAGCTTCGGGAGTAGACGCTGCCGGAGATTCCGACGAACCGACATTTCTCGTCGTTGTCTCCAGCTCGAATCGCTCCCCGCAACTTCAGACTGAATCAATTTAGCCTGGATTTGTTCTTGCCATTTCAGTAGCAATGGGTCCTTTCCTGGTTCCGGCAGCCGCGGTTGCGTCGCATCTCGCAAGATGTAGGCCCAAGTCTCTTCGTGATCCAGAGCGGCTGGCTGGACGATTTCCATGTCAGAGCCGGACTCAGAATCAGGTATCCGTGGCTGGGCGTCTTTGCCGGTGGGCTCATCATCGAAGATGGCGGGAGGGAGATCGGCAACGTCCGGCATGACTGCAATGCTGTTCTCGTTCGACTGCTTGACATTGGATTCTGCGCCGTCTGGGTGGTCTTTCTCTGGCAGTGAGAGCAATGCGATCGACTCTAGATGCCCCATGATGTGATTTTGGATGTCTGGCAAACCGTCCGCGCTTGGCTGTCCTATTTCCGTGGAGGGTGGTGGAAAGTCGTGGCAGATGGGACATAGAACAGCTGGCTGTCCCACAATCTCCTCCGAGGTGAACGAGAGCGCAAGGAGGGCAAATGTATCCGCAGCTGGCAGGGCACCTTGGTCGACTTTGCGTAGTTGGCGAACTTGGCCTTGTTTATCGAGGAGGCGTTCGTGGCAGACAATGCGACGCTGCGGCCACGCCTTGGATTCTGGCCTTTTTTGACCGTACCGGAAGGGGCTCCTTGAGGCATTAAAGCAGCTGGCAGGGCATTTGTAGAAGACGGATCTTCTGTGACAGGCCGGTGTGCATCTGAAGAGTCCGCCACAAACGACGACTCGACGCCCTGTCGGAGCTTCTCCTGATGGCGCTGCCTGTACCTCAGCTTCATCCTGCGAAACACCACCGCTGCCACAAGACGATCGACTAGAACCTTGGGAGCTTTTGCGAAGCGCGCCTGCATGTGACTTCGAGCGTGATCTTCCGCATCTTGGAGGTCTTCATTTTCGCCTCTCGCTATCTGCTTAGCAATAAAATCCCGGACTCTGGAGTTCTCGGTGAACGATACAGGCTTTCTGACAACGGAGGCAAGCCTATAGAGGCGATCAACCACGTCATTCGCTCTCTGGACGGGGTCACTCAGATCGAGATCATGCGCCTCGCTGCCCTGCTCCTCCTCTGCTGCGTCCGAGTCGAGTGTAAGCGAAGACGAAGAGCTGCCTGAGTCTGAAGAGGTCAAAGATGCCGGAGCGGGTTCTTCTCCATCTTCAGGTTCCTCCAGAAGAGGCGGGTTGATTGCCCTCTCGAGATTGGCCTTGAGGCTGGTCAGCATGTGGAGAAGGACATCCGCGATGTCAGCGTCTTGGCGCAGGCGATATTCAACGGAAGCATTTTCGGGAGCGAAAACCCCAACGTTGCCGGTCCATATCTTGAACCGAACGAGTATGTTTTCGAGGTCGAGCCGAAGGATAGGGCTTAACGCTCGGTTGGATTGAGCTTGGGCAAGGAGCTGCGCACATTGTGAGGCGACTGTCGAGATGGACATGTTGCTCCCATCAAGACTGAGATGTGAGCTGCGGAAGCTAACAACAACAATCTAGAGCTCAACAATGCGTGTAGGTCCCGTACTGCGAGCTTGTGATGGATAGCGAAGCTGACTGAATCGTTCCTGGCAGGGTAAAAAGCTCCAACTCTGGATGGCAACAGGGGCACAACGGCGGGGTTGCAGCTGACCAATGCGCCTTGGCTGCTGCCTTCCTGCGTTGGCTGTTGCTTTTGACATATGTCGTGAGACGTGATTGGGCCCATGCAAACATGCCCGAGGTCGTCGAATGTGCAATTCTTTCAGCCCAAACTGGCCCTTGGCTGGCGGCCTGGGGCATCAAGGCATATGCCACTGCATGGTGGAGACGTTCCTTTCGGAATGCCCTCAGCCGCAACAGACTCTTAACCTCGGCGTCAGATCATCAAAGTCTCCTCTAGTGCGAGGTAGTTCCCGAAATAATGTCTGGCTTCGAAATTGCAGGCCTCGTCTTGGCAGTTCTGCCATTCTTCATCGAAGCCGGCAAGGCATACTCTGACAGCGCCACCGCTCTCCATAAGGCTGCGTCGCGGTCAGTCAGTGACGAGAAGCTGCAGACATTCTATGAGCACTTCTGGTGGGAGACATTCGAGCTCAGGAAGCAGATGGAGAAGATCGTGCAGGACTTGCCAGGCCTCTCCGAGGACAGGAAACGGGAGATTCTCAGTGCCGAGGACGTGGAGCGCTGGAGCAAGGCTTCCGATGTTTCCAAAGCGCTAAGCGATTATTTCGCATCCCAAGACGACTATCTGGCGTTCCAGGTAGTTATGGGAAAAGTCATGGACCTTCTTTCTCGATTGGTCGAGGATAAAACTGTCCGCATATCTAAAGCTGAGAAGGTAATGTCGACACAGCAGCATTAGAACGAAGACTTAACTGAAAGCTGTTAGGGTCACGCCAAGATGTACGAGACATTGAAAAAGTTCCAGGAAGATCGTCTTGTGGGAACTACGTCAAGCAGCTTCTTGGAACGGTTCAAGTTCTGGAGAAGAGATAAAGATCGCAGCACATGTCTCAAGAACCTCAAGACGTGGAATAGGCGGGTCGCCATCGTGGTAGAGGCCGCGTGCAAGGCAACTGAGAAGAGAAGGACGGTTTCCACAGGGCACAGAGGGCCGTCATCGCGACTTCGGACTCTGTCCCGGCGGCTTTTCAGAGCGCTGTCGAGGTGCTGGTCCTGCGACTGCGAGAGCCGACACGAGGCGAGGTTCTGTCTTGCCAGTTGCATTAATTCGAACAAGGAACCCAGCCAGACTGAGATACACTTCGATTTTCTCATCGCGCACCCCCACTGTCAGACAACATGGAAGTGGCGAGAAGGCACCGTCATGATCAAGGCTCAGAATGCTGACAGGTAAGACCGCGGACCCAGATCCCAAGCTCAACGAGCTCGGCGTTGACTCACACCAAAAACCTCTCTAGTCGTACGGGCTCACAGGACCGTGCTGAGCTGGAAAGGATCTGCGATGTTGGCCCAAACGTCCAGGGCACGAACTATTGCCTCCAGCTCCTCGTCGAGGATCTTGAATCGTCGCAGCGGATATGGCGGCTCAACTGGCAAGAAGCCCAGTTGGCATATCTTGAAACCAAGCCAGCGACTACGTTTCAAATGATGCTCCAGAGCTGCAACGTGCCGTCTTTGATCGAGCGGCGGAGGCTGGCGCTCATCTTGGCCTCCTCTCTCTTCCAGCTCCACGAGAGCCCGTGGCTGAGCCAGCACTGGAACGAAGACCGCATCCACTTCTTCTACAACTCCACAGGCATACCCGACCTGCATCGGCCCTACCTCAGCACATCATTCGACGATTTCCCCTCGACCGGGGAGCCAACCGACTTGAACCGATTTCACAGAAACCTCGGGATTCTCAGGCTTGGCATCTTGCTGATCGAGGTCCACAAGTGGAAACCGCTGGAAAGTTTTCGGATCAAGGATGACCTCAATGATGGGAGACCGACCCCGAATACAGACATGGAGGTGGCCAGGCGCGTCCAAGAAACCTTGGATGACTGCTTTCCGACCTACAGAGGCGCAATTGAGTCATGCCTGAGGGTGCACTGGGTCGCCGGAGGTTCAAGAGTAAGCTTGGAAGATGCGGAAACGTGGAATGGAGTCTACACCCATGTCATCGAGCCTTTAGAGAGAGAGGTGGCATTGGGGGCTGCAGCGTTATAGCACATACCATCCACGACCACCCAGTGGGCTCGGCGTGTTTATACCGATCCCCGAGGATAGCTGCGAGATTAGTCAATGGCCCATTCTGGATAATCTTCTGGGGTTCTGTTGACTGCTTGCTGTACACGTTGATGGCTTCGTCGAGGTCGGCCATAGCTCCTGTCCCCCAGCAGGAATCCATCAACGGGCAACTGGACAAGCTTGGTTCAAAATCCCTTGAAAGACTGGAAAGCATTTCGGAGACGGGTAACTAGATACGCTTGGTTTAAAACCCCCTTGAAAGACTGATCTCCTAACTGTTCCAAGGTATGGATTCATTCCATCTGGCCTTGAATGAAAAGGGAATAAAAAACACTGTCCAACACACTCAGTCTCAGCGAAAATCAATCGAGTAGTTCAAGCGCGTATAGTTATTCAACTTTCGTAGTTGATAAAAAATACAATAAATCTATCTGCTCTTCTTGCTTTACTCTCCTAAAGACCCATTTCCCTAAGCTACCATCAAGCCTTAGGTACTAAGCTAGGGTTAGTTTAGTGAAGATGACCAGCCTAGTTCTCCTCTAATATGTTAGACCAGGCTGGGTGTTATGATGGAGGAGTGAATTATTTTGGAGAAAAAGTAAATAAAAGCTGGCGTTTAAAGAGAAGGAAATGAGTCATGAAACAAGACCCTGATGTGGGATCGCCTCTAGTACTACACGCGGCGAGAATTCGACGCGGATCTCCAAGGCCGCATATGAGGTTTCACGCAACACTATGCTTCAGAATTTCGATCACTACAGCGGTAATTGCCAGCCTGGGCTTCATCTACGTCGCCAAAACTCATGCGTCGACTGCCCACCCTCTTTTCGGTTGGGCGATGGTTACTCTTGCAATCCAGGCCCCAGCACTTATTTCCGCTGCATGATTCTAGTCGATACTGGAATGTATAAATGCCTACCCAAATGGAGACGTGGATCTCAAGAGTAGAATGGAGGCACATGCGGTTGAGTTTGAGGGATAATGGCATGAACGGCGGGTATAGCGAATCTTTTAGGCCAATACTCTAGGCACCAATAATCAAGCAATCACACCGGCACAAACACAGGGAGCAGGGAGCTCATTGTGTGAGTCCCATGTTTTCTTTCGAGGTATGTAGGAAATGATGCGACGCTAAGAACGGAGGAGGGGAGGAGGGGAGGAGGGGAGGAAGTTGCATCCTGAACTGACGATCCATTCACACCATCAGACGGCTCACAGCTACCCACTGCACAACTCAGCAATCAGTCAATTCGAGTCTAGGGAACATGTACAAGGCATCTCCGGGAGGAGCAGTCCATCAATTGTCCAACGCACGACCATGGTCTAAACATCCACCTTAGGCAACCTTGTTCTTGTTGTGGTAGTTGACGTTGTCGTTCCAGCTGTAATCTGTTAGCATGTCATCCCACTTTTGCAAGGCGCGGCTCCATATCAGGTCCCGTCAAGCTCCGCTGGAGCTTGGCTGGTGGTGCTTCTCAGCTACCGAGGTCCAACTTACAAGAGAGTCTACAACAATGTTAGCAAAGACCAATCCGCGCATGCCCAGACACCAATCTCACCTTGTCGCCATTACCCCACTGGTAGTTCTTGGAGCGGATGTTCTGGTAGGGATACTCGGGACGCTCCTCCAGAGGAGGGAGGTGGCTCCAGTGCTCCCAGTGCTCGTTCCACAGCCAGTAGGCATTGGCACCGGCGAGGGCCAGGCAGGGGATGACGCCGCTTCGAATCTTGTTAGCCAATTGCTTTCCCAATGCACATTGTCGTCCCCAGCTTCCCGATCGACGCTCCGATCGTAATTCACTCAGTCGGGTCGGCAACATACTAGATGGAGATCTTCTTCCAGAGCTCTGCCAATCGTCAGCAATCCCATCCAACGCTTCCAATTGACCCGTCTGCGGCGTGGCCCGACTCACCGGTGGTGCCCTGGGCGTGCTCCTTGATGTGCTGGCGCTCCTTGATGAACTCGTTCTCGACCGAGGTGCTGGCGAGGCGGCGCTGGGCAGGGACGCGCAGCTGCGCAGAGAAGCGCGAGGCGGTGCGGGTGAACTGTCGGACGGCGGACATGGCGGACGACGTTTTGTTTGTTCGGTTGACGGAGTTTGATGGGTTGCAGGGCAAGTTTGTGGAATCAGGTCATTCCCGGACGAACGAGCTCGGGTAGAGCCGCCAATCAGTGGTGCCTCAATTGTAAGGTACGAATTTTCTGTGCCTGTGACGTCCCCCCACGTGACCTCGTGCAACACCCGCGAAATATCGAGACTGCGACAAAGCTGCATCATTTGAGCCCATGTTCCACAAATCCCGGTGAGCCAATTGGGCTCTGCGATGAAGCCTGCGACGACAAAACCCATCTTCAACCTTCAGACTCAAACCGCGTCATGAGGGCGACACAGACTCTCCTCTCGAGGGGCTTCTTCGGGCGGAGCATGGATGAGCTGAGGAGGCGCTCTCAAATAGGTATCGCATCGTCACAGCCCTCCAAAGGCCCTCGCCTTAGCTGACACGGACACCCAGCTCTGTCCTTTGAAGCCATCAAGGGCGCCACCAAGCCAAAGCCTCTCTTCGACTTCAGCTCGCCCGACAGCGTCCGCGACTGCATCATCATGTCCGACAAGACCATCGGCGGCTTCTCCCAAAGCAACCTTGACTTTACCTCCTCCTCCTCCTCTGCAGCTCCCTCCTTCGCCCGTTTCCACGGCTCCATCTCAACCCGCCTCCCCGCCAACCGGCCCAACATTCAGCGCACCGGCTTCGCCGGCTTCCGCACGCCCGACCAGCGCCCGACCGCCTTCGGTCGGTCCGTCTGGGACATCGACCCCTGGGTCTACCTCGCCCTGCGCGTAAAGTCCGACGGCCGGAGCTATTTTGTCAACCTTCAGACCGAGAGCGTCGAGCCCTCGGACCTTCACCAGCACCGCCTGTTCGCGAAGCGGCCCGGCCAGTGGGAGACGGTGCTGATCAAGTGGAACGACTTTGTGAGGACCAACCACGGCTTCGTCGTCGAGCCGCAGACTGAGATGCTGAGGCAAAAGGTCCTCAGCGTGGGTGTTGGGTTGACGGATCGCGTTGAGGGGCCGTTTGAGCTCTGCATCGAGAGGGTTTGGGCGACCAACGATGCGAGCGAGGCAGAGGCAGAGGTTGAGGCTCAGGCCCAGGCCGGGGATGCGTCGGTCGAGAGTGAGCTGAGGAACAAGAAGGGTGAAAAGGTGCGGTGGTAGACAGGTACGGTGGTAAAAAAAACCAGACATGACGAAGCATCAAATGGTATAGCCGGAAGTGGTTTGGCCATTGACGACAGAGGGACGGCATGGATGTGTATCATAGACTTGGACGAGGCGATGCTTGAGAAGGAGTCGAGCCATCTGCCGTCCCTGTATATAAAATCAGTATAATGAACCTCCCAGTATGCTCTTGTTCGCCGCTATCATGCCATTGCCGCTCGTCACTCATTCCCCTCCTAGGCTGAGCACCTGGGCCCTTTTCTGTAGCGACACATACGCCGCCGCGTAGTCTGCCGCCAGCACCATGTCCCCCGACAACTTCATGATCATGGCCTTCTTGGCCATCATCTGGCACTGCATGTTGATATCCTCGACGACCGAGTAGTGGTCAAAGGACTTTTGCACAGCCGCGGCCGCCTTGGTCATGTATTCCGTCCGCTTGCTCGACTTGGGCTCGCTCTTCCCCGCAAGTCCCATGTTTGCGTCGGCCAAGTAGCTGTAGAGCTGAGCCGTCAAGCTTGAAGTCCCGCACTCGAGTGACCGGGGTATGACAGCTGTGAGGATCTGCGTCGCTGCTTCAAACTCGGCCAGAGACACCAGGATGTTGGATACGGCTCCTATGGCCTGCCAGAGATAGGGGATGAGGCGGGCCCTCCAGGAGATGCTGGCGGCTCGCATGGCGGCCGTGAAGCCCCTCTGGGTGCGTCCGCACTTGTCGAGGAGGGATGCTTTCAGAAGCAAAAGCTTGACTTTTAGCACGACATCTTTCTTTTCGTCCTGTAGCTTTGACATCAGGCTGTTGACCTTGGCATAGGCCGCTTGGAGGTCGCCTCGACGAGTCAGGTAGTCGATGTGAAGCGTGTCGATAAGGAAGGCCATGTCGGGCTCAAGGTCGTCCATCTTTGACTGAAGTATCTGAGACAGCAGTTGCTCAGCCCCCTCCAGGTTGTTATGGTGCAGGTCTCTCTTCAGCTTGAGGATCCCTCGATACTTGTGCCAATATTGGCTGGGTTTCCAGGATCTCAACGAGTTCTCTTCGATGCCCTCCAGCTTAGCCAAAGCATCGTCGTATCTGCCATGCGATGCAAGAAGCAGAGCAAGTCGACAGGTAGCCTTAAGCTCGTCGTCAAAGATGGAGTTTCTCGCGTGGCACCTCAGAAAGATCTCGCATGCCGTCGATGACAAACTTGAAAGGCCGAGTCTGTCCCACAGGGCTGCCGAAAGCGCTAGGTGCGAGCCAAACATGTTCTTCATGTTCCTCTGCACGATAATCTGGGAACTTCGGACCATGGACTCGAGGGCCGTCGCCACGCTGTCCCCATTGGCGAGCCCAACCTTTGCTTCGCTCAGAAGCACAGAGCTCCATAGCGTCCACATGCCGGTCTCCTTGGCCTTCACGCGGAGAAACGCCAGGCTCTCCTTGCCCGTACCGAGCATGCTGTTGGATTCCAGGTCCCGCACCAGATCAGGATGGGCACGGCCGAAATGGAATAGCCAGTTCAGAGCAAAGTTGAGGCACGTCATGTCCCGGTTCTCCCGTGCCGTCGAGACCGTCTCCAGCATGGCCGCCACGGCTTCTTTGTAGCAGCCAAAGTCGGCCTGGAGAACGGCCAGGTTCATCAGGGCGTATTGATAGAACATGCGATCCCTATTCTGCATTGTGTAGTCAAAATACCGGTGGAGAAGGTCAAAGGCGGTGGGATAGTCTCCTCCTCTCCAGGCGTCAAGGAAGCTTGCAGCAGGTTAGATATCAGCCAATGTAAGAACCTTGTCCATCATACCTGAGATAGTGTGTGAGGCTGGGTATGAGGTAGCTGTCGTTGACCAAATCGTGGAACTGGTGGCGAATCTCGAGTGGAATTCTGTTCCCGTATTCTTGTGACTCGTGAGCAGGGGTCCCTGAAGCTGTAGACAGTGCTGCTTACTCTGAATCTGCTCGATCTGGAACTCCAGGAGGCTCTCAATGTCGTCCGTACTCACCGGGACCGCGCCGCTCTGGTCCCCGGTGAGCATATCGCCGTAGGCCACAGATGCCAAGTCCAGGACGCTCTGGTGCTCCCAATCCTCCTGCTCCCCCATCAACAAGACATGGTCGAAGCTCAGCTTCCCAAAGCCGGGGATCTTGCGCTTGAGGTAATGAGCTGTCGGTTGTCGATAGCGCACAAAGTTCTTCCACAACTCGGTGCAGTCGTGAAACCGGAGACGGTGGTATTCTAACCTTGCTCTGCGGACAAAGGTCCCAAATGGCGAGTTTGCCGAGAGCTTGATGCCCTCGTCCTCCTCCACAGGCTGGCCCAGCTCAGCCAGTCTCCGGCGTTCCTCTTTCGTCTTGGCCAGCATGCCGGCCAGGTTGTCGAAGAACTGGTGCATGGCATCGAGGGAGTTGATGTCCCACAGCTTGCCGAGGAACTGGTCCCAGAGTCTTCGGCCGGGCATGCCCATGAGGAAGGGATAGCTCCCGAGGAGTTTCTCGAAATCCTTGATGCTGATGACGAGACTGACGGTGCTTTCGGTCTTGCTCCACCGCTCTGCCTGGCTTGCTGAAGGCTTCTCGGGGGGGTGATCCATGAGGTGGGTGGTGATGAAGGACAGGACAGGGAGGATGGCATCACTGGGTACAGCTTCCTCAACGTAGAGCTCGAGCAGGACGAGAAGGCCAATCTTGGCCGGGTTGAGATATCGCGCCATCTTCGCGCTCCATCAAGGATGTGATGAGGTTAGGATGAGGAATGGTGTGAAAGAGTTGGGGTTTCTAGGATGCGGGCGGCGTTCTATGACACCCGACGCGCCTGCCTGGGGTCAGTTGAGTGAACAACAATAGGCAGGTCCGGGGTGGAGTACATGCCTGGGGTATAAGAAACCCGAAGGGGGTGCAAGGCTCGTGGTGATGGTTTTCAGCCCCAGACTTTTCTAGGCGAGACTGACACGAACTTGGCCCTCGATAGGTATTTGAGGCTCGTGGTGTTGCGGCCGATGCGTGTTGTCGCCCGCCTTTTGTTGTGATTGGCTCAGATACCGTCCCTTAATCTGAGAACTGCCAATAACAACTTGACTCAGAGATGGTCCATGGTCGAGCAAATTTGCAGATATCAGTTATTATTGCCTGGCCGTAATTCGGATTTGAGTCCAGATGAGTGAAAATAGGTGAAATGCGATTTGAATCAAAATGTATGTCAGAGTTGTCGATTTGCACCTGCCGACCTGTGTGAATCCGACCCCACCAAGGCCAATACCATTTCGTGCACTTTCCCCCGGTGCAAAGTTCATCCGTCCGATCGGCCCAGAACCCAAGAAATTCTTCGCCGAGCAGACCATTGAAGCCGACGATCCAGCCTCAAAGCTCGATAATGACCCTGCGCCGCCGGTAACGCCGGTCCCCAACCCTCTCAATCCGGTGCGAAAAAGCCTCGAACCGTTCCAATCAAAGTCGAAAATGCCTCCCTCGTCGACAATGGGCCCCGCGGCGGCTCCTCTCCGCAGGACGGTGCTCGGAACGACGGCCGTGCAGTTCCCCCGGCACTTCTCGATGCCCTCAAAGGGAAGGATGGTGCGGGAGATGGAGAAGCAAGCTCGTCAAGGAGCCAAGAAGACGGACTTGGAGACCATGTCTTCGATTCAGAAGAGGGCGAATGACGAGTATTTCAAGTCGGGAGGAGGACCTCTGTTTCCTGGTGAGAGAACCAGCGTCGCCAATTGATGCTGTGAATCACTGTTAGGCTAACATGAGGATAAAAATAGGCACCTTCATCCCTGTCCCTTTCTCTAGATACCCTACTAGCCCCAACGACTTCCTCCGCTACTCCTGGTTCCGATTACGCCAATGGGGAATCGAGACCCTCTCCGTCCTCAACTTCAAGTTAAAGTCCATGCCCGACTGGACCACCCGCCCCAAGTGGAAGGCGGCCCGTGGCAGGATCGGCCCGACCGCAAAGGTCATGTACACCGACATGCTCACGGCCTTTGCCGCGGGGGACAAGGCGGCCATCAACGCCCTCTGCCTCGGCCAGTTCGCCAAGAAGCTCACCTCGGCCATCGACCGCCGCAACCCGCAGGAGCGCACCGTCTTTGAGCTCATGAGCTTCAACAAGGCGCTCTTCTACCCCCGCGTCGTCGCCCACCAGGTCCACAACATCAACCCGCACGACAAGGACAACTCGACCGAGCAGGCTGTCGTGGCCATCTCGTCGACGCAGCGCGCGTCAAAGTACAGCAAGACTACCGGTGAGCTCATCCCGGGGAGCACAAAGGTGCAGCAGAAGGTGGAGCACGTGGTGCTCTCGCGGCAGATCAACGAAAAGACGTACCAGGCCACGCCCTGGCGCATATGGGGAACCGTCCCCGCGACAACGCTCGAGTCCTACCAGGAGGAGCAGGATTGGATCAACAGGGAGCAGGCCAAGCGCGCAGGCTGGACTGGCCCTGAGAGCAAGTAAGGGGTGGTGAGGTGGGTTTTCAATGTCTCAGGGACAATCACGAGTCAGAGTAGGAGAAGCATCATGTAAAACGAGTGTACCTTGTACGAGGATTATATCTGTGTACTATAGAATAGCATGGAGGCCGGCGAACGGACGTCAGTACAAGAGTACTGGTTCAATTCAATCTTGGGTATTTCCCTCTTTGTAAGAAGTAGCCGGCGTCCACGAGGAAGAAAGATTGGCTCGCTGTGCGAAGCGAGGGATTGAGTGTCGCCAGTGAAGCTCCATTCTTCTGTCGGCGTCAGCCAAATTAATGGCCAAGCCTTCAGAGAGATTGTTGCAATTGCCGACACCCGTCAGGACAAGTCTAGAAGAACTTGCCAGCCGTGCTAGAGACAAGGTTCTCAGAGGCAACGTCAGTCTCCCTGCTAGTAGGACGTTCCACGGGCTTGTCGAGACCATCAAAGCGACGTCCTCGAACCTTGGCGAGCACCCACTGCACCGACAGACGGAGGACAAGAGCACCACAGCCCCAGAGGATACCACCAAAGGGCGCGGCGACAAAGGCACCAAAGACGCTCCAGTCGTTGGCGTACAGGCCCTGCCGGACGAGGAGAAGCTCGCCGGCCTGCTGGGCGTTGCCGTAGTAGATGACGCCGAAGATGAAGACGGTGAGGATGCCGCCAAGGCCGCCGACGACGACCTCGAAGCCGCGCCACCAGTAGAACTTGTTGACGAGGCCGATGCACAGGACGGGGATGGTGGCGGCCGAGACGAGGTCGGTGATGAGGTAGATCTGCAGGATGGATGGGGCCTTGAGGGCGAGGACGACGATGGGGATGATGAGGAGGACGACCATGGCGCGGATGTACCAGACGTTGAGCCTGTTGCGGAACAGGTCGTTGGAGGCGGACGAGACCATGGCGGACTGGAGGCTGTCGAAGGCGGCGGTGCTCAGGGTGACGACCATGACGAGGACGATGCCGACGACCCAGCTGGGGAGGGTCTGGAGGAGGAGGAAGAAGGCGACGGAGCCGGAGGTGGCGATGTCGTCGCCGGAGAGGGCGCCGGACCAGACGGCGATGAGACCCGTGCTGCCGACGAGGGTGAGGATGCACAGGATGATCAAGGTGGCCATGGCGGTTCCGATGCGGAGGTCCTTGTCCGTCTTGGACGCAAAGGTCCGCAGCCAGAAGTGCGAGAGGAAGAAGTCGTTGGTCAGGATGGCGACGGGGAGGATGTACAGGAGCTGCCAGCCCAGCAGGTTCTCCTCTGTGAGGCCCGAGTCGTCGATCAGGTCGCGCTGGATCTTGGTCTTTGCGCCGATGGTGATGGTGGCGATGATGACGAGCCCGACGACCATGCCTCCCTGGATGATGTCGGTGAAGAAGGAGATGCGGAAGCCGCCAAGCGCTAGGATGTTGGTCAGGAAAAGGTCACAGCAGTTCGAGAGAGAAGACTCACAGGTGTAGACAGTCGTGATGACACACTGCACAATCATGACGGGGAGTCCGTCAAGACCGGTCAAGGCGTTGACAACCTGTCCAATGGCCGACAGCTCGGCAACCATGTACAGGAAGAGCGTTACCATGGACATGAAGCTGAGGTACAGCATGGCAGGGGTGCCATATCGCTGCCGAGTCCACTCGGTCAGGACGAACCCCTCGGGACATCGGCGACGGATGATGGGGCCGAGGAATCCAAAGATGAGCATGGGCAGGGCCGACGCGAAGGCGTAGACGATCATGCCCTGGACACCGGAGATGGTGGCCAGCTCAGGATAGGCGAACAGGATGCCCGAACCGAGCGCTACAAGAGTCAGTTTTGTCAGGAATGGGGGAGGTCAGGGGGGAATTGGAGCGGCAACACTTTTCCCACGCAAGCATTAACTTGATCGAGTATTACGGTACAATCTCAGCTTTGTATCCGCACGACGGAATCTCCCCGGAAGGTCAACTTGGCCACCTGAGTAGGTAGACAGCTGCTCCGAGGTTGGATCCCGTCGATGCGTCAACTTGGCGCCCGTAGTGAGCCGCATCCTCTCCCCCCTCCCGAGATGCCTCTGGAGCGGGTGGATGCATATCCAGCCTGGCAGAGGACGGCTGCCTTTGCCGGGCTGGACAGGTTAGTAGCAACAGATGAGAGCATCTCGGGAAGGGGGAGAAGAAACAAGATCTTTCTGTTGTACGAACCTGCTCGTTCAGTTCCACTGCTGCTAGATGTTCAAACCGAAAACAGGTTTGGCATGAAGATGTGGGTTTCTTTCATTGCTCCGCTGTGTTGCTACCGCTCCGGGATTGTCGCGTCAAAGAGCATCAGCTCTACTCACCGGAGGCGATGAAGTTGAGGGCCAGAGGAAGAGCTAGAGGGGCAAGTTAGCTGGGGCGTTCTGAGGCTGGGCGTGTTGAGGGCGTTCATGAGATGCCAGCCAGATAAGACTCATCTCTCATGAACGGTTGAGCAGCCTGACCGGTTTGAGTGCCGTTGCCAGCAAGAAAGTCGGCCTTGGACTGGTTCCTCATTCTCCAGGCAATGCCTGTTCCCATGAAACTGCGTTTCCATTGTCAGTCAACCTGCTGTTGAGGGTTCAAGAGGACGACGAACAAGAACAGGCCATAAGTGACGTAGATGACGGCGTTTGAGGCCGCAAAGGATGGCTGACCCATGGCAAAGAGGTGGAAAAGTCAAAAGTGCGAGAATTCGGCTTGATTGCTCGGTGGGAGAATGAATGTTCGTTGATCAGAGGAGAAGAAGAAAAATCAGTCATTCCCAGTAGACATGTAATTTTTCAAGTCACGCTTCGACTCATTAGAGTTAGGCCAACCCAGCAAGGGTAAAGCCATCGAGAGAGTGGGGGTCAGTTCGTCAGAGAGCGAAAAAGCGATGCGAGATTAGGCCTGTCATGTCATAGTGAGCCGACGAGGCATTTCCGCGGCGCATGTGAATGAGAGGGAACAGTGCTTGCTTGAATGGTCTTTATCTGATGACCCTTGGATTTTTGAAGACCTTTGAAGACTCTTGACAGACTTTTGAAGACTTTGAAAAGACTTTTGAAAAGACTCGAGTTGACGATTCGGACATCACGAAGGTTTACCGGTGGGGAATTCGTGGGTTGGGGGAGTTCCCTGAGCCAATCAGCGCACGAGTTTGCGGGCGTTTTCTTGGCGTCGCATCAAAAACGATTCTCTCGAGTCTCGTCCACAAGTCACAAGGCAAAATGCACGGCGACTTATCAACACGGGCTCTGGGGGAAGGAAAACATGGGACTCACTAGACTGTGCTGCGATCAAGATTGCCTTCCATTGTCATGCGCTCTTTGACCGAAGGCTTGGGAGGGAAGCGAATCGTCGAGTGGCCTGGTCAATCGCGTGTCTGCGAAACCGGCCGGCGTTGCATCGTTGACTCGGCTGCATTCCCATCATGCTGGCAGGGCCGTCATGCTGGCAGGGTCGTATATCTGACTTGGCATGTTCATCATTGGCTGCCCCTGCTGATGCATCATGTACGGCGGTGGCCATCCAAAGATTTGGCTCTCCACGTCAAACGTTCCCGTCAGCAAGAGCTGCATATCGTGGCCCTGACTGGCTGGTCCGTCTTGCCCGGGAATCCAAGTTCCATCATTGGCTGGTTGGGGTCGCAAACGGATCCCTCCGACGGGAGAATGAGGGAGTCGAATCGTTCATAGAAGCTGGGTTGGGTCAGGGAGAGAGGGTCGAAGGACTGCTCATAATGGCGTGTAAAAATCTTCGAGAACTACCCACTGCTCGGGGTTGAGTAATCCTGGATCGACAAGGTCAGCAGGGTCACCGACTCGGACTAAAGACTCATTGCATGGCCGCCAGTTCTCCGTGCCCTGGCTGAAGAGATCAAGATAGCCACAGGCGTGACCTACCCATGACTACATCAGGTCGATAGCGGTTGCTCAGAATATCGACATCTTCACCTTGTCGTGCGCCTGACGAGCGACCTTGGTACATTCGTCAGTAGTCAGCTCTTCCTCCAAATCTTCATCCTCAAGTTCGTCCTCAAACACCCACCTTAGATATGTGTACTTCGCCGTAATATTCATGAGGTGGTCATGACGTCGAAACTTGCAGCACTGGGCACGCCTCGTAGAATTCGTCAAGGCGACGCCATTGTCGGTTTCCAGTTCCTCTCGATCGAGCAGAGTCACCATACTGACTCGGCGTTGTGTACATCACTTTTGTCTTGAGAGAATACTCAAGGATTTGAGCCTTAGCGGGAGGCAAGTCATGCTACTCCGTCCGGAGCCAAATCCTCCATAGTCAAGTAGGCAAAGAGCTGAGATCAGCCCACTGCTCATCGCGGTCACGGTACTTGGAGTTTATCGCCGAGTCAGGGCATACAGAGGCACCCTCGTCAATGAACTACCGATCCCCTGTTGATAAGGGTCGACAATCCTGACGTATCGAGTGACTGCCAACTTTCTGCAGAGGAATGCTGAACAGGAGATGGCAAGCCTCCATTCCAGACCAATCTCTCTCATTCGGTACGTTATTCATGAGCTTGGAGAAGAGGCTGAAGAGATGTCAGTCGCTATTGGCCCTCGAGATGATGTCTTTCGTGACCTTGTAGCTATTGGCATTGATCTTTTGATTGCTACAGTACGTTGCGTCTGGGTATACGGGTGACATTGTGGTTAGCCAGCCGAGAGCGGGGTTCAGTTATAGTTATTCAGCGCCTGATCATTTCGGATTCCGTCGAGTAAGGCTCTGAGCTGCGTGGGCGTGGCATCCGTATTTGGGCCTGAGGGTTATCTCGACGTGGGCGGATGTAGTAGGCATCGGTGCAATGATCTTCCGTCAGGTTGACGATGCTGGATAGATGTTGAAAGGCGGGACGTGGCCAACGGCAACCAATGGATCCTTGTGGACCTGGAGAATAGCCCATCAGCCTCTGGGGTAAAGGTAGAGAGGCATGAGGTGTAGTGCTCAAGGAACCCCTCTTCGTATCTGAAGGGATTGGGGGCGGTAGCCGGGCAGCTGTCCACCCAGGGGAGTCCATGCGCACAAGTGTTTCCGCGGGCTTGCACTCGAACCGGTGCCGATTGTCAGGAATACCGAACCTGGGTGATATGATTTTGTCGAAGAAGCTAGTGAGCCTTCATGGAAGTAGCACGCGGCGATATGGGGTTGTTGTGTAAGTCCCGTTTTGCGATAGACAGCCTAAGCTAGTAGTCAGCAGAAAGCCACCCGTCAGCCTGTGGCACCTGCCTCTGTAAGATGTCTCAATAAAGGTCCGCGTCAAACAGGTTAAGGAATATTGCCGGGCGGCTTTAGTGTCCAAGGGGAAGTGACCGGCTGAGAGATGGATGGAGGTGCTGCGAGCGTTGAACTGCTGCCGCAAAAGAGTATTGAAAGCCACGGAACGAAATTGCGGGTGACGTATGTCGTGCCACTTGACAGACTCGATGTTTTCGTTGTATGTGATCTTCCACTGCGGTGGAGCTGTGGATTCTGCCCCGTGGTTGGGCGAAAGGGTCGGGAGTGCTGGCGATAATAGACCCTGAGATCTATTGAACTCTTGAGGAGGTGTAGCTTAGACAGCTGGCATCTGAGTTCAAGGTCGAAGAGGGATGCTAGGCTGTGACGGAATCTGGCTCGCTTCGATTTGCCACCTCGGCCGCTGTAGCTCAGCGCGTTCTGCCACGATGTTGGGGACGGTGGTAGTATCGTAGTAGTCGGGTTGTCAGCTGGTATCCTTAGTGCCAAAAGTCCCGGGGTTGGTCACTGATGTTATCGTCACGAGGAAGTTGACTCGTCCGGACTTGGCCCACGATGATATCATGTCGGCCGGGATGGTGCTGCTCAAGGGAGCGGGGCCATGGACGGAGAGCTGGTTTCCGGACTGGCCACTGAACTGACGAGCAGGTGCGGCTGGTGGTGATGTTCCTGGGCAACGGGTAATGGCGTGGAGCTCTGATGGAAGCAACGGCATCAGAGTATCACGCCCCTAACATCTCTCCTGACGTTGACAACGTGGCGCCGGAATTTGTATTGCTGGCTGCGGTACTGGTACACTTGCACCTTCCCATGAGTCCGAGAGAAGGGCATCTCAACCTGCGTGAGATTGGCAAGTTGTCCGGACCGAAGGTGAAGTCGAGATCTGGTTGCGAGAGAAGGAGAAGGGCTCGTCAGGCTGCCGGCGGCGGTCTTGTGCAAGGCAAACCATGCATAGGTCGCCTTGGAGATCCGTGTCGAACTCTCACAGCGTGCAGTACTGACGTGATTCAATTATGATGGAAGAGAGGCGGTCCTGCCAGCGGGTCAGCAGCTGGCGGTCCCTGTTGCTGATTGCAAGCGTGTCGAGGTCTCTGGGGAATATAGGATCTTGGGCGGGTGGTTTCGGGGCTGGTTGAGCGGCAGGGTTGAGGATGGGGAGCGGGCGAAGAAGGGAATGGGAGAACCATAGAGAGAGTCGACCTGGGCAGGATCCGCAGGGAAGTTGTAGGAGCTGGGGTTTGGGCACCTGAGGTCTGGGCCCGGGCTGTGAATATGTGAAGGAGAGCTGTGGAAAGGAACGACGAGTCGGTGATGATGACAAGGGGGGGCTCGACTGGGGGCAAGGATGGTTGCTCGCCTGCTCGTCTTTCTCGTGCGGTGCTAGTCTCATTTACGATGCTGTGTCGGTCGAGAGAAGGGGGACAGGGAGGATCTGTGGCATTTCGACGCGGCGACATGCAGAGGCAAGGTTCACTCGAACAGGCCACGAGTCACTGATCCAGATGATGGAGAAGGGAGTCAAGATTTAGATGATGCTGCCTGAAAGGCGTCGTCACCTTGGTAGCCCGTGGGTTAGGGGAGTGTCTTGAGCCAATCAGTGCATGAGTTGGTGCGCGTCTCGTGACACTTGAGGAAGGAGGGTGGGAGCCAAATGGCATCGCTCCGGCGGACGCCGAGCCCAATGTTGCCAACGAGCCTCGCGTCCTATACCGCTACCCTCCTCGGCAAGATTTCTCTCGTTGGGGTTCAACATAAAGGCTGTATCTCATCGTCTGGCTCATGGTGCTGAATCTCTGCATTAATGATGTTGTGTTGGCTCTAAAGATCACAGTGGACGGCGCTGAAGCCTGCAGGCCGTGCTTGTAGGTGGCTCCAGGGAGGCAGGCGCAGTTGCTCGACGGCAAGAGCAAAGTACCTACACACTCTCACCAATGTCCAACCCAACACTGGCACACCTAGGCTTATTGCGAATGCTGCAAGTGAAAATAAAAGTGCAAAGGAAAGTGACCTGGAGTTCACGGGAGAGATTATGGTAAACTGGTTGCCTCAAGTTGGTCTAAGACATGCCATGGAATCCAATTCGCCCGTTCTCATACGGGTATGGGGTGCGCCAGATGGGCGTGCGAATCGGCAAGCATTGCAGATGGCCATTTGTCAAGCCTCAGCGATGCCTCCAGCCGGCAGCACGATGGGCAAGTCCAGGGGGCAACAAGAGCAGCTTCTCTGTCTATGACCGACATGATATTATTCCGGGAGTCAATGGTCATGTTGCTGGTGTCCAAGTCGGTTTGGAAAAGTGGAAATAGATCTTGGGGGAGCGAAACCTCTGTACAAGCTCCTTCCGCCAGGACCGCCGCAATGTTGTCGCAGTTGGCCTCGTAAGCGTGGTGCACTTCGTGAATAGGGATGTTTGATCGATTTCGAGTCGTGGCCATGTTATGGATCTCGGACTCGTGCTCGTGCAGTGGTATTCGGGCTATCCCGCAAGTTCTGTGGCGAAAGTCGAGGCTTACCGGGAAGTGATGTTTTATCATCATCATCCGCTATGGCCGTGGTACAAGCTGTAGACAGGAGTGGGTGGGAGGGAGGTAAGGAGAGGCAAGTGTTTTTTTTTATTGCCAAGGAAAGGAATGATGGCACGACGCGTCTTGGCGCTCGAGTAAATGTGCTGTGAACAGTGGACAGTGAAATGGAAATGTTTTGTTGTCTTCCCAGCTCCGAGCCTCGTGTCTCGTATCTGCAGACGAAATTCAGCTCAAGCCAAGCTCAATTCAACTCGACTCGCCCAAACAACCCCGATTCGGCTTAACTCGACAACTTTGATTTGAGATGCCCAAGATACCAAGGACGACAACAGGCATGCACTTCTATGTATGCGAACACGGAGAACCCCAAGATTGTCGGTGCCTGGGTCAGAACAGCCAGCAAGGGGGGTCGATGAAAGGGCATGTAGCAAGAGCGCGAATCTCACATTCAACCTGATACCAGCGCTCGTACACACTCACATAATCCCAACAGATTCACAGGCGGAAACTACTCATCAAAAGCAGGCTCTTCGTCGCCGTCCCAGGCCAATTCCGGCGACGAGGCTCGAGGCCGCGGTAATAGCTATCCAGACGGCCGAGATGCAGAACCCCGCTGCCCTAGGCCCCGCCACACGGACGGCGACGGATGCCCCGCGCGCCCGTCTAGTATAGCCGTCCTGGATCACATCCTCCAAGGGGGCCGCGGCCACCGTTGAGCGTCCCCAGAGCCTGCTTGAGCTCGGGCGGAGGAGAGAAGTCCGGGGAGCACCCTGTTCTACGTTTGAATAGTCCTCCTGCCGAACATCAAATGGTTCGAAGATTCGTATCGCCAACAAGCATCACGATGTGGAGAATTGAACGGACTCGTTGATTGTGGTTTGTGGCCTGCGGCGGCTTGACACGTTCGTTTAAAGTTATTTGACATGCCGGCACTTTAGCGCCGAACTCATCCCAAGCCTCCAGGGGTTCAAGGCGTCGCGTGAGACTCGGCTGTTGTCCCGAGCCAATCGGCCAGTGCATTTGCTCGTAGCGTTATATCCGCTTGACAGGAAAAGTGGGTAGGAGCCAACTGTTCCTGCAACCTAAAACTCACATGTCGGAGCGATAGAGACGGGGAGCGACCTGGGCTCGTGTTTAAAGAGGAGCTCGCGGAGCTAGATAGCGGAGAAGTTGAGGGGGAGACTGACGTTGAATAGTGACGTGCGAATGCCGGCTGATTGACCGATATGATAGCCCGGGGGGGGGGGTTGTTCTTTGCTGGCGCCTGGATGCTATTGTTTCTGCATTGCGCAGGAGTTCTTGTTGCGGTGAATACAAACGGAGTTGGTTGTCGGTTTGATCCTTGGACGCGGAGTTGAAGCCTGACTCGGCCGACACTTCCATCCATTTGAACTAATTCACTTGAATCAATTCACCAACCCACCGGTTTGGCCTCCATCAACCTCGTCGCTCAGCCAACAGACCCATGGCGTTTCTGCAAGAAACGGCCAGTGTACCTGGGCAAGATCCAGAGGCGGCCAGCCCTTGATGGTTCCTCTGGGCCCTGCGAACCATCCTCCACTTGGGGCAACCAAGTCGATGCTCTTCTAGAACAAGTCGGAGAACTAAAGAGGACAGTAGATGAAGCGTGCGATAGTGAGGATCCTACATTTAGTCAATTCAAGTCATCATCATCATAAGAGCTCGGGAAAGGAAAGGCAAAATATTTTTGGGTTTTATCCCTTTTCAAGTTTTTTTTGTGCTTTTAGGTTATTTTTTTCTTCCTGAAAATGAAAACGAAATGCGTAAACTCAAACACCCAAGGAGTAGCAGGAGGCAACTCTGTCTCACTATCTAGTGCCCTGACGCAAATTCCCGTTTCTCTAACTAGAGGATGTCGAAATCCGGTCTGAAGGGAGGAAACCAAGTTGCTCCTTGTGTTATCTATTAACACTTGTTTTCAGGGAGGACCGCAGGCCTGGTCATGCTGGAGTCCCTTCCGAGGAAGGACATGGGGAAATCAGAAGCCGAAAGATCGAAAAAGATCGAAAAGATGAGGAGCAGAGAAAAGAGTGATAGCGAGAAAGATGAATCTGAGATGATAAAGATCGGAAACGAAGAGAGTCGAGGCTTGAGGATAGTCAGAGCAAGCGACTTGATTGCTAGCAGGTTGAGTAGCTCCTGAAAACTGAAGTAAAGCATTGAAATGACTGAATGAAATGATGCTGAACCCGCGGTTGCCGGTGGTTGAGGGCCTAGAGATGCGATAGCGAGTGGGAGTTGCACCTCGCACCTGACGGGCCTTCGGAGCGGGGCTGAGGAAATCGAAACGAGTCGCGAGCGAACATACGTGCGTGCGTGCATACAAACCTGCAAAGAAAACTAAACGTCGAGAGAAGAAAGCAAGCATATCGTAAAAGGCCAAGGTGCCGAACGAGCGAAAGCGTGTGCGGTGGTGAACTGGATAGATAGGCGTGCCGATGTTTGTCATGCTCTGAAGCTTGCGTGTTGCACTGACGATATGATCTGGGGAGTGAATCATCAGCATCGGATAGCGCAGAGTTCAGAAAGCCTGTGGGAAATGAGTGTGGCCAGCATTAGTTGGCCGGATGCTGCTCCTGTTGCGGAGACTCCTCATCAGCACTCTTCTTCGGCGAGTCCACTGGAACGGCTGGCACCACCTGATAGAGATAGTTTCCGTAGTTGTGATACGGAACCTGATGCGGGTATGGAATAGGCATGTAGCCAAAGGGTACGCCGTGGGCCATGTGAGGAGGCATCGGCTGGGCCACAGACTGCTGCATGGACACCCCGGGATAGGCGACAGGCTGGTACTGAGGCATCATTGGAACGTATGAGGCCTGCTGCAAAGCCTGCTGCATAGCCTGAGGCATGGCAGGTCGGTGAAGAGATGGACTGGCAATGTCCTGAGTTTCCTGGGTGTTCTCCTTGTCGGTGTCGCTCTTTTGAGACTTCTTGGTCATCCCAGAGGGCTTTCCAGAATCGTCGAGGGCCTTGAGGTTCTCTCGGGAAAGGCGGACGAGCTTGAGGTTGTCCTCGGAACGATGGACTCGCTTGAGTATCTCCTCAGACAGCCGGTTCCGCTTGAGGTTCTCTTCAGAGAGATGGCCGCGTCGGGCGAGAGCCTTGCTCTTCCCTTTCTTCGCCTTCCTGGTCTGCTGCTCATGGGCATCAGGGGAATCGGTGTCGCAGGTCTGCCAAGCATCGCCATCGCTCTCAACACCATCCGACGCAGCTTTGGATGGTTCCCCCGGTTGGTACACCACGGCAGTACGTCGCGGGTTGGCATTGTCGGCGTGCTCCGCTGCCAGCTCAGCTCTTTGAGCAGCCTTCTCCGCAGTCTCGGAGTACGCATACGTGGCGCGGCGGTCAGAGATGCGTTCTGCAAAGGAGGGTCCAAGAACGGAGGGTCGGGAAGCGGGCGAGACTGGCTGAGGCTGAGAATACTCAACCTCAGGCGAGGGCACTTGGGACAGGATGGGTGCTGGCGAGGGCGCGAAGCGGACACCACCAGCTGGGAGCCTGTGAGGCGAGCTCAGGGGGGTGTGATCGGGGACGATTTGAGAGGCCAGAGCTCTGACAATGACTTCATCCGTCTGTGCGAGCTGCTGCGCTTGCGAGTGCTGCCGGGCGTGCGAATGCTGCCGATGATGTGGCGGCCGGTACAGCTGTTCGTACTGCCCCCCAATATGCTGCGAACGAGAGCTGGCGCCGGCCAAGGCGACTGAGCCTGCCGCGTGGGGTCTCGTGGGAGGCAGCATGGGAGGCTCGTGGCCAGTAGCGGAGTAGGTCGACGTAGTACGACGATGAGGGCGGTTCGGAGGCATGTGCCCAAGAGTTGCGAGCCGCATGGGCGTCATGGGAGTCCTGGCTTTCTTTCGCTCGACGCGAAGGACGACACCCTGGACCACTTTGCCATTCTGAAGACTGGGGTCAGAAAATTCCTTCTACGCTTGAAAGGGGAGAGGAGGGGCTCACGTAGATGCGAACGGCTTCATCCGGAGCATCGGCTCGGTCGAATTCCACAAACGCATAGTTGGTCGGTTCTCCCCAAAGGTTAGCAAAAGAACTCGGTCGTTCGGTTCCGTCGTACACTCACCGCTGTAAGGGTCTCTGGCCTCCTTCAGCTGGACCGACAGAACGGTTCCGCACACGGAGGCCAGGGTGTGAACAAAATCCTCGTTCGCATACGATGGCAGAGAGCCGAAAAAGGCCGAGCGGCGGTCCTTGTCGTACATCTCCATGAAGGTCACGTCGGTGGGATCTCGCTCGGATGCATCTTGAGCAACCTTGGCGTCGTATGGCATGATCATGAACGGAGTGTTGTGCCCGACAGACTGTTGAACCTGTCAGTGTCGAGGGACGGATCCGGCCTGGGTCAGCCTCTCTCACCTTGACTACGTCTCGTCTGGCATCGAACATCTCGTACTGAACCACGACGGTGGGCGGGAGTCGAAGTCGCCTCTGGGATCTGGGATCCAAGTCCTCGACTTTGGCAATAGCCCCGTACGGCCTGAGGAGATCCCTGGCTTCATTGTACTGAACTCGGCGAGAGTTCTTGCGGAAGACCAGATACACCACTGTGCAACAACATGATCAGTAAGTCCCCAAGCCGAGAGAGAGGTGGCTCACGGTTGGCATTGCACTTCTCAGTGCGACAAGGGCGGCCGAGGATATCCATCCCTCTGCCGTGGACCAATGCTCTCTGCGCATCAACGGGGTCCTAGGAGTTGTTAGTGAGGTGGATTAAATGGCGAGTCTTTGCGCCACGCCTACCGTGAACTGGCAAAAAGCAAACGGCATGTGACGTCTATCTCGCTTGATCTTGACAAAGACTGTCCCAAATTGGCCAAAGTTTTTGGTGACGGCTGACTGCAAGGTCAAGTCATCGTAGTTCTGAGCCAAACTACAAGGTAATTCATCAGTAGGGGAGGAGTATTGCAGAACTCTCCCAGGGTCACTCACTTGGCGACGAAAACGCAAGCGTCAGGGGAATATAAAGCCTGGGCGTCGAACTCGCGGGGGAGATCGGCAATGGCTTGCACAGCTTCTTGGTTGGTCATGAGCTGACCTGTTGACTCGGGGCCCGGGTTGGCAGCCTCCTCAGTAGTCGAAGCTTCGGTTCCGGTGAGATCACCCGCTCGGGCATCGTCCGATGTGGACAGAATAGACCTAGGCCTGTGAGCAGAACTTTCTTCAAGGCTCAAGAAAAAGAGGGACGGCAAACCCAAAGAGTGACCGGCTGTCATCGTCATCGCCATCATCCGAGGTCGTTGGTGGCGGGAAACTGCGGCTTTCTGTCAGTGGATCTTGTACCAGCGTGTCCAAACATGGACGTTCACCTCTTGGATGCAGAAATCGTGCGGTGACGGATATCTTTCTCGGGTTAGCACATATTTCTTGATATCAAGCCGCGACGAGACAAAGGCAACAGGAAGATTGCTTTTCAAAGAAATCCGCTGCAAGGCACCGCAACGAAGAAACACGGTGACATGAAACAGCACGCAAGGAGAAGCAGAGTAGGGGGGGAAGGAAAAGAGAATGGCCGCTTACGTTTCTCAGAGTCTTCGCTGTCCGAGTCACCGTTCGGGTGCTGGACATCGAGAGAAGAGAAGGCATTGCGAAGCCTACTGTTTGGCACTTTGGAGAAACCGGAGCGATGATGCTTTCGTGAAGACGCCATTTTTGTCGAGGTCAACTGGGTGATGGTCTGCCGAGGTCGACGTTCGCCGTCAGCACACTCTTCGATTCGAGAAGAACAGAAAGGCAAGGACCCATAATAGATGGCCGCATCGTGAGGAGGAAATTGCAGAGGTACTTTACCTGGCCAAAGAGTGTTTCTTGGAAAAGCTCGCGGGAGCCGTGCTCAACGAGCGGGGGCTCGAGGGTGCTTTCCAGTTTGAGACGAGAATCGACAGTAACAAGGAAAGCAACACGTCCATAACGTGTTTCTCGTCACTGTAGGTGAGGTCAAGGTACAGAGAAGGGGCGGGATCGAAGCCGATTCCTCGAAAAGGAAGCCTCCAAGGTTAGCAGCAGAAGACACGAGAAACGGATTGAGCAGCAACGGGAAACCCAAGGAGTGAGGATACCCTGATGAGCACGAAGAAAGGCGCCTCAGGAAGAACTTGAGCGAGGTGAGGTGCGTGCGTGCTGGGTCGGATCTGATTGCTTGATTCGTTGGTGTCTTTCTCAAGGTCGAGAGAGTTGAAGATCGTGGCCAAGGTCTGGTGTTTTGGTTTTTGGCCGTGGTGGTGACGCGGAACAAGGGAATGGATTGGGGGGCGGGTGTAAAAATAGAACGGAATAGAATCAGAACCATGGAGCAAGGGCTAGAAAGTCAAGAAATGCGAGCAGCATTTAGGACTGCGGCGGGCACTAAGGACTTAGGATAGTGTACGTACCTAATGCCGCCAAAGAGTCCTGTCTGGGTAGCTAATTAGACGGGACGGGAGGCGCGCAATAGTGTATCAGGACTCTCTGATAAGTTTTGCTCCCGCTGTTTATCCTTTCTTCGGCAAACACGGACCACCAATGCCCTGGGGTAGGAGGAATGGTATTCGCTCTAGTGCACATGGTTAATATCTGCTACATACAACATGCAAACGTCAGCACCGTGACTCTAACAAGTTCAATGACTACTCACCAGCAGCTCCGCAAGCTGGTCCGAGCACCGCAACAAATGGGTCCATCGGGGGTTTCTCCCAGCAAATCTTGAGCTTGTCGATTTGCGCCAAGAGCGAGATAAAGTCGGAGGACACATGCCAGCCCCTTGCCAGCCCATTCGAGGATGGCGAGGAAGCAGACGGGGGTTCTTGGATGCGTCGTAGCTCGTTTTGGAAGGCAAACAAACTTGGATGCGGTTGGATTTGCGCTTTCCCTCTGGTGATTGCCCTTGCTGTCAAGAGAGAGACGTGCCCTGCCTCGTATATGTCAGTCAAAGCAAATAATGCGAGGGAATGGGATTCAACTCACGGCCTCTCTCAATGCCGCACATACCTGATGCACCCATCAACGACAATGCGGCCCTCGTTGAAACGGTGGAAGAGCCTGTCTCTTCTTAGGTATGCTCTTTCTTTGACCTCGGTTGCCACCTACCCGGCAGGCTGAATTAAAATGGTACGGATACTTTCCGTTGTCCAGCTCTCGACCCTCCCCGATATCGAAGTCCATGTCCAGGACGGTAGTATCGTTCAGGAAGCATTCGATGCGGCCGCCTCGCCAATTGCCCGGGCCCAGGCGAGTAAGTGTCGCCTAGTAGGGTGTGCGCGGTGCTCTAAAGCCGGAGAAGAGCATGCTGAATTTTGCCATATTCTTGGGGCTACTCTACCGCAGCTCTGGCGACCTTGATGCCACCACCACCGTTGGATTCGATGTAGCATTTGTAGATCCACGCCTCCGTCTGCTCGAGAAGCTCGCGCGGCCACATCTCGGATGGTTGGAGGTCAAGCATAGAATCACCTGACTGCTGAGACACGCCCCCAGGGGAGGAGGAGGAGGGTTGGAACAGAGGCAGGCTCATCATGGCAAGGTCGGAGACGGAAACCGTCTGATGGCATTGCACCGCCACATAGGGATGCTGTGAGGGGATGGAGAACCTGAGTTGGTAGCATATTCGCAGCAGGAACCGGTGGGTGGGCGACGGATGTTTGGTGAGTCTACTTCGGGGTCGACGAAGAGAACAAAGATTGCAGTGAGAATGGCGGCGTTGGCCCAAGCACCGTTCCATAGTATGGAATAAGACCACCATGGCATAGGCTGGAGCATTCGATCGATTGTGTGGTTGTCAATCTGGCCTACGCGAGGACGCCTGTTGCGTGAGCGTCGTTGGCGGAGCGTTCAGGTGAGACAGGGCTTTGGAGTGGAAGGCACCGTCCTGGCTATTGCTGAGAATGGCTGTGGCCGAAGAGGCCGCGATATCCTGCTAGTCCGAGGTCGAGCGTGTCACGACAACGTTGAGACAGCTGCCACCACTGGATGCTCCGTAGTCGAGGATCGGGATGGGCGGGAAGCCGATAATGGTAATTGTAGGTACTCCTCAAAGGCTCGCCCGTGGTGGTGGCGGGAGTGGTTATAGAGTCGACTTGCATTCGGCTTGAGCGCCCATCGCCGTAGCTGACCGCAGCCACCAGCACTTTCTGTGCCTCTGGCTGCTTGGGATTCCTCGCTTGAGGACCTACCTGGAAGGGGGAGGGGGAGACTCCCCCGCGACCCGGCCAGGGCAAACATCCTTTGGTGCACCAGACAGCACCGAAGCGGGTAGATAATAGATATGCGGACGGGGAAGTTGTCGGAAGAAAATGTCTGTCACCGATGCCCGGAGACATCAACAACGGCAGAATGCGGCAGACAATCCCCGGGCTGAGACACGAGGGTAACAAGGAATCGCAAGGATCGAATCTATATTGACGGGTTGAAAAAAGAATTGTTGGGGCTGGGGCTGACGGCCTTCGACTTCGCCGCACTGGCAGGGCAGGAAACGGCCCAGGCCCCACCTTCCTCCATGGAATGACGGATGATAGTTAGGTAAGGTAGGTAGGTGCCCAAGACTTTCCGCGAATCTGAGACAAAGGGCTCGAATGCCAGGAGCTTGACGCGAGGGTACGTGTGCAAGTTGTCAATACGCCCCTCCACCTAACAGACGCGCTGTGCATTTAAAGCTATCCACTGGCCGTGGAGCTCGAGCGGCTCGGGAGGTCTTGGCCGATGAGAACGATGCTTTAAGCATAACTTGAAAGGAACATCTGATATTGAGTCAAAGAAGTATGCTCTTTCAAGGGTTTGGACTCGAGAGTCTCCTGTTGTCAGGAAAGTTTCGGTGCTGGCAGAAACCCTAATGCATGGTTCTGTCGTCAAACGTGTAAGACGGCCCTTTGGTGGATTCCTTAGTCCGAACGACCAACGGGGAGGGGGCCAGTAACGCTGGGAATGACTTCACTTTCGGCGCGGGCGATTTGAGGTCTGGTTTAAGGCACGTCGGACGTCGCCTCCGGAGCCCAGGAAGCATCCAACAAGACTAAATTCGACACAAGCAGCTCCAATTCAGCTCAACCTCAACTCGACAACTTCAACTAACCTTCAATGTAGCCAGCCGACTTGCTGGTTGAACTGCATTGACGCCCGCAAGCCGAGATCGCAAGCTGTCAGCCCGGGGCCGAGAATCTCGAGGGGCATAATGGCTTCGAAATAATGTCTGTGATGTTGAGAAATGGCGGTTTGTCCCTCGCAACGCCGGATCCTGGCAGCGGCCAGTCGAGGTTGGATAGGTGCTCTCCCTCCTCCCCTTGTGGGATAACTCGTCTTACACCCGTGAAGCCCAGGTTTCTTGCCTCTCGGCCTGCTGGTCATCCAAGGTGAATGCGAGGGGAAATTTGCTGATGCCCGGCAAGTCCTGGAAAGCCAAGTTGACGCTCGCGGCGCGCTACACCAGCACGGGCCCTATCGCCGTAGGAACCCCCGGGCGTGTGGGGGAACAGGTTACAGAATGGCATTGTCCGGGTTGTTCATCGTTCAAGATGATGTGTTGGAAGGAGGTGGGAGTCTAATGTGGGGCTGGGAGTGGAGGCTCTGCGGGCAGGGTGAGGCACTGGCGCCAGGGGGGACGCCTTGCGTTGCACAGAACTCTTCTCTCAGCATTACTGCCAAGGTGATGGGTACCAATACTAGAAGAGCTCCTGGAGGGCATGTTCTCTTTTGCTCAATGGTACAGTGGCCCTTGACAATTACCTATTGATATAACATATGCAACCCACTTTAATAGATCCCAGACTGCCGGGTCGCCCCATGTCGTGGATCACGGGCACGAACCGTTCCACTGCATCCACGATAGCCCGTGCGTTGCTGGCCCGAGTCTTAGCGAGACAGGAGACAGGGGTGGGTAAAATACCTGCGTCCCAGACTCCCCACAAGCACTAGGATCTCCGTGGCCCACGGTGAAAAAAATACCGCTGAAAGCAACGCCTTCGACAACTCAACTCAACACCACTTTTTTTTTTTTAACTTGCTTGAATTGGCGGTCTTCCATGTTGTGTTGATTTAGCCAATGAGGGTGCTAGGTTGAGTTGAACTACATGAGTTGAGTTGAAGCGATTGGGCGTAGGTTGTCGCAGAGATTGCAATCTGGCTGACGTCTCAGAAGGGCTTCCGAGACAGAGAAATCACCATTCTTATTTCAACCCCAATGGAGAACATTGCTTTTGCCGGCCCAGACATTCAAAGTCTTGCCTAGATGCAACAGCGAAGGGTAAACACGCCTATCAAAGTCAACCTCCATCGTCATCCTCCCGCGCATCCTCACCTCTCCTCTATCACGAAATTATTGGCAACGACAGACATGGTACCTTGGGGGCAAAGATGGCCCATTTGCAGCTCAGTCGAATCCAAGCGCCCCGTACACGCGTAGCTCCGTATCGTCAGACTTGAATAGTCCTCAAGCCCACGCAGCTGAGAGGATCGGAAGTCCGATATACAAGAATGTGGCTTCTAGGGACAGACAACTCCTGATTGTCTAACAGGAATTGAAAGCTCCATCTCCATGGTCGTCCATTCATGCCCAGGTGGGGTGGGAGAAGTGGAGGTGGCCGCCCGGAGCACGACGAAGATCAGCACCATAAGCTAGGTTGCCTTAGAAGCAGTTGCAAGGTTCTTCACCGAAGCTTGGAAAACCGAGGGTTCTGGTATTGGCTCTATGGAACTGGCTCCAATGATGATTTTCCAGCTGAATTTGGGAGGCCGAGGCTGAAGGGAGGGGCGGGCAACAGAAAGGCCCCAAAGTACGTCAAAGAGGCACCCATCCCAGTCATGACGATGAGAGGCGGGCGCAGTAGTTGGTGGGCATCACAGGTCTTTCGTTCTACCCATCGTCAGATATTCCCTCTAGGTGTCTCTCGTACATGCTTGTCAGGTGGTTCACGTGCGTCCTCTTGGCGTACTCGATCTCGTCAGGCACGTCCTCGTCCACCGACTCCAAGTCCAGAACGACAATTCTGTCGCCGACAATAAGGAAGTTATCCAGCTTCAGGTCGCCGTATGCAAGGTCGAATCTCGCCAGAGCCTCAACCATTCTAGGGTACGGAATAGTAAGGAGATGCTGAAGAGGGTATTTATACCACTGATTAGTGTGGATTGGATACGAAACGTTTCAGGTGGAAGGATGGAGCTTCCTAACGACAATGAGACGCCGCATGAACAACGACTACGGACGCTGGCGGCCAGCCGATGAACGTGGGGGTATCGCAGAAGAGGATGCATGGCAGAGATCAGAGAGTGTATCACAGCTGAACCCCCGTCAAATTAAGAGCTCGGCATCGCAAGACCACAAGAGGCAGAAGCGCCCAGTATCGCGTGTCAATGCGGCCATCACCCGAATCCAAGGCTAGTCGTGAGGGTATATCATCTCCTCACAGCCTGTCGCTTATCTGCAACACGACGAGACTCATCCGGATAGAGATTCGGACGCCAATCTTCCCCAAACCTGATAGCCTCCTTCATTCCATGGGTTCATCAGAAACTTCCCCGGCGGCTACTAGTCTATGCCTCCGGGCTATCATGGCCCCTATGAGAAGACAAGGGCCTTGCTTGCTCAGCACCCGCCACAAAAGCCCGATCGCGCTCCTCAGAGGCTGGACGGACCAGCCAACCTCTTCACAACCGCCGCTTTCAGGCCATCAACACTGTCCACCATTTCAACCCCAAATTTCTTGCACACGATCTGCACATTTCCCCTCTTCCAGTATCCCTCGGGGCAGACCACGATGGCCTTTCCCGGAATCCGCGCACAGAGCCCAAACTCGAGCAGACTGACTGGCGCCTGGGTAGCCGGGTGGAAGTAGACGACGACGATGTCGGCCTTTTCCTGCTTGTCGAGCTCCCACTCTACCTGCTCACGGTAGGGGGTAAAATTGATGTCCTCGCGCCACGAGCTGTCCCAATCGGCGCGGTACGGATTGTATATGGTGACAGGCACGTCGGAGAGCGAGGCGGATAGGTTCTCGCGCCAGTCGCTCGTGTCGACTCTGCTGGTGGTGCCGGCGAGGAAGACAGACTTGACGCCACGAGGGGCTTCGTCCGAAGGCGCGTAGATGACCTGGTTCCGTGCCTGGGCCATTCTCAAGGACGAAAAGGGCTTGCTGAGAGTTGGTTGAAGAAACAAAGTATGAGAGAGGCGGCAGAGAACACGGGCTTGGAATTAAGGTAGCCAAGAATAGCCGCCTTTTCAATTCTGACTGAGCCGGGCCAGACTTTCCTCCGACTTGGACATAAAGCGGGGGTCCATCCACGGATGGATAGCTCTCAGCGTTGCTGTCGTCGGGCGCTAGATTCTCAGTTGGTTTGGTCCTACGGTAATCAAGAGATTGATCTTTGGCAGCTCAACGCCCTTTGACTTTTTTTCAGTTGCTCCGGATGCCGTGGAATGGGAGGGGTTCGCGTTGCTCGAGTTTGCAGAGGGAAGCCCAAAATCAGAAGCACGAGATCAATCGGGGTGAGGGGCTGAAACATCATTTTGTGACTCTCGGTTCCCGGGCCTTCATTTTCTTAGTCTGTGGGCCAGGTTCCGGGTGGTAGAACTACGACGGGAGTTCGGGTCTGACATGATCCCTGGTCCTGGAATGTGCGGGACGGGCCGGTTCTGGGTACCGTACCTACCTCAATAGTCACCCCCGACAATTGCTGCTGTCCAAATCCGTTTCTGGTGTGGAGCCTGAGCTGTCGCTGCTTTACCTTGAGTGCAAGGGTGACTGGAGGGTGAGTAGGGTGATCAGAGTCTGAGTTGAGTGCTTGGTGCCGTTTTAAGCCCTGCTTAGGCTCCGCTACACAGTTGATAACACGGACTGGAATACTGTTTGCCAGTGCGGGGGCACGCAGCCAAGCCCCAGGTTCCGGGCCGCAGGCGTGCCGCAACGGGGCAGTGCCGGCAACCGGGAAAGAATGGCGAGATGATCGTCTACTAATAAGCACTTAAACGGCAGAGGATGCGATCCACGCGCGGCGCCAGTAGACGCAATTAACCACTGGTATAGCGTATAAAGCAGATATACAACCCTAAACAACCCTCCCCGTTCTAGAGAACGTCCGCTACCGCCCCCACGAAGTTGAAGCAAGCTGAGAGGATCAGGCTGTTGGGCTGCTTGGGATACTCCGCAACCGCGTTGATGGCCTCTGATCTTACGAAGCTCACCAGGTCTGTCCTATGCCGTTCTAGGCATTCATAGGAGACATGACGGAGTTCCTGAGCTCTGGCGGTGCGATAGCCTCGTAGGTGGAGTAGTGCTGCGACCAGCGTAAAGCAGCATAGCTGAAGAAAGCGTGTTGTGAGGCTATGACGGTGGAGACATTTGCTTCTAGATCGTCGGACTCAGCGAAAAAAAAAAATCTAGTTCCAAGCAATGTTTAAGTTTCAGGGAGGCTCGATATGGGACATACAGACGAGGAACTATCAAGCGAGGAACACTCAACAACGTAAACCTTTCGACATAACAGGAGCTCCGCCAACGCGACCGACACACCGACAAAACACAGCATCAGTCACGATAGACTGCGCGTTAGCCGCTAAAGTTAAGACGCTGAACCCCTGAAGAATATAACCTCTAGGCCTGGCCTGGCATACATATACTGCTAACGTATGTGTAACAAGATATCCGCCAGTTAGAGATGAAGCCAAAACAAGGGCGTTTAGGAGCACTTGGATCATTGTTGGTCAGCACACCGTAGATGGCTTAGCGCCGAGGCCCTCTGGGCGATCTATCTCCGGGCGTAATAAATCTATCTTCATCTAATAAATTCATTATCATCATCAATACTCCCTATATAGGAACAATGAGTTGAGCAATGGCGGTATAGCTTGCCATTATCACATTATATTGCATTGCATTAGTGCTGTGCCGTGCAGCTAAGCCCTGGGTCAGGCTGACAGCGAGGCAAAGTTAGCCTTATGCGGGGAGCCTCCCGCAAACATCTTCAATCCGCGATGGTTGCCCTTCTTCTAATTGTCTGTAATATTGGACTTGTTTCCCAGCATATACCTACTTCAGTTGCGCCTCGTGAAGCATTATGGACGTCTCGCTTTGCGGAGATTGTAGGGACTTCTTGCAGAGCAATCACCACGATGGCTGTTACGGCGATGAGAGCTGGCGACGTTTTAAGGACAGCCAGGATTGTGAGAGACTTATCTCTCGAGTTATACAGACAGCCGGTATGGGCTGCAGTGTGTGCGAGACTGTCGTATGCAAGTTCAGATCTCTCAAGTCAGATCTACTGGCCGTCGCCCAGAGGAACGGCGAATCTGCTACATTCCGACTGCAAATTAAGGAATATCACAACACAAACCTACAGTGGCAAGAGGATATCGACAGACCGTTTCTATGGGTCTCTATCTCTCAAGAAGAGATCAAGTTCCGTTTGTGGCGCGTTTCAAAAAGCCACGAAGCAGACTATGGAGTGAACGATGATGATCGAAGCACAGGCTCGGAAAGCAGCTTCTTGAGGGCAGAGGAATGGTTGCGCAAATGCATGCACAATCATGACAACTGCAACACCGTTGGTACTTTGGGGGACTGGGCCCCTAGTCGGCTGCTCGATGTAGGACCAGCAACAAACCCATTTCCCACGACAATCAAGCTCAGACAAACCGACAGCTGGCAAAGGTCGGTACACTATACTACCTTGAGCCACTGCTGGGGCTCTGTGCAGCCTTCCAGGCTGTTACGGAGCAATCTGCGCGAACTCATGGATGGCATATCTATAGATGCCTTGCCGAAGACCTTTCAGGACGCCATCTATGCTACTCGGAGGTTTGGGATCCAGTACCTCTGGATCGACTCTCTATGCATCATACAGGACTCGAAGGAAGACTGGAATGCCGAATCGTCTCTGATGACCCAGGTATATAGCGGATGCGTGTTAAATCTTGCCGCCGCTTCCTCGAACGACTGTACCGGCGGTCTATTCCAAAGTCGACCACCTTCTTACTTAGGCTCACGCTTCATATCGGTAGAGAGCATGCTAGATGGCTTCAAGTCATATTACCAGATATGGGATCAGAGCGTCTGGCCTGCCGGCTTCGAATTCGCCAAACTCAACACTCGCGCATGGGTAATGCAGGAGCGCCTACTATCACCGCGAACACTAGGCTTTGCTAAGGCACAGCTCTTTTGGGAGTGTAGATGCAATCGCTCTTCTGAAGAATTCCCTTTTGGATACCCTTCCGAACTATTTGAACGACGCCAAAGGGACTTTCCGCAGCCTGGGATACAAGATAAGCTGAAGACTCGTCCCCTGAGCCACTGTGCCGACAGTCGATTCGAAGACGACCACGTCCAACGCCTAAGTCTTGTATGGCATAACTTAGTCATGCATTATTCGAGGAAAGAAATGACGTATGAGCAGGACAAACTGCCTGCAATCAGTGGGCTTGCTTCTTTGTTTGCGCAGCAACTGGGTACGGCCTACCTCGCTGGGCTTTGGAGGTCTACTCTTCTCAGTGACCTCCTCTGGAGAGCTAATCCCGGCGACTCCGCTATGAATCGACCTCTGGAGTACCGAGCCCCTTCATGGTCATGGGCTTCCGTGAACTGCCCTGTGGAGTATCTCCCTGGCTGGATCGCGTCACCCGAAGTAACAGTCATCGAGGCCGAGGCGCATCCCGTTGTGGAAAGAAGTCAATTCGGCAGAGTATCAGATGGGTGTATTCGCCTTCGTGGAAAGCTCATCCATAACATGACTGTTGCACCTTACCGTGGACATTCCTACGCCTTGCAGGCCCGCGGCTCAGAGGGCCATCCAATAGCTGTAACGTGCACGCCAGACCAGCCATTGGGACCCGCAGACACGCAGCCTGAGATTTTCTGCTTGCCTGTGGGATCATATATTGACAGCTCCCGGGCACTCGGAGACGAATTGTATGTAGGCCTGGTCTTGGTAGCACATGAAGTTCAACGTAGAGGCTACTACAGAAGATGGGGTATATTCACATCATATTGGGGGTGGTTCGATGATACGGACAACCAAGCACCAAACCACCGATATACCGATGATGGACACGGTACAATTGTTCTCAATTAAAATAAATCCTTTGGTCATGTGTAATGCTAGCTTATACAGGGTTCGCTAGTCTTGGGCTTTGCCTAACAGCGACCCGTGATAATAAGGTCAAGGCACTCCCAATCAAGCTTCACGGGCTCGTATGGAAGTTTTATGAAGCCTCCCATTGTCACTATAAATCAAAGGTCGTTCAAGCCGGTCCTGCAGCCAGACGACCTTTTTGGCCGCGTTATCCACAACCCTGTATCTGAGAACCCCAGGAGAATAACCTGGTAGTTATAGAAACGATATCTTTAATACCAGGGCATATCAGGCAACTTTGGATGGTAGCACACCACTGTCTTTACCAAGAAAACCACGTAGAGGGACAGAAGACACTGGGTGTGATCAGTTAAGCAGGTAGGATTAGCGGGATTAAGTATGGCTAGTCGCGCGCCTCATGTATGTGCGTGATCAGAACGCCCAGCTCTATTTCGGAGATAATAAGAGCGATTCGATACTCGCGTGATCTTCCAAGTATAGAAGCCAAGCATCAAGCACCAGAGAGAGAATCAAGGGTGTCGCCAGGAAACGGGCTCACCAGCTAATCCGTCCTCAGCCCTGTGCCTCTGGGGCGGCCGACTGAATCCTGAACCATGGCGAAAGTCACACATGCGATATAGTACAGTGCAGACTTAAGGTGGTATTGGCTGTGATTAATAGGTTGAAATTTATCCTATTGGAGGGACGGGAAGGATAGGGTGATTTAAGGTGAGCGTCACTGAGTAAGGGTGACGAAAGCCTGAGTAAGAGCGGCAGTGCTAACTAACCCGGCCAGGGCGCAGGCTGCCCAGTTTTCGTGGAAGACTACCTAGGTATTCAGTCTGTATTCCTCGCAGTAGTGCCAGTGTACCAATGCGGAACTCTACCATCACAAGCCCTTCAGTAAAGTCAGGCCGTGGAGCAGATAGGCCATTGTTGAAGCCAACGTCCTTCGGGAAGCCCGTGAATGCCTTTTTGAACGTTCTTTTATAACCGTTGCGGTACTTCTTTAGCAGGTGGCCGCTTCCTTCAACGACCATGGCTGCTTCATTTTCGGCTGATCTAACGTCGTAGACGTAGTCCTTGTAATCTGACTGGGTGGGCGAAGCAGTTGCACGGGAACTGGCATATCGCTCGCGGATATCTTCCAGGTTCGCGGGAGGCTTTGAGTGAAGGGGATCGAGAATGCCATTTTTCCGGGCTTGGATAGCAAAGCCAGTCTTTATAGAGGTGGTCTTTGCTGACGACTTAACTGTGGAATCGGTGGTGGTGCCCGAGGCCGACGCTTCTTCATTGGTGCCGTTAAATAGCGCCAGGTTTTTCCGCGTCAACCGAGCTCGCTTTGGCTGATCTTGGGTGTTGTCGCTGCCCGTCTATCGTTCCTGGAGCCGCTGCGGCCTATCGACGTCGGATTCAAGGGACAATGAGGTGTGTAGACGCTTAGGAGGCGTAGTTGTCTGTAAATACGTCTCTATTAGACAGGTAACTGATCGAGCGAGCATTGTCATACCTTTTCTATCAGCTCTGATTTCTCAAGTGCAAGTCCAGGTCCTTGCGCGTCCGTTCGAGCCAACCGAGTCTTCGCCAGGGGCAAGGGACCGGTCTCCCACCTCGCGTCGATTGTCCTTTTCGTGGGCCGCATGGCTACCGCGTGTCGGGCGATATCACCACTCCTTGCAGATTGCTCTCTGCGGCTTGGTGAAAATTCTGGACCTGATGAGCTCACAAGGCCATCCCAATCCCCGGCACTAACACACATACCTGTACGGGGTCTTGCAACAGCGACCGGCTGCTTTTTCTGTGAGAGCCTCAAACGACTGCGGTCGACTTGCGTCTTGGACATGCCGCTCTTCATGACGAAGAAAAGAAGACGCGATGGGCGTGAAGAAGGGAGGAAATTTATATGCCGCCCAGCGTGACCGACAAAGAAGGCGCCCAGGGTGGCCAACAAAGAGGGTGTCCGTTGCTGTTGCTGGCGCAAGTCGAGCCAACACGGCCACGTCGCGCAGGTAAAATACCTATGTAGTGAAGAGAAAATAAGATGCATTGGGGATGAGCTTTCATTCTTTGTCCTGGGTACTCTATCGATGACTAGTGTGAATAAGAGCATCAAAATCTTCCTCCTTTGCTTGGTCCGAACGTGTGTGGTGAGAGTTGTCCTTGGATCCCTCCGCAGCAGTCGTCGTCCCTCACTATGAAGACAGACATTGCGGCCTTGTACAAATAACTGCTGGCCGGAGGGTGACCCTGGGCGGCAGAAACCACATTCAGATGCAACAGGGGGTGACGGCCAGAAGCTGGGCATCCCGTTGCATCATAGGGAGACAGCCCTGGGGGGAATCCAGCAGAGAATTGAGGGGCTGGATATGGAGCTGCCGAGGCCGTCGTTATCTGGTACACTCAGTCATGAGGGATATCGCTCTTCTGGTCTCGACTTTTCGGCGGGAGTTCATAGGAACAGCATTGCGAACAAGTGTGATTTTCCGCCACAGGTGTCGTTTCAGGGTAGTGCCCAGGCAATCCGCTTCGTCTTCGGATTTATTCCCATCCTCGTCCCTGGCCGTCATGACGGATATGGCGGCCTCACAAATGACTGCTGGCCGGAGGGTCATCCTCGATGATAGACTGACTGTCCCGGGACGTTAATTGTGGTACGCCACAGTCGCCTTCTCGCAGCATCTCTTCCCCGGTATTGCCCTTCCGACTGTAGTTTCGACTGGAGCCATGAGGGCATCTACCAATCGCTCCTAGGCGGGACGTAATGGAGCGACCAGATGCCTTGGCCGTCGAGTCCCCGATGAATCCAAGCCTGCCGAAATGGACTTCAATGTCGACTACTTCTTGTTATAGGTCCACTCGTCTCTGGTCCGCGATCCGAGAGGTCGCTTGAGCTTCAGCTTCTCACTCCGGTGCTTTCGGGGCGGCTGTCTGATATGAGCAGAGATCGACGAATGCGGCCCGCTCGGCCGTCAGATCTACAGGACGCTGTTTGCTGATGGAGTGGCCCATAGAGCAGGACGCCTACACCGAGTCGTTGTGCGACCTCAGTCCGCATGGCTGGAACGGGATCGAGTCTGCGGGTTCAAGATAGAGGTTCCTGGTTGCGTTGCTCATTCACCTGTCATATTGTTAACAAGGGCTCCTTGCCCAGGGTAACATGAGACGAACACACATGCTTCTGCCAAACTCGTTGCCCACATGTACCGTAGGCTTCCATTCGTGGAATCGCGCCGCACTCTTTGACCAAGCCTGCTATCATTCCATAGGTGATGGCCGCGATTGGAGATATCTTATAGCCGGTCACCATGTTCATTGGACGGCCGAAAATGCATACAGTTTTCATGCTCGTCACCAACGTGATGGGGAGCTCCTGTTCGCGGGGTGACTGTCGAGCTGGGTCAGCCTCTCGGGGTAGATTATGCTCGGTTCCTCGATCGGTGCTGGAAGAGGATGCCAAAGAGAAAAGCTTGGCTGTCAATGCTCGGGGATCGGTCGGACGGCGCTTCGGGGGTGGTCACAGTCTTCCTAATCTTGCATGAGCACAGCTCGAAAGCAGGGGAATAAGAGCCTGGTTCTCGCTGGGACTTGGGCACTTGCGTATCTTTGACACACTGATACGTCATGGTGGACTCCAGAGTGGACTCGGTCAGGGTCTTGCGCGGGCTCCCCTCGAGATCCTGGGCTAGCAATCATATGGATGTCTCTGAAGCGTAGTAGAGAGTCGAGATGGAACGAGCCCATATCGTGGCGAGTGATAAGAGGAGCGGAATGTAAGGGATTCGGGGCTCTCTGAGCCGGACAGTACCGCAGCCGACATGGCCAGATGCTGGAAGTCTGGGTGCTCGAAACGACGACGCTCCACCTCCTCCTCTTCAAGCTTGCTATGAGGCTCGTCGCCACACCCTGATAGAGTGTGGCACAGAACAAAGGCTGAAGATGTCGACTGCTTGAGTCCGAAGTGGCCTCAGGTGAGTGTCAATGATGCTCGACGCCGCAAGGCGTGGGCGGTATCAACAGCAGCGGGGGCTCATGCAGCCTGAAGGAGAATGCATTCAGTGATACCACCTGAAAGAGTAGGTAGGTAGGCAGAGGTGTATTGCGATGGTGGAGATGATGATGAAGAAGAGAGGTTTTTATTGTGCCAGAACGCTTGCCCCTGCCCCAGTTTCATCATTTTCTGACGGGGAAGGAAGGTAGATGCCAAGGTAGGTGCGTACGGCGGCGGTGCCAGGTGTGGCTGGGCGGACTCGGGGACTGGCGATAGCAGAGCTGCAGACACAAACCTCAACATCACAAAAAGTGCAGCCATGTCACGACTTGGGGTTACCGGACGTTGGCTGGCTTATGATCCGTGGCCGTAATTTCTAGTTGATTCAGAAGTCCGCCATCTCGACCTGCAAGGCCAGGGACACGGCTGCTGCGAACTTCAGATCATCAAGTCGAGGCGAGGAGGCAGCTGGCCGCCGAGGATCGCAAGGCCGAGAGCGAAATTTAGCCAAAATGCCGGCCTCCCATCTTCACGATTCCAGAACAACGTAGCAATCGACAGGTTGCCGGATCCGGGCACATGTCTCGCGGTAGCCAAACTCGGACTTCGAGGTCGGGGGCCAGGGGCAACCAGCTTCGACGCAGCTCTGATGATGACGAGATCGGGAAGCCAGTTCCAAATCATCTGTGCCGTAGTTTTGCCCAACACTAGAAGCCTGGCTAGAAGCGTCAGACGCAGAGGACCGACTGTGGCTATCGGCCGTGCTGAGTGAGTCGTCTTCGACAAGCTTACCTATGTTTATTTCGTGGGCGACGGATGATCCCATGCCCTGTCAGCCGGCTCTGCTTTCTCGCCGTCATCTCCAGGCTGTTGTGTGCCCGTCCGTATCAATCTAGCTGGCTCTCTTTGCGAGCACCGGATCGCTCATCAGCTGCTGCATCGAGTCGGTCTTGTGACGCGAAGCCCTTGCTCTGCAGAGTCCCACTTCGTCGCCCTTGGAAGGTATCCCAATCGCATTCTAAATACAAGAAGCACCAGACGACCATGATAGGCGACGGTTCTTGCATAAGCAGGGCCAGCCCTCTCACAACTCTACAGTTTACTTGAATGACTACTGTTCAGACTCTCGCAGTATTGGGAATCCCTGGCCTTTACCAACCGGCAACCGCCAAGGACTTTGGCAGACTCCCGAAATATGCATGCCTGACTGCTCACCAGATCCCCTCATGGTCTTTGGTAATAAAACCATGTTTTGTTGCAATAGTCCGCATAGCAACCAGAGTTTGATTGCGAAATGCATCCTCATGAGGCGAATCGACGCGGGCATATTCCAGATTGAGACTGAAAGTGCAAGCGGAGCGTATGCAATCCCTCGGTACCGTCCATCGTGTTCCAGCATAAGCTAGGTCTGTTCAGCCATGACGAACGGTGAGCACCAAGTGGCAATATGGAGGCTCCCCGGCCGTGTCGAGCTGTGGTTGATGGCTGGCTCCATGTCGGCTCGTTGGAATATCCTGGCCTCCAATGCCGAACATTTTGCTTCAAACAGCTGGCAGTTTCTGGCGGGGCTGTGAAGTTGGCACAGCACACCAATCGGTGGTGGCTTGACCGACGTTGGATGTGTGTTGTGTGTACGAGTGTGTCGGTGTGCTAGAGCGCCAGGGATGGAGGGTGTTTTTCGCCCTTTAAAGTTTCCCTCCAAAGGACCACCAAGCTCTTCTTCACCCTTTCTTCACATCCACCGCCCCATCCATCTCCCAAGTACGAGCCACCACGACAGATCGTAGGCTTACTGAGCTGGCAGGACATTCGTAAACTCCAAGTCGATCAGGGCGGTGATGCGCATCGTCTTGGGGTCGGCAAGCACGTTCAATGGCCGCATATCGTCGCAGAAGAGCCGGAACGGCCCAAGGTCGTCGATGATGCCATAGGTAGGGACTAGCTTCGCAAAGCAGTGGCGTGCGACGTACCGCTCCCAGGTGGTGTTCTTGTCCTCGAACCCGATGTTGCGATGCGTTTCCAGGTTTGTCTGGAGGCATCGCGCACGCTCTGAAAAGCAGTCGCTCGCACGGCCGAACGGCTCCGTCAGCGAAGCCGACGACCTCGTTCATGTCGTACGTGAGTGGAGACCCAGCAACAGCCCAGCCGCCAGAGTCGCTGTCCGCGGAGAGGCACCGATGCGCGGGAATTCCGGGCGCGAAAGCTGCAGCAGAAAGCCAGCAATCTGCTCGTAGACAAAGTCGAGCTTCGCGTCGTCGATATCGGGATCTAGAATGAGAGGATCCTCCTCATCCTCGGTGGGCTTTCTGAGCAGTTCGCCAAGGTCCTCCCTCCCCTTGCATGAACTCCTCGACTATGAACGGCCCCAGCTTCTGCGGGCTCTCTTCAGCAAGACCCCAGCGATGGACTCGTGCGATGGGGATGGGCGTATGCTGGGAGAGGTATTTCATCACCATGACCTCGTTCTTGACCTTTTGCTCCAGCCAAGGCCCGTGCACCTTTTCCGGAATTGGAAAGCGAATGAGGGCACGCTCGTGGGTCTTGCCATTCCGGACGGCGATGCTGACGTTGAACGAGCCTATGAAGTAGTTGAGGAACTCTCCAGCCTGGTCCCAGCCAAGGTGATCATCAACAAAGGATACAATGTTGTCCTTTGCGCGGGTGAACCTATCGATGAATGCCATCTTCGCATCCTCGGCGTCTTTCTTGGCGACAAAGTTGAAGGGCGTCCCCAATCCTGTGGGAGAAATGAACGGCAAGGTGTGCACCAAGAAGCCGGGTGGTAGAACCCGGCCATCATGATAAGCGACGGAAAGCAAGAGTTCCTGGACCTCTTCGAACCGCGGATGGACCAATTTATCCGCGCGATAGAGCGTGCCGAGGGTAGACATCCCCTACCACCGGGAGAGCTGCGTCTCTCGGCCCGGATGCAGGACTCGTGTGATAGCGGGCGTTTCTGTTTCAACCTTGGAGCACGGAGCAGCTTCGACGTCGACGAGATTTATTGGAAGTTTCTCCATAAGGATGGTCGAGGCGAGGCCATGTTGGATAAGACAATACTTGCTACGCAAGGACGAATTCCCGAAACGGAAGGACCAGTTAGACGCGTATTGGGCACAGAAGCAAAGGGACAAGCGCTTTGCTGAATAGTGTTTGAAGAGCGGGCGGGGCCCTCGCCCTCGTCTGTCCCAGCTCTGGAAGGCCCTTGAAGACGAACACGCTGGATGGTACGGCCAAGACATGGTAGGAGTCTACCTCGAGGCCTCGGGGTCTCTTCCGCTTGGAGCCGGCGTTGGTCTGCTGGTCTTCGATCCGCTTCGGTGGGCTTTAAGCCGGATAGGTTGGTCGCCAGCGAGCTCCCTGTGAGAATACCACGAGCCATAGCCGTCGTGCGAGAAGGCGTCCATGCTATCGCACATCTGGCACGGAAGCGGCTCTTCCTCGGACGTGGGTGACGAGCTCCCATACCAGACGTAGACTGGGGAGCGCATAATATCCGGGTGGCCGTGTTTCCCACCCAGGTGGTAGAGCATCTCGTTGCCTGAGTAGCTCGCGGCCGTAGTTCTCGTGACCTTGGAAGATCCGCATTCCCAACATGGAAAGCATTGCTCGTAAGAGAATCGGGGGCATTCCAATCCCAGGTGGTGTTTGAGAGCACTGGCTCTGGAAGCTAGAAAGCTGCCAAATTTGCCGTGCTGTGACTGGTGTGCAGAGAGACCAAGGTCGCTCGTTCTAGGCACTCAAAGGGTGTGATTGGTATCTTGCAGATGATCCTTCTTTACATGTCGAGTTGGGTTCTCCTATTCTCTAAGAGTCAGCCTTGCACACGAAGCATGTCGGTTTCTCTAGTGACCTCGGGTCCGGTGGCTCCCAGTCTGTTAAATAAGTTAGCGATCCCAGGGTGAAGTAAGCAGGCTCCACGTCTTGGACGTAGAGTTCAATAGACAATCGTAGTCTTTAAAAGGTTCTCCGGTGCGGCTACCGTCTGAGGCTCTCAAATTGTGCTCCAGCTCTTAATATATCTCCCTTCGATCAGGATTGGTGCACGGCGTCGAGTTTCTCCTTCTCTTCCGTAAAGTCGCGGGGTTCTCGAGAGATGCGTTCCTGCTCAGGGGTAGGGTTGATAAGAGCGCCAGGGTTGCCAGGCATGGCCAAATCCCAAAAGAGGCCGGGCTGTCCCCGCCAACGGCCCGAAGCAACACTTGATGAGATCGACCCGGATGCGCTCGGTCCCGTAGTTCCTCTCGTACACATCTGCCGAGTCGGTGATGGCAAGTCGCGAAATGTGCTGGTGAGACAGCCGTCAATGTCGGCACCAACAACTCTGAAGGCGTAAAAAGGCGGGGAACAAGGCGAATCCGGTAATGAGAAGAGGTTCGAAGGCGGGTGCGTGTGAAGGCAACGTAGGACACCTGGGAAACATGCTTTCCTTCCACTTGGGCGGGATGTTGTCGACATCTTGGAAGATCGCCCGGTGGCGGAGGTCGTCGGTCGATTTATAGCCCGCCTCGAACCAACCATCTCAGGTACCACGGACGGCGATCCGCCGGGTAAGGCAGAAGCGCGGGGATGGCAGCAAGGTCATGCAAAACTAGAATCTGTAAAGATGGGTTAGCGGGTCTTGCGGTGCAGGTGAAGAGAACCGGGCAGGGGTAGAAGCGAGGGGCGTGCAATAGGGTGTATGGCATACTTGTCGCCCTTCCTGTGATCCAATGCATCCCGGCTAAGCTTTTTCCGCCATGTGGTGAACGTTGCGAGAACCCGTCGTCTCTTGGCCAGGCTAGATCTCGAACCATCGACACATTCACATCCTGGAACTTTTATTAGCCCAGTCTGAAACCCATAGGTACTGAAGAGGAGGGCTGGTGCGTGGAATACAGCCCGCTGGAACGGCATCATGTGAATCCAGTCGGCAAAGAGCCACAGGATCCTTCAAATGACGCGAATATCGCGAGCTATCATCTCGGCCGCGGGATGCTCCGGCACCGTGGCAAGACCGGTCTCTAAGCGCCTTTGTAGTAGACCCGATGGCCAGGCAGGTAATCTAAGAAATTAGGTCCTCGTTTGCACTGCCTAGGTAGGCAGTTTGGGCCTTCGGGACTTCGGCATTGGGTGGCATGGCTGATTTGACTGCCCTCGACAGGCAATTTATTCCTCTGGCCCAAGGACGAGTCGCTTTCGTTTTGAGGATGCAGCGTAGAACTCGAGGGTAGATTTGCAGATGAGGGGACCTCGGCGCCGTTTTGACACAAGTCGACCCATACTTTGCTGGATGTTGACGTTGAGATCCTCGTCGTTGCTCTCCACAACAAGGCCTTCGAGTATATCCGCCGTGTCCTCCTCAGAGAGGTTATCGAAGGGATACGGCAACTAAAGAGGAACCTCCTCCCCAGGTACGTTCAGCCCACCAATTTTGAATGCCCTTGGGCCGCAACAGCCACGGTCACGGGCAAGAATGTAGTGAAGGGTGTACGGACGCACGAGGAAGGGGGCCTATCGCACAGTCAAGATTCGAGGTACATGGTGGCAGCCAGACGGGGGATCATCGTTCCTTATCTGCATCTCTCGCGGCCGTTAGCGAACAAGACGGGGTGCAGTGTCCGGCCCCCTCGCCACCAATTCGACCACCATGCCGGACCTGGTCGGTCCCTCTCCGCCTTGCAGCTTGCAGGGAGATCATCGCATCGGGATAGGGGCAGGTATGGGGGCAGATAGGCGTCGTGGTGTAAGATGGTAAATCGAGAAAATAGAGACAGAAGCGGCCAAGGTATACCGGATCAGCTCGCAGCAGTAGGCGTTCTGGCAGGTGGAACCAGACCTGTCTTTCCGTGTTGAAGGTCGCCCACTTGGGACCTTGCTGCATCATCTTCTCGCGCAAGTCGTCGGGCGCTTCGCCGATGGTCGCGTGGGTAGCACCTCGGGTCTATTACACGAGCTCCATAGCCTTCCCGTACCCTGTCGTCGAGAGATTGCTGCGCGATGTTGTCCTTGAGCTTGAAGTACGGCGGCGAGTCCGTCGGGAAGAGGCCAGGACGCGCTATACTTGTGGAAGGCGGGGCTCTCAGCGTTGTGTACTTGTTCGCATTCTTTGTTGCGCATCTTTGATACTTGACGGACAGTGTCGGTGTTTTTGGCTGCAAAAGCAACGTCTTTGACTCAGTGATTGATGATTTTGGTGGTGGTGCAGAAGAGGAAGGAGCCTCCTTGCCACAGCTGAAGTAGGCTCTGGATGTCTTGTCAGAGAAAATTTCAAACCATCCGGGGGTACGGTGCAGGGCATATACTGTTACAGTTTTAGTTTATTGCTGCCTCGCTTGCAATGAATGAAATTGACAGCCATCATGGAAGTATCGTGACGGTCTCTAGTTGGCGGTCAATCGTCATCATCTTGATATCTTCGTAGCACGACGCTTCAGGGCGTCCACGCTCGAGCTCTTGGTGAGCCAGCAGCCCTAGGTCATCCAGTTGCTGTTCAGGATCACTGAGTATCTCATCGGAATATTCCTTGGATAATAGTCGAGATGCCCGCCCCTAGATAGCCGTCGGCGAAAGGCTTCCTCCCGGATGTCATCCTGTGGTAACTTCTTTTCATTTTCCATCCACAGGCTCGACCGACTGGCCGGCCGATAGACTGCGAAGGCGAGGATGTCGCAGACCTGTAGATGCCACCCAGCCGCATGCCGCGATCCTCTTACGAGAACATATCGCAGGGTTGAGAGGGTAAGCTAAGTAGCTTTGGACGTAGAAGGCAGAAAATATTTTTAAAATTAAGAAAATTAAAAATAATAAAAAATACTAAAATCGATACTTTTTTATTAGAAAAAAAGGTTTATAATTATATATTTATTAAATATATCTTCTTTCATATATACCAGACATAGATCATACTGATCTTCCCCTTACCCATCCTAATACTCTCTCATCAGCATTCACATTGTGAAAAAGGTATCACTATGCATCAGCGCGATGAATGGCCCTCGATACCCAGCGACGCACCATGCGATGGTAGACGCCTTGGATCTGGTGTGCAGCGTCAAAAGTCCCAAGGGGTCAAACAACTATGCGAGTCTACTCCGTCGCAGGCTGTGTGTCCCAATGAATTAATTTTGTTGATCAATGCCTAGGGCTTCTGCATTAAAACCTCGAACACGCCCGACATGGTTGCTCACCTGGCTCGCGGCGATGTCAACGTGCCCGACTTTGACGGCTTCCCTGTTGACGTGCAAATTTCGGAAGGTTATTTCGAGGTGGCAGTCCACTTGCTACGACGGGAACCAGGGATCCGAGCATCTCATCTACTGTACCCTCGCTTGCCGATTCAGCTCCCGGGGCCGAAGCCTGCCATGCCCAAAGGACCTCAGCGGTCGCCATTCAGAACCAAGGCGGCATGATCGGGTAGGACGCCGACGACGAGACGGTTGGTCCTTTGCTTTGGCTGTCAGGCAGCCTCTCTTGCGCGCGCCTCCGCTCATCTTGCCTCTGGATGCCCCTGACGGCTCCTCTCTATCGGTTCGTCCTCGAACACGGCAACCGAAAGACGCGACTCGAGCCGATGTCGAGACGCATACCTCGTGGGCAAGCCATTGTATTATATAAAGGTACCTTTAATCTAAGGCGGCGCTCTCTTCGCCGGGCGAGAGAATTGGCAACCAGCAGAAGCTCTATCATGGCGCGCCTGGCTAAGAAGCCGTCATCCGGGCTGGAAAGACTTGCGCCACCTAGTATGTGCTGCCTGCGAGATTAGCACGGTGGCCACTCGGAGAGATTCTTTGGTGCCTTGGGGGCATGAGCTGAGAGGCGCATTCGAAAGCCGGACGTCTCATGAAACTGGGGGGCCGGTTGACGGGAACGAGGGCCAGACCACCATCACAACTGTTAGGGATTGAGAGCACAGAGCTTCCTGGGTGCCGCTATTCGGCCTCGGCACAATTGAAGAAGGGCTCTTTGGCATTGATATTCTCGACGGAGATGATTGAGCAAAGCTCAAGATTGGTAATGCCAGCGTTGTGGTACCTCGTAACGGCAACAAAAGAGAAGAAGCCTGCTGTCACGTTGCCTCCGCCCTTGATGATCAGAGCCCGGCTTCAGGGTTCACGAGAGCCGTGGCAGGGACCACAAGCACGCTTCTGAACCGTGAGGGCTCTAACAGCGGTAATGACAACGGCCTGCTCCTGAAATGCATTCTTCCCTAACTCCTCTGCCAAGGGCGCTCCCGCGTTCAACCCAAGCGGGTTCATTTGAATACTCTCATTCAAGTCCCGGCATCCCAAGAACCCGATCCCAATCGAAATGCCCGATCATTTCAGCCGCCCCAGGACGGATAGGCTCTACACAGTAAAGGAGACTTTCCTCTCAACGCCTCCTTGACTGAATCCCCCCACCATGCTGACGTAGATCAGCTTGAATTGGGCGCTGTCGTCCTGGTCCTCTCCTGTCATGGGGCAGTCCAACGCCAGGATGAAGAAGCCATTTTTGGACTATGAGATATCTCCCTCTGTCCCCGTTGCTTCAAGGTCCATGCCTTGCAACCTGGAGGTTTCGGGGAAGATATGGCCGCACGGCTGTGCCGTTCCCAGTGTGTGAGCGTGGGCAAATGCGACAATTAGAATCATGCTCGGGAATTCCGTATTCGTCATCGAGAGTAGGTCAACTACTGGCTCGGCTGACCAGTAGCCCATCAGGGTGAGGATGCTATTGAGGCTCCCATCTAGTTGGGAAGGCGGGGTAATCGTGGCCTATCTCCTTAATGGCCAAGAGCCTGCACCGCGTACCTCGCCCCATATGACCCCTATGATGACGTGGGTACAAGCGGGGTACTGTCGAACCGGAGCGGTCATGTACACTCGAGAAGAGGTACAGGCA